>JARFIX010000105.1:0-600000 GCA_036346125.1 Lycocerus yunnanus
CCTCTTGCCATCTCGGGTCAAATGGCGGTTGATAGAAAGCTTGGTGTTGTGTCACATCGACTATTGCATTACGGTGTATCATGGATGCCTAACTGATCAATTGAAAAACAAGCTTCAATTGTTACAGAATGTTTGCCTGCGCTTTGCCTTCGATATCGCTTACAGGGATCATGTGACACCACACTACTCTGCGTTAAGAATACCGAAATTGGACACTCGCTTCGAACTACTCCTTGCAGTATTGCTATTCAAGATCTACAAGTCTGGCCACCCGGGATACCTCAACGATTTCTTAATTCAGCGATCTAGCTGTCATAGCTTAAACTTACGTTCAAATGAAACTTTACTAGTTCCAAAGTATCGTACCGCAAAATTCAAGGGATCGTTTCAATATATAGCGTGCAAAACTTTCAACAAATATGTTGACATATTTGTTACATCTAAAAATATAAAATTGTTTAAAAATAAGATTGAAGAAAACTATCCCCAGGGTATAGGTGAAAACAGCTTTGCTGACCCTTTATCCTCTTAGGTTAAATTTTTAATATGTGTACTGTATATTATTTATATTACTTAATAAACTAAAATAATAATAATAATAATAATAAGGAAATCGGGCAGTCGCATCCTTGTAGTTGAGTTCGCTTGAGCCGTCAGTCCAAGTCATGGCAGTTCGGTCTAGGCGAGTGTTTTTGTGCGCAACGTTTTTTTTTGGATTCATTTAATATTTTTTTAACTTACTTAATTTTGAGTTATATTATCCAAATGAAAAAGAGACCCAATTGTGAATTGTATGAAAGGTGAAGTCCGAATTCAATTTTTAACTATTACTTTACTTGAAAACTCGTTAACAACAAAACTGTTATTCGTGTTTAATTTTGTATCACTGTACAAGGTTTTATTTTGTAATCTTGTTTTAAACATTAGCTGTCAATAAATATTGTCATATATATGTTAGTTCAATTTTCTTTTAGGGCCGTTCATAAAATACGTCACGCTACCACCAACTTTTTGACCCTCCCCTATTGTCACGCTGTGTCACACTTTCTGTGACCCCTGTAAATATTTCGTCACAAAAACTAAGACCTCTCCCCTGAATATAATAAATTTCAATGAATAGTACACAAATTTTGAGAATTAAAATATTTATTTAGTTTTATAATAAAATTTGAATAAATTAATAAAATCTTTTATAAAGAACAAATAAAGAATAATTCTATTTATCAGAAGTCCAAGGATTCTGTAAATGCGCCGAAATATCTATAATTGGTATTGCAACATCCTCTTCTTCTTTAATGAATGACTTTATATCATAATATAAATTGAGGAAAAGTATTTATTGAAAAATATTAATTTAAAATATTTTAATGGGTAGAGTTCGATTTACCGGACTCGAAAATACACTTTTCCTATAGAAATGGCTTTACAAAACGAAAGAACACAAAATACAAGCTCTTTAAGGTGAGGATCATTGTTGTCGGACTTGTAATAAGGCCACAATTTCATTTTGAAAATTGCAAATTTCCCATAAGAAATACATGTAAGTGTATTAAAATGAAAAGGTATCATTTATTCTGTTGGCGGTACGTGTGCTGTGCCTGGGTCGACAGTGACTAGTGGTGGGAGATACCAGTCGCTCTCAGAGATCCGTCGCGTCAACTTTCAAAATTTTCGAGTTGGAGCCGCTTAAGGGATGTTTTAATGAGTTTAGCACGTGTCAAAACCGTTCGGAGCCCGTACGAGCCCCGGAGGGCAAGGGCGGTGCGGAAAATAGGTTTTGACAGTGCAACCACCTCAGAAACGAATTCACACAAAAATGATTTTTTTCGGAAATTTGTTGTCCGATCACAAATTTAATTTTTTTATTAACTAATTACACCATTATCTTTCATAATTCGTTGTAAAAACGAGATTCTGGTATATTTACAGTCGCCACATCCTCTTTCAATTTTGGGGCGGGGTTACAGTTCAAAAGAGCCAATGATAAAATTGCATTCCAAATTAACTTTAAAGCCGTTTTTTCAAAATTGTGTGAAGCCCACCGCAAATTTTATTTTTTATACGCTAATTAGACCCTCATCTTTCATAATCCACTTCAAAATGGTAAAATCCCGTTCCGGTAATTCGAACCGCACCCATTTTAATAAACGGCGAACGTCACATTGCCGTAGATCCCCGTCCCTCTTGTCACATCTTGTCACACTCAGCAAAACCCTCCCCTTGTATGCGAACGTATTTTATGAACGGCCCCTTATTCGTTTTGTTTCTAATCCCCAAAGTTGGTCACAAAAAGTGAAATTTTGTAAAAGTAAGGACTCGGATTCCCACGTCCTCCAAAACCCGGATTTTATTTCTCAACTTCCTACTCAACTCCCTCCCCCCCCAGCTACTCTATCCTCTTTCTGGTTGCGCTAACCGTAGAAGTAGAAATATAAACAATTTCTTTGTTATCAAATCTCCTGTACTACAATGGTATCTGCGGCGGGAATAATTCTTTAATACCCCCTTGTTACGATGGTAGCTTAGCAAAGGAATAAGTCTTTATAGCCTCCCCCCCCCCGTACTACAGCAAAAAAACATGGAAAACACCGAAAATTGCAAATAATTTGCGCTCACCTAGCTTCAGGCTGTATCGCGGCATTTTACCTCCATCGAAAAACGATTGATAATATAACATATTAAAACTAAAGTATTGCATTTACAGTAAAGCATTGATTAAATTCAAAAAGATTTGCAAATTATGGTGAGCTATAAACAATATTAAATTTCACCGTAATTTGTGAATCTTTTTAAATTTAATCAATGCTTTACTGTAAATGGGTGAGAGGTAAAATACCCGGAATCGTAAATACACTTTTCCCTATAGAAATGGCTATACCAAACAAAAGAACACAAAAATACAAGCTCTCTAAAGTGAGAATCAATCTTGTCGGAGTTGTAATAAGGCCACAATTTAATTTTGAAAATTGCAAATTTCCCATAAGAATTACATGTAAGTGTATTATTGCGTAATATTGCGCAATAATTTTATGCATTTTTATAACAGTCCGTGCATATTTACCCTAGCGGATCTACCTTAGGGTGGGGCCAACTAGAGCAGCGTTAGGAGGGAGTCAGTCGCTCCCTGAGATCTGCCGCGTCAACTTTCTAACTTTTCGAGTTGGAACCGCTTAAGGGATGTTTTTAATAAGATTAGCGCGTGTCAAAACCGCTGGAAGCCTCGTCCGCGCTCCTGAGGGGCACGGGCGGGTGCGGCGAGCAGGTTTTGACAGCGCAACCAAATCAGAAACGAATTCGCACAAAAAGTGATTTTTTTTTCGAAAATTTGTTGTCCGATCACAAATTTAATTCTTTTTATTAGCTAATTAAACCATTATCGTTCATAATTCGTTGTAAAAACCGAGATTCTGGTATATTTACTGTCGCCACAACCTATTTCAACCTATTTTAACTTTAAGGCCGTTTTTTCAAAATTGTGTAAATATTCCGCAAATTTAACTTTTTTTTGTGCTATTGGGACCCTCATCTTTCATAATCTACTTCAAAAATGGTAAAAATCGCGATCTGGGTATCTTACCCGTCACCCTGTAAATGTAATACTTTAGTTTTAATAAAAACAAACTCATTATTTTTGTTGTTTTTAAAAAGTTTTCTATAAATTACTGAATACTAAAAGCTATAAGATCTCAAATATGTTTTCAATTCAGTTTTCAATTAAATATATTTTGTGGCTGGGGGATATTCCAAACTCTTCACAGACAAACATAGTTTTCCTTATTTTCAATTTTTCGTTTTGCATAATTCAGCCTTCCATTTTGGGGTGTTTCAGTATATTTTTATCATCATCATCACTTCCATCACGGGTTAGGTCGTTGACCTGTTCTGGCCCATCTCTTTCTCTTTATATTTTTATAAAATGATGAAATTTAACAAGTCAAATTTAAGTAACAAATTTCAAAAGCTCAAACTAGAAAATATGATGATTTTAAAGACTGGGGGGTATAGAATTTCCCAGTGCCCTAAAATTGGAAGACGGAACATGTTTAAATGTTTACAAAATATAGAGAAACAGCAATAATTTTATTAGATAAGATGACATTATATAATGGCGGGGGGTACTTCATACTCCCTCTTCCCAAGCCCTGTTGCTACATTGTTTTTTATGTTGTTTTAAAAAGTTTCCCTATTAATCGCATAATACTAAAGGATTAGTTACTTCTTCTTCCTCTTAATTTTAGGACTAGATTCTGTAACAGTAACCTCGGCGAAGTTCCGAAGTCACTGTTAGTACTCTGAGCATATTATTAGTTTTACATCTGAAGTAGCTTGTTAGTCTGGCCTCAGATGTGTCTGTTATCCTATTTTATGCAGTTAATGATGCTAATTCATTAACATAGGAGGACCACCGTCTTTACATGGCTTTCGAAGCACGGATACGGCCATACAAAGTGTCTCTACCCGGATTCAAACCGGGGCGCCTTGCGTTAACAGTTAATCGCGCTATCTAATCGCGAATCCTTTTTTCTTCATATGCATCTGCATTTAGTAAAAACTGGTCATCGAAGCTAATATAACTAATAGTCAATATTTTAAGCAAATTAAAACGTTTATAATAATTAATAAAAATTATATGTAAGTACATAAAATTATAATATTTAAAAAAAATTATATTTAAAGTTTTTTTGTAAACTGGGTTTGGTGAGGCTCTGCCTACCTTGCCTATCCCGATGACAAACCGCAACTATGGTTAGTTAAGTTGGAGGTTATTCAGAGAAAAATATTGTTTGGTTTATTGTTTTCAAGTACTCAAATTTTCACTTTATTCCTTTCGTGGAATTTTCAAACAAAATTTAGGGTTTTGTATCCTAATATTGAGACTTAGAGCTGATTAGATTTTGGTTAAAATTGGTTATTAAAAATTATTTTTTTAATATTTAATAAAAGTATGATAAAGTCACGGGCATGGCAACATCCGATCTTTTTTAAATATTTTTATTTAATAATTCAAAAACTAATGGGAATTTCAAATCAAAAATTGGCATTTCGTATCTTTATATTGAGAATTGAAGCTGATTGTGGTTCAAATTGGTTAATGGAAAATATTATCTTTTTTTTATTATATTAAAAATTATTTTTTTGTAAAATATTTAATGAAAGTATGATAAAGTCAGAAGTCTTCCATTTTCGTTACTCTCACTGTGTAAGCTGAACCTGCCAATTGTAGGTCGATATGCTTCTTCTTGCCCCAAATTTCGCGTTCCAATCTCCCACTATCATTTTGATGTCGTATTTTGGTATTTTCGCGTACTCTTATCCAACATCTCGTAAAATTGTTCCTTAACCTCTATATCTTTTTCTTCGGTAGGTGCGTGGACATTAATAATGCTTATCTTCCTTTTACTTCCATTTATTCTCAGTACACACATTCTTTCCGTTACCGGCTTGAAACCAATCACCATATCTTTCCTAACCTCGCTCACTATAAAACCAGTACCCATCCTTCTGTCTTTCCTCCACTTTTAAAAAGTGTAATTCTCTATATCCATTATGTCATTATCTTTTGCTTTGTCTCCTGTAATGCCAAAATATCAACTTTGTACTTTTTCAACACCTTTATTAATTGTTTCAATGCTCCCGCTACAAAAGTACCCCTCACATTCCAAGTTGTAAGAAACATAACATCTATTCCTGCCATTTGTCCATTTATCAATTGTCCTTGTTCGCGCTTTTCTGTATTATTTTTCCGTCCTGCATCTTCCATTCTTAGTTTTTTGGTGTAGGAGGTCTACCGCTTTTCACTATTTCCTCTTTCTGGTTGTCCCAATCCCATCGATCCGGTTTATGTATAATCTTCCGTACCCTACATTGGCCTCGTTCCCTTTTCTCTTTCTTGTTTGGCACGTTCTCTCAAACTGGCTTGCATCTTCTGCTCGTGTTGCGTTAGATCGTCATCGATAAAAGTTTTGGTGCCCTTCAGTTTGTTTTTTGCTCTCATTACAGTTATTTTGTCCTGCCATGTACTCATCTTTGCTAAAACAAAAGGTTGTGAAGACTTTGGTTTAATTACCTCAGCAGTGCCGACTGCTACCTCAACACCCAATTTGCTACTGAAAAACGTGAACAAGCTATGCTGGAAATATGGGAGAGGAAAATATTGAGGAAGATTTTCGGTGGAAAGTATTTAGATGGTCAATGGATGATAAGGACTAATCGAGAGATAGCAGAGTTGTATGGATAACCAAATATAGTTGGGTCTGTGAAGGAGCAACGATTGCGATGGTTGGGCCACCTGGTGAGAATGGATAAGGACAGAACCCCAAGTGACATTTGGAATGTGATATTCGAGGCACAAGAAGAAGAGGTAGACCGAGGAATCGCTGGAAGAATGAAGTACAAGAGGACTTGAAACAAATTGATATGGAAAATTGGAAAGAGTGTGCTCTTGTCAGGAAGGAATGGAAGGCGGTTACAGAAAAGCCATGGGCCTACTAGGCCTGTAGTGCTAATATACATGATAAAGTCATGGGCATGATCACATTCAATAGGGATGTTGCATGATTTTTGAAGTATTTTTTTTATAAACTTTAGGTGCTGGTAAACACCACTGCATAGATAAAAAGTTCAGGAGACCTTTAGTTTTCTACAAAAAAATTTATAAAAAATGATTTTTGAAACCGTGTTTTTAACGCGAATGATGTCACAAACTATTTTTTTTAACATCTGGAAACACAACACAGTTTGTGTTGATAATGTAACCTATAAATAGTTTGTGTAAAAATTGAAAAATGAATTTTAATAAAAACGGAGAAAACTCAGAATAAACCATTTTTCTTATAATGACTTGTGACTACAGTTTGCATTAAAATAAATATAATAATATTAATAAAAAATACAATTTAAATGGTAAACGAAACATTGTTTACAACTGTCAAACACAAGTCAAATATTTAACTGTCAGGTCTTTGCGACGTTGTAAAATTTCTATAAAAACGTTCGGAATCACGCGTCTGACGTCAGAGGCGTAATCGGCTGACCGATTCATTTTTGAATTTCAAATTTGATTTTCTCAGCACAGACTGCATTTCAAAAATGTTTATTTCGGTTATAAATTTCATTTGATATTATTTTTAAGAATTAATAGGAGTTATCACTAAATTCAATACCATATAACATCCCTATTATGTATTTATTACAACTTGAGGCTAATAATTGCTTTTGGAAAACTAACGGATTTCGCAGAAAATCCGAAAATAATAATTTCAATCGCGGCGACACCTTGTACATACTAAACCAGAATATATTTCAATAATAATTTTATTGGTAAGACAAGACATTTATAGAGAACATTATTTTTAGAACATGGCAATTAAGTATTCAAATAAGTTAAAACACAAACATCCGTAAAGGCTAAAATTTATTTTTCTTTTTCGTGGAAGTTAGCTCAAACTTTTTTATCTAATATGGAAAAAAATAACCTTTTACAAAAATATAAAGATTTAATTTTACTTATTCAGATTGTGCTACCCTGAAGAAATTTGATATGTGATTCTGTTCGGGTTCTAATTAAGCCTCTGGCAAGGCATTTCTGGCCGTTCTGGTATTTCTCAGCTTAAAAATTGCATAACTATATATATTAATGCTTTCATTATTCATGCTTTGAATCATATCAACGATGGTATTTATGGGTTTCAACATAGGAAGTCCGTCTGTTATGCTTTCAAATGGTCCATCAGAATTAATTGCTAAGTTCCATCTATACAAATCTAAACTGTATCTGTGGTATTCCGGTTGGTTGTTAATGATTTGGAATATTTCTATTATTTCAGTATAAAAAATACCTAAAAATTCAGATTTTTCGGTTTCGAATTGGATTAGCAATTTGATCAGAGATTTTAAAGTTTCTATCGCAATCGTAGCATCATGACTCGTTAATATAGGTTTGAAGCGAATAAGTTGAGCCCTACGAAAATGAATTAAACAATACTCTGCATTGGTTCTAAAAGCTATCTGTCTAAACGATTGCTCGGCTTGTCTGTAATATTGCTCAGTTCGTTGAATTTGATTCAATTGGTAGTAAACCTGTCCCAATGCTAACATGCAATGTACTGTTCTTATGGATTTTTGGCACCATTCGTCGTCAAAAAACCTTTTATGTGCCCGAAGAGATTCTTTACGCCATATTTTAGATTCGATTAAAAGCACCCTGGACATATTGGGATTGTATAATAAAGCACGTATTGCCCTAATTTCTAAACAGGTAGCCTTAACATCCAGAATGGTATTTAGAAACATGACATGGTTTTCTTCCAAAACTGCATGCATATTGTTGAAAGCCTCGACTAAGCATCTTCTGTAAAAACAAATTCAAATTTTTATCAGGATTTGAAGTTTAAAATCTTATTATTATGAAACTATTCCTATTTGCAAGAAATAAAAATTAGATAAAATAATTCCTGGTGGAAATGCTACGTTTTTTTATGAAGTTACCAATACTGCAAGTCATACATATTATACTGTGTATTTATTCAATTATTTCATAATTTGACGTTATCTTTGATGAGTACTAATTAGGGTTAAAATAAAAATTATCGTTGTTTAAATTTGTCATAACCCTACTTTTAAGGAATTGACAGTTACAGAATACGCACCCTTTTTCGTACATGGCATATCATACAAATGGGAACAAAAATTAGTAAAAATTATTTAATCAAATGATCAATTAATTACCGGATATCATGAAAATGAATATCGTCAATTTGAAGTAACCAAGCGCGCGCAAAATCTCTTTGTGCAAGGGCGAGGTACAAGTTGTTACTTTCATACAAATTTGATGTGTAAATTGATATAGCAATGTCATATTGCTCTTGGCTGGTTTGAAAATCACTCAACTCGGAGAAATAAAACCCGTAATCCATAAGAGTTTCTGCATATATATGGACATTTCTTGCAGTATGCTCAAAGGCTATATCAAGTGCATGCTGAATTAGTAATCTTGCCTGACGAAATTTTCTTGTTCTTGCATATACTTTTGCCGATAGACGTAAAACTTTGATGATAACTCTGAAATTAACCTTTTTGCATTATTTCAATATGTTATTTTTGGTGTACGAAACAATACTTATCAGGTAGTTGATCGTTTAATTCTTTTACAGCATCATTTGTAAATTGAAGAGCCTGTAAATTAAAAGAAAATCGAAGTAAGTGCTTTTATAAATAATTAAACAAATACTAAAATATTTCAAATTTAACTGTAACTTAGAAATTAAGCAATAAGTAATGTGCGCGAAGGGGGGAGCCCACTTTTTTGGGTAGTTGCATACAAGTTAAAAATGTAGTAAATTATAGTACTTAAAATATGAATTGATGAATAATATCTTATCAATAGCGACGTTTTAAAAACTATTATTCACAAAATATAATGTAGCATATATTTTAAGGGTTTTAATGCAAGATTTGTCATGGTTGCGTTAGTCAAAACCAACCCTCTGCAGCTTCTGCTCCGAGCCGTTTTGACAAACGCTTTTTTAACTCAAAACATTTCCTATTATTCCTAGAGGGAATTCCTATTATTCCTAGAGACTTCCTAGAGGTCCTATTATTCAAAAGAAATAACACAATCATAATATACCTTAAGCTATTTTGAAAAATATCGTATGAAAAAGGATTTGACCCACCGGTGAAACTTGCAATCACCCATAAATGTAATGTATAGAAATATAACAATATTTTTATTATTCAAATAAATTAATATTGTTTATGCAGCTTAAAAACCTAAGAGGATTAAAATTAGCCATCCTAACCGTTCTAACCATATTGCGTACAGAACGCAATTTAGTCGTACCCTTGGTGATTCCTTGACTGTGGAACTACTCTATCTTATCTATGCGATGGGACGCAATTTAAGAACACCGGCGTGAAGTTAGCCCTGCCATTTTAAAAAATAAAAACATGAAAGTTGTGCTGAATTGTATTAGATTTATGCTGCTTTGTACCCAAAACTTTTTTTTCTTTAATTTATTTTACCTTTTTTTAGAGACTGCGTATTTTAAGGGCAAAAGATAGCTCTAACATTTTTAAAAATTAAAAAAATTTAAATTGAGCTGCTTTGTGTCGTAAATAAAAAAATTAAAATTTTTGTAAGCAAAAATGCATTTTTGTAAGCAAAATGTATTTTTGTGTTGAAAAGCATTTTTATCAAAATTCAGATGGAAGACAACGGTGGCGTATTTAAAGGTGGGCAAGGAGGCAATTGCCCCCCCCCCCCCCAAAGATGACTCGGATTGTATCCCAGAAGCCATCCGTGATAAAAATAACACTTTCCACAAGGCTTTAAAATATAAATAGGTTAGAGTTTGAAATAAGTTTTAAATTTCTTTTATTTTTTTAATTTTTGGAATTTGTCAGTTAACTCTTTACCACTGGTACGCATGAATAGATTAACGAAAATCCAAAAAATAATCTGGTTTACCCCCTTCCCCCAATCCCATAGGTAGTTTTTAAGTACACCACTGGAAGACAAACTCCTTCTGAACCGTGACACCACCCCACCTATCTTCGTTTTGCTTTCAGAATTTTCTTTTATAAAATATACAGTTATAGGGACACTAAATAATATTTCAGACTAAAAATCGAACAAATGCAGACATAAAGACAAAGAAGAAAATGAAATTGTATAATTTTAACAAAAAACTTTTGTAATTTTTTTAGTAAAATTAAGCAATTTAATTTTTTCTTAAAATTAAACAATTTCAATTTTTGCTTTGTTTTTATGTCTATATTTCATAAATCTGCAATTAAAACATTTATTTCCTTATTATAGTGCAGGTTATTTGCCACAATATTTTATATATTATGTGAAAATGAAATTTTTGTTCGATTTTTAGTTTTAGGTATTATTTAGCGCCTACACAGTAAAAAATTTATGTTTGGATTAAACAAATTTGTTTGATTCAAACAAAAACGTGTGTTATATATGAACAAATAAAATTATTGTTAATCAAATAAAAAAATTTGTTTGAAATGTTTTATTAGACTAAAATAAAAATATTATTTAATTGAAATATATTTATATATTTAACTTTAACAAATAATTGTTTAATTTAGAAAAAAATAATTACAAAGCAACCATATATTTAATTTAATTTAAATAAAATTTATTTAGAATCAACTATATATTTTGTTTAATTTAATTAAAATTTGTTTAGAATTAACTATATATTTTGTTTAATTAAAATAAAATTTGTTTAGAATCAACTATATACTATTTTGTTTATATTTTGATATACCGGTAATAATAAAAAATTTTCCCCAGGTGATTAATAGTTGTCTCTTTAGACCAGTGCGAAACCAAATTTTTCATTTTTTTTTTTATGCTTGTGCAATAACTTTTTTAAATAAAAACCTGGCAAAGTGTTGACACTCTTTTACGAACACTTTGTATATTAATTATATTTACTAATTGAAAGTTAATTCGGCGCGCATCTTTTTTTTGCAAAGAGTTGCCTTAGCACCGAATTGTTCCGGCGCCGAGTTGTCCTGACCTCGCCAAGTTGTACCGAACTACCTACGGCCCAATCTAGCGCAGCTTCCATCTATTTGGTATCAATTCGAGAAAATATTAAAATTTACAATCGTTGAAATTGAACGCGAGGTATTAAAATTGTACCCTCTTAAGGGGTTACCTTTTTAAAAATATAAAAATAAACTCGAACTCTGCCCGATCTAACTTTTTGCGGAGATTTCACCTTTTTGGTATCACATTTAAAAAAATATAGAAAACCACACCAAATAACAAATCGCTTGACGCTAGCAAAATTGCTGTAATTCTAATGGTTTTTCGTTTTTTACCATTTTTTTTAGTTTTTTTCGACGCACCGGTGGGAATTCTTTCTATTTGGGTATTATTATTAACTTTATAATATTTTATGAACCAATTAGCTAAGTAGTAAGTCAGTATTGCACAAAAGGTAAAGAATTAAAATAACTGAATTTTTTTGGCGCAATTTACGGGTAGACTTGAAAAAAAACCCTAACAGCCTAGGGCAATTTACCATCACCGCTTAATTTAACATTAGAAATACGGAGACTGTTTTAAATTTTTATTTTTGGCGTATGCATTAAAATAAAGTGTTTTCATTAAATAAAAATTAGTTCTTATTTCATTTTATTTTTTGAGTTATCAAGTCTAAAAGAAGTCGTTTCGCTATTATATCAAACTGTACGAAACATCAAAGTCTTTGTTTTTCACGTTCAACAATTACTGCCGTTGTATTGGTTAAAAAACTTTTCAACAGAGTCACCCAAAAATAAAAATAAAATTTAATGCATTTTTTCCGGTTCCGACTATATCTAATGGATATCTAGTTAGTAGTCCACTGTTTATCTTGTATACCAGATATTGTTCTAAGTATACTCTAACCTATTTTTGTGCGGGGAAAAGAAACTGCATAAAAGGAATCCATTAACAAAAATACTTAATTTTTTATGCATATTATGTATTTGATGGAAATCTTTTAATATCGCACAAAAAATTGCACTTAAACAATTTCACATATAAAACCGCACAAAAGACACCGCATAAAAACAGGTTTGACTGTATATCTTCTGTATATGGGTCATTCCACGAAATCAGCCAAGTTTCGAAAGACCTCTCGCGATTTGCCTCAAATTGTTTCCACATTCTATATAAAAAATAAGGAAACCCTTAGTCGCTTTTGAGAGATGTGATCTTTTGAATATGATGGTTGGCTCAAAATTAAAAAATTTTTAAACGTAAAAAAATTTAAAAAGGGCTGGTTCTACAAGAAAATGTTCCATGGACAAAATGTTCACAATAAATTGAATTTCAAAAAATTTTCAGAAAAATGCATTTTTGACGTCGCTGCCCAACCTTGATCATAATTTTGATAATGTTTTCAAAAAGAGGAGAAAGAGATACGGCGGAAATGATTTTACAAAAATTGATATAAAAAATGATTTAAACAAAAGTTTCATAAAATTAAAAATCGTCGAAAATCGAAATAATTGTAAATATTTTGAAAACAGTTGATCCGTGTACGTGAAGTTAGCCCCCTATTTTTTTAAGTTTTGATGGTTGTGATGAGTTGTGCTAGTGTTGTGCCAACTTGTGCTCGAAAAAAATGATTAAATTATTCGTTTAGGCTTAAAATTAAAAAAAAATCGTTTTTGCGTTAGCTCCCCAATTTTGGAAAAGTGAATTGTTTTTGTTGTTCTAAATTGTGCTAGTTATTGTATACATCGTGCTAAAATTTTAGTCTAATAAAATTGACCGTTTGATACCGTCATAATTTGATCCCCAATAGTAAATTTCAGCAACAATAAATTATTTTTGACTTACAATTAAAATGAAACAGTTTATTTTTAATTTGTTGGTTATGATTTACCATTACAAATTAGTAAAACTTACAAAAATCACCAATTTTCATTGGCCTATCACCTCAACTATATTTTCTTTTCAATTTATAATTATTCAGGTCGACTAGGTTTGTCTTTTTGCATTTCTAAAATTTCCAAAATTATTTAAAAAATTTTTGTTTTAATTAATTTTTTTAATTTCTCCAAATTCAAATTTTGGCGCTGCTATCTCTTATGATTTACCATTACAAATTAGTAAAACTTACCGATATTTTTTATTATCTATAATTTTCGCCTGCCTGTAATTTCAACTAAAATGTCTGACTATACAAATAATAAAAATTTCGTTTTATTGTTCATTTAACCTTATAATTTTAAAAATTTGAATTAATACAAATAATAAATTAAATTAGATTATATAATGCTGGATTACTATAATATAGGTAACAGATAATTATCGTAATGATATCAACAGTATCATACAAAATGGGCGAGGGTCCGTCAACCCTGATTTCGATTTTTACCATTCTTTTTGCAAATTATGAAAGATAACAATGCCAGATACACATAAAAAATAAAATTTGCGGACTGTCCACAAATTTGGTTAAAAAACGGCTTTAAAAATTAATTTGAATGCAATTTTATCATTGGCTCTGGTGAACTGTAACCCCGCCCATTATAATTAAAATGGGTTATGGCAACATTTAAAATACCAGAATCTCGTTTTTTACAACGAATTATAAAAGATAATGGTGTAATTAGCTAATAAAAAAATTAAAGTTGTGATCGGACAACAAATTTTCGAAAAAAATCACTTTTTGTGTGAATTCGATTCTGATTTGGTTGCACTGTTAAAACCTACTCTCCACGACCGTTCGAAACCCTCCGGGTCTCGAACAGCGCTTCGAGCGGTTTTGACATGCGCTAAACTTATTAAAAACATCCCTTAAGCGGCTCCAACTCGAAAAGTTTGAAAGTTGACGCGACGGATCTCAGAGAGCGACTGACTCCTTCTAACGCTACTAAGTTAGCCCCGCCTTAAGGTAGATCCGCTAGTATAAATGTGCACGTCCTGTAAATAGAATGCATAAAATTATTGCGTAATATTACGCAATAATACACTTACATGTATTTCTTATGGGAAAATTGCAATTTTCAAAATTAAATTGTGATTTTATTACAAGTCCGACAAAGTTCCTCCTGCCTTTAAAATGCTTGTATTTTTCTGTTCTTTCGTTTGGTATAGCCATTTCTATAGGGAAAAGTGTACTTTCGAGTCAGGGTTAACGGCCTCTAGCCAAAAAATGAATGGGTCGTAAAGTTTTCTTAAAATTTTTAATGTTCCGCGCAACTTTCTTAATTTTTTCTTTTATAAGAATCTTCTCCTGACAATAACAAACACAACAAAAAAAGAATTGGCGAAATTGGTCCAGCCAGCTAATAGACTTAAATTTTAGCAGCGCAATGTTTACAACTAGCACAATTTAGCACAACAAAAAAAAATTTACCTTTTCCAAAAGTGAGGGGATAACGTAAAAAGCGATTTTTTTATTTTACGAATAATTGAATCGTTTTTCTTCGATCGGCACAAGTTGGCACAACTCGAGAACAACTCAGCACAACCATCAAAATTTAAAAATTCAAAAATGGGGGGCCAAGTTTACGCACGTAATTGGTCCTACAAAAAATGTTAAATGTTATTTAGCACAGAATTATGCATTTATTTATTATTATTTAATTTATTGTTATTATTATTATTTATTGAAAATTCAACGCCAATTGAATGTTTAACATGTGTAGTTGAAAACGTCAAATCGCGGAGGGCTCTTCCAAAACTTGGGCGATTTGGCGTGGAATGACTCACGTATAATCAAGGGAATGGCCCAGTTCGGTGCAGCCATTTCGGCGCCAGTACGTTTCGGTACAGACTCGATTCCATATTCTCTTCGGCCATCTCCGATTGGTCATCCTTGGTACGTGGCCAAACCACCTCAATGTCTCTCCCTCAATTGTATCTATTATTAAGTCTTCTCCCTTCATCCTTCTCCGGATTTCGTAATTTCTTACACGTCACAACACGTCGCATAAAATCCATCTCTTCTAAGGCTTTTGGCTTGTCTTGTTCCCATTACTCATCACCCATACTTCGGACCCATACGTTGTTATACTTTTTATTAATGTTTTACACAATTTTAATTTTCAAAAATGGCAGTGCTAACTTCCATCGATAAAATGAATTTTTTCTCACAAAATTCATCTAATTCATAAAATTCATTTTATAGGCAAAACTTTTTTATTTGCGGCACAAAGCAGCAAAAATTGAGTACAACTCAGCATAATTTTAATTTTTTGAATTTTCAAAAATGGCAGGGCTAACTTTTACCCTCCAATAATACGCAGTCTCCGTTAAATTCAAAACAAATAAAATAAAAAAAAATGTTTTCTTTAAAAAATTTCCCAGATAGTCATTGAAACGTGCAATTGTATTCCCCACCTGTTGTTTTCCAAATTTTTATTTTATCATTTAAAGAATGAATTACAAGAATAAAACCATTGCTTAGTAAACCCAAAGTTTGTTTTTAATTTTATTTAAAATTTAATTACCTTGTAATAATCGCCAAACACAAAGTATAAGAAGGACATGCTGCTGTAATATTCCGCGCAATTCGGTTTTACAAGAGAATTTGAACTTTCAACATCAGTTTGATTCGAATAAGGCTCTAGTATTTTGCTAACTTCCGAAAATGATTCTAAAACATCTTTAAATTGGTATGAATACGCTTGTGCATAAATCAGACTAAAAGGAAATGTTTGTGTATTTTCATAAAATTCCTGTGGAAATACTTACTTGCTATAACATTCAATAAGTATGTTAAGCTCAATCTGGTTTTCAGGTATTTTGGATCTTTTCACGGCGACTTTTAGAAATCCTATTGCTGGTTTAAAGGCACCAAGTTCAATAAAAAATTCGCCCAATTTTAGGCCTAACTTGATATCGTGCTTAACATCTTTGGAGATTTTGTAACTTTCCAATAAAACATTTGCTAATGTTGGATTGCCATCACGGATGCTGGAAAAACTTTTTAAGAGTGGAATTCGCTTTTCTTCACGATTTAACAAGATAGCAAACATGTCCAAATTACTAAATTGGGTGCGAAGGAATTCGTATTGTTTCCATCTCCAAATCTACAACAGACGTCAGTTTTAACTAAAAAAAAAATAGTTGCATTTGTACTTGGCAAACTTCTTCTGCATTGTAAAATCTGAGCAATTGACCAAATAGGAAAACTTAAAAATTTGTAATCAAAACACTATTGTTATCACCAAAAATTAAATTAATGTTGCAACAATCTATTCATTTTTATTATTGGGAACAAATGCTGTCTTTCAAAAAGTTAATAATTGTTTTCAAAATTAAAAATTCTACTAACCTCTTCAAAAAATTTTACAATGCAATGTTTGGGTAGGGGCTCTATGCGTTTTAGAATACAAACTTTAAATGTAATCATTTCCAAAGTTGGTGGTTCACTTCTTAGATCCATGGTAAATTTTAATAATAAACACAATCAACGTTTTACACAAAAATTAATTAAATTAATACAAAATACAAGAACGACAAGACTCTGAAATTAAAATATCGTTAACAGCTTATAAAATTTGATATGATAAAAAGTTTACAAAATAATATCGTTTTGAAAGTTGAATTTTTAAAATATAGGTGACACTAGTGTTCCAGCCGATTTTTGATTTTATTAGGTTTGTTGGGGGGGGGGAAGCTGGAAAGACATATTAAAAATAAATTTTATTCATCAAGATTTTTTTATTTTGATGTGATGATTATTTTGATGATGAAGATGTTTTATTTTAATTCTACGTCTAAAATTGAGGTATACAAAATTAAAGGTACTTAAATTCTTCGTACAAAAAACAATTTTGCTGAATAAAATATATTTTTAATGTGTTTTTCCTGGCCCTCTCCTAATCCTAATAACATTACAAAACAAAAAACACATGAAACTCAATTTTAGTTTGACTTCTCATCTTTGAGTATCTCTCTTAGGAAGCATTTTATAAAAAAAAGTTGTTCTTCTTTCATATGCCTTGTATATTTTCACTTATGTTCCTTTCATTTTTTGCTTAATTTTATTTCCTTCTTAAGTTTGGCAAAACACTGCATATAGAAAAGATTTTGCACAGACTACAGGATGAGATAGTCTCAGCACTTTATTAATCCATTGTTCTTCTTGACCATTCCTATTCTCAAAAGCAATATGTACCTACGAAAATAGAATAGAAAATCTTTTACATCAATTTGTTAGTTCACTGACTTTTCACTGACTTTTCATTTCTTATTTAATTCTCTCTTTTTTCTTTTCTTCTCCTCCGTCCGGGTCTAGAATTATTGCTGCTAGTCCATACATCGGCATTCGAATTTGACCTAGTCAGGCAGTTCTCTTTGTTGTTCTTCGATTTCCTTGGTTGAGATGACGGTGCTGATCATTTTATAATACACTGTGTCCCAATTTTTGGGCTCAGCGGATAATCAAACCTGGCATGCGTTTTAGCTCTCTCTGTTGACCATCTTTCGCACCTGAACCTGGTGTGTTCGACGTCGTCTTCTTCTTCTCAGTAAAGCCGAGGGGTTGACCACCTGGTACATTTGGTGTACATAATTTTGTAAATGATTTGCAATTGTTTGCAAATTTCTGCAAATGTTTGCAAATTTTGCAAATGTGTGTAAATTTTGCAAATGCCTGTAAATCTTTGCAAATGGCTGTAAATGTCTGAAATTGTTTGCAAATATCTGTGTAAATTTTTGCAAATGTTGCAAATTTTGAAATTATTTGCAAATTTTTTCAATTTTTGAAAATTATTGTATATGCAAATTTGGTGTACACATTTTTGGTCAGTAGTCAACCCCCAGTAAAAGCATACCGTCGTCGATCTGTGAATAATTCCAATGTGACAACTTTTGCAAAATGATGTTTTGGTTGATTGTGATTCTACATTATACGCTGCATAGCTGATAATAGCCCCAATGTAGAAACCTAAGTAACCAGAATAAATAAACAAAAAAGAAATTGTAAATATAAATTAAATATTTGTTATAAAAAGCAGTTTTAGGCGTCTCCTGGAAGATTTCACTTTTGTAACATTGGAGTTATTCACAGATCGACAACGATTACGCTGGTGGTACGCTTCTTGAATCTATGTAGGTAAGTGGAGAAGCAGCCATGCCCGGAGAGCGTCTGCGTCAGATGGTAATTGATTTTTTGTGGCGTCTGTTGTACTACGTATCTATGAGATAAGCCTACGAATCCATCCTCGACTCGTGGCTCCGTCCCAACATAGCTGCCATTTTTCGATTACCATTCTTCTGTGTTCTCCTTTGGCTTCCAAAGTTGCAAGATACATTTTCTTCCTTTCTTGAGTCATTAGGTGGATTGGCACTATGGAGGCTAGGCCCATTACGACGACTGTGGATATGGTCCTATAAGCGTAGCAAGTTCTGATAGCACCTCGCCTTTATTCCTTCAGCTTCTCTTTCAGTTTCTGTCGGTTTCAAAGCGCATGGCGTCCGCCTATAATGGAGCTCAGAATATTATTATAGACTCCACGACAGAACCGAAGACATTTCTCTTGGACTCGGACGGCCCCTGCAGATTAGACAGAATGCGTGCTAATTATTTAGTAAGTATAGCGACTATCTCGGCCACACTCTTGAGATGTCGCCCAAAATTAAAATGTTTGTCCAGGTCGATGCAGGACAGTTGCAGTTCCTTTGGTTTTGATGGAGGTTTCAACGAATATAATGTTGACAGGACGGCGTTTCCTTTTGCCGATTGCGAAAGCAGCCATGGTCTTTTCTGGCACATGCTGTAAGCTCTTTCCTTCCATCCAGCCGGATATTCGCTGAATCTCTTCGTTTATCTTGACTTCTAAATCATCTTCGGTTTTGGCAGTCACCTTCAGAGTGATATCATCGGCAAACCCCGTCGTTTCTACATTCGGTAGAATGGGTAATCTAAGAACGCCGTCATAGTTGACGTTACGCAGCGGTGGTCCAAATACTGACCCTGGGGACTCCACCCGTTACTTTTATCCATATGTGAAGCAGTAGCTCCCGGATCTCGATCTCGCGTTTCTTGAAATAGCTCTTCAGGGTCTTGATTATATATGGAGCAACATCTCTGCGGTACAGTTCCCCGATAATACATCCCCACCGAACCGAAGGCATTCTTTTCGTCCAAGGTGACTATCGCGAAGACTATCTTTGTCCTCTACGTGCTTCTATTAGCTTTTGTACCTGCTCGACGCCCTAGATAGTTGATCTTGACTTCCGGAATCCATACGGGTTGTCTGAGAGTCCCCAGTTCGCTCGATCTCTTGCAATAGTCTGGGTCGGATCGTTCACTCGTATAGCTTCCCGATGTAGTCGATAAGACAAATCGGTTGATGTGAACTAGGTGCTTCTGGGGCTTGCTTCCTTTCCGGAGTAGAAAAAGCCTGGCCGATTTCCACTCCTGGAGTACTCTCCTCTTCAGCAGCCCATTGAACAACGCGAGAAAGGTATCCGAAATCATCTCGATCAGGTTCTTAAAAGTGTAAAATACCTTAAAAAGTGATCAATTTTGTGCAGGCACTAAACGCAATTTACTGCACCACGGGTAATAAATAGTATCCCGCTATTGCCACCATTATGATGCGAGAGGGTTTAAAATAACAAAGATTATAACTCGCTGCTGACATTATTGTAGCATGGGGGTTCTATAAACTAATCCGTCGCTTTGGAACTGAATATAACTAAATCTAAAAGACAACTAGAAGGAAAGTAATAGTAGCTTGAAGGGAGGGTTGAATAGCGTAAGAATGCTTTCTCTAATGCCCGATTTCTTCACCTAGAGATATCTCTTAGATAATCTATCTATAAGATAAATTAACGAAATAGCCAATCATATTTCTGATTGCTTTGTTTTACTGCTGTCTGATTGGTTGGACGTGGGAATCAGGTGATTCTCTGATCAGCTGATTAATAATAAAAGGAGATCAACGAGTAGCTTCTCGATATCTTTTTATTAACGAATTTCCTACGGTCGCGTCGTTGTAATTAATTAAAAATTGAATAAGTAAATTTGTTTTCTTCTAAAATATTTTAATCTAAATTTACGTTAATTATTTTTGTATTTTTTTGTCTTAAATGGAAGATTATATTATTAGGCTTCTTCTTCTTCTTCTTCATCGTTTGCTTCTTGACAGAAGCGTCATGACCCAGCTTGGCCGAAGCCAAGATGAATTTTCATGGAATATAATTCATGGGGTGGTTTCCGTTGCCTTCCCACGGACCATATTGGACCTTTGATCACAGCAGTGTATTCGACTCGACTAGGAGTCGAACCGCGGTTTTACCGCTGTCCAGTCGGCCGGTGTATGCTTTACGCTACACTGTGTCACGGTTGAAAATGGAATTTTATTTCTACAAATTTTAAAGTGCGGCTCTGTTCTTTAGATAGTTGCTATCTTGAGACCAGAAAGCACATGATCCACAACTAAAATTATTAGAAGGTATTTTTCGCTGGTTGATTGTTGGTTGTAGAATTTCTAGATGTGCCGTTTGTACAGAAATTTTGGTATATTTTTTGCCGCTCCGTAATTGGGATTATTTTGTGCAACGTGGATGTTTGGATGTTTTTTGACTCAGCATTAACCAAGTACTTGCCTTCGTTTGAATTATACCCTCGATTACACCATCTACGAGGTAAGTTCCTTTTTTTCTCATATTATGGTCAATATTAACCAGGTTTCCTTTTTGGGACTGTTCGATCTTGTGGATATGAGATTTGGTACCTTTCGCTTTGGAGTACCATTGTGGTTTTACAAAGTCTTGTTTTTTTTTGGAATTATTGGTGCCGTATATGTTCTATCAGCTTGTTTTATTTGGAAACTTCATTTGGAGAAAATTAATATTTAATCTCGGACAATCAACATCGAAGTCTGTTAAATGAGATAAGTGTTTTGTGCTGTCTTTTGTTGTTTGTGATAATGTTGCGTAGATATTGCGCTAAAATTTTGATTTCGAGTTAATTTATTGTTATTCAATTTTATGCTTTGTGTAGATATATAATATTTTTTACCATCATACTGTAACCCTAAATATAGCTATACGGGGAAATCTTGCTTTTGCAAGAAACACAAACGAGATTATATATTACTTATTTTTGCTCGAATCAAACTTTGGTGCCGTTGTAATTTACAATAAATTCATTTGTTTACAGTTCAAGCGTATCTCTTGCAGCTCTTGCAATTTTTTATTTTATATCGGGTGACTTCTTTTCTAAAAGCTACTCTTCGTGATTTGGGTAGTAGAGTATTTTTGGAGAGTAATTTTTATAATCACGTGGCGCCTAGGGCAATTTGAGTTACTTTCCTTAGTTTTTTGCTTGAAAAGAAGTCGCCAATTAAGTTTTTTCTTGCTCCAATTGAGCTAGCCATAGGAGCATATGCCAAAACCCTGAGATTTGGGAAAATACCATCAATCCCTTTTGATACCACCTTTACCGTGGCAACTGCTGGTTTATTATTGGGCTAGATATAGCAAAATTGAGCAAAATATTTTTAAGTGTGATTTCTTTTTAATTTGGTACACTAAACACTAAACAAAGCCGCACTTCACAAATTCTAGTGCTCCACTTGGGAATAGCGAATAGGGCACTAGTCATTTTTAAATTTTGGAGGGTAGGTCGTGATAAAGTTTCACGTATCGTCATCGAGACGATGGTCCATCGTTGTAAACGACTTGGACACCGCGACGCAACCAACAGGTGAGAGACGACGCCGGTGGCAACACCAACGAGTTATCTTTAGTTAGCGCACGGTTCGTGTATACTGCACTGAGGTCCAGCCACCGGTGGGGCAGGACGCGCACGCGCATTGCTCAATGCGGACCTCCTAGTCCCGAAATCACAATCCACTACTGCAGCGGGTGGTGGCACATCCCTAACTTACCTGATTATCCTGCAGGGTATCGCATGCCACTGTCTGCCACTGACTTCTCTGCAGTACAGAGAAGAGAAACCAATAACAAACCTAGTCGCATCACGATCGAACATTATTTTCTTAACAATTTTCTTTGACTTTCGTGTATTTAATTTAGAATTTCATCAAAACTCGTTAAATCTGTACACACTAAAATCTGCAAAATTAACATCTTTTTTATTATGTTAAACATTATTTTGTGCATTTACAAAATGTATATATACTATGTATAGTACTGAAGTTTGCTGTTAGACTGCAGACTTAGCGCAAAGTTGACCTAGTTTTGATCTCGCGTAACATTTTTTGTTTCGTTTATTGAATTTCTATCGCGTTTAATGAAAATAGTGTAAGCTATGCGTAAAACAACTAAATTAATATATATTAAATTCATATTAGAATTTGTCTAATTAACTTTTACTGCTAACACAGTAATTAAATGTAACAGTCCAGTGATTACTTTGTAATGAAGTGAAACTACTTTGGAACAAATGGGAATTGACCATTTTGATATTAATTAGTAAATGTATATAGTGTGAGGTACATAATTTTAATGTTATCCTTTTAAAGGGTGGAGGGTAATACAGGGCCCGTAAAGTATATATTTGGGGAGGTGCTCGAGTGCAAAAATTGTGAAGACGCTTCTGGTTTTAGACATGCTCTCTTCTCTCGCTCTTACGAAAATTTTTGGAAAAATTTTCAAACATTTCAATCGGAAATTTTAGAAAAGTTGGAAAATTTGTGGATTCCCAAATGTTGGTTTATGTAGGTACTATGTAGATCCTAATAATTATTATCCGTGACCTGGCAATTGGTCCTGCGACGGTTGGTCGCAGTACCACTGCCAACAATCTTAGCGACTAACTGGCTTCTACCATTAATTATTAACTTCTCCACGACTATTGGCGCCAAGACAATATTGATTTCTGCAACGGCCCTACACCAATTGATCACTGCGACTACTGGTCCTATGACAATTGGCTAAACTAAATTTTTTACTTGTTTATTTACTTTTAATAGCGTTATCAATATTCATTACATTTGCAGGTACTCTATCCACAAATAATTTTGTAATCATAAAGCATATTTTAATAATTTTGAGTACATACTGTAATATACAAAAAATTACGTTGCAATATTTTAAAGTAAGTAGAATTAGCTACCACATAATAATAATTAGGTTATGGGTTTGGGAACCCCCAAACCGAGTAGTTTATTTTTATCAGAAGTAAACTGAAGATTTCCCGTTGCAGAAGCACTGGAAGGTGTTCCACATCCCCAGACCCCCGGATTAAGTAGTTTATTTTTATTTTGTTGCAGAGATCTGCCTCCCAGGGGTACAGAATTTATAATTACGTAGTTTATAATACGTCACCAAACCCTCTTTAGAGTAAAAGGACCGAGGAAGAGGAGTTTATAATTAATTGTCAGATTACGAATTAAACACAATTACTTAGCCTAGCTAATTTTAATAAACTTAAGATATGCTTAAATATTCAATTCACTTTTAATAAATATAAATTATTTAAACCGGGGGTCTGGAGGTGTGGAACACCCTCCAGTGCCTCAGCAACGGGAGATCTTCAGTTTACTTCTGATAAAAATAAACTAATTAATCCGGGGGTTACAGGTGTGAAACATCCTTCAGTACTCAAATATTACAATGCAGGCAAACATATTTAAGATTTGAAAATTTATTAGAAACTCTCAGCTACCTTTTTAGTTTTCTAAAAATTATGATATAAATGGGGATTTAAAATTTATAATCTGATAATTTGCTCTAAAATGTGCACATATTGCCCGTCATTTTCATTTAAATTGGAACAAGTCGTAACATAGTAGATGTACTGGAAAGTGTATCTAGTCTGATTCTAATTCACAAAAAGAGTGAAGCAAAATAAATTATATAAGAAATAAATCAAGGTCCACCAGGAGCCACTCACAGCAGCAAACAATCAACAAAGCCCACCAGGAGCAATCAACAACAAATAAAACAAGGTCCACCAGGAGCCATTCGCAACAGCAAACAAGAAAATATCATTCGAGTTCATCAAAAAACAAAGCAGCTACCAAAGCCAAGTCACTTCAAGAAAATAAACAAACATAGAAGACAATCTACGAGGCCAGGTTCAAAAACCAAAATCAAACAAGAGATGAGTGAAGAGGAAAAAATTGAAAAAGCCAACGCACTAGCACTCGAACAAGAAGATATTGGAAAGAAGATAGTAACAATACTAACAAACGCCAAAAAGATAGTTCAAGCAGAAAAACAGAAGAATACATCCAGCAAAGGGAACAAGTCCTAACTAAACTAATACAAGAAGCAAAAGAAAATCATAAGAAAATTCAAGAGTTAGAAATACCACAACATACGTATACTGTCAGCAATTATTTTGAAAAAATCAAACAAAAATACGAAGAAACCGTCAATTATTTGCAAACGTGCCAAGAAGCTGAAAAATTTACAACTACAAAAAGAGAAGATAAAATAAAATGGAGACAAACGAAACACCTCAAACAATGCGCATCAGAACACTAAAAGGCAAAATAAGAAACCTAAACAAAACAATCGAAATTACAACAGGAAAATTATCAGAAAACAAGACAAAAATTTTCTACAAGATACTACAGGAACAATTGCAAACAGATTGGAAATCCATCAATGGACTTCACGACGAGATAATTGGATACGAACAAGAATACGAAAATCAAGAGTTTGAAGAAATCAGAGAAAAATACTACGAAATAATGGAAGAACTGGAAATCAAGATAAATCAAGCATCAACAAACAAACCAAACATTAAATTACCACAAATAGAACTACCGTACTTCAGCGGAGGTTATGAAGCATGGGGTACGTTCTACGACATCTTTCAAAAAGTAATACATGACAACACAGCAATAACCAAAACTGAGAAGATGCAATATTTGAAAACACATGTCCGAGGAGAAGCTAGCAGGTTAATTCAACATCTATTAATCGTCGAAGAAAATTACGATTCAGCGTGGGAAATATTAATCAAGAGATATCAAAACAAGAGATTAATCATCAATAAATTAATGGATCAGATAACCAATCTACCAATAATGCAATATGAGAATATTAAACAACTTCGTCAGATACACAACACTGTTCACGAATGTTTAAAAGCCATTGAAAACCAAGGAATTGCAGTTGAAAATTGGGGTCCAATGATCGAACATTGGGTCAGTCAAAAATGGGATCCAGAAACAAACAGGATATATGAGCAAACCATATCAAATAATCATGAAGTTCAAACGTTAACGTCGCTACAAGAATTTTTAGAAAAAAGATGTCAGTCAATTGAATCTACAAATACAAGATGCAATTATTACCAAACAAGAAATACGATGGTCCCAAATTACACTCAGAAATTCGCCTACCAATCAAGATGTATCTGTTGTAACGAACAACATAAAATTTTCGAATGCAGCAAATTCAGAAGCATGAGTCCAGCGGAAAGAAAAACAGTCATTAAAGAAAACAGGGGATGTTTCAATTGTTTAAAAGAACACGCCTTTGCACAATGTTTAAGTAAATCAAGTTGCCGCATTTGTGAAAGAAAACATAATACATTGTTACATGAAGAATGGAAAGCACCGTCAGCTACAAGATACACCAATTCAAAACCAGCACCAGCATCTGCAAGACAATGGAATTCAAATCCAGGACCCAGACAATTTAAGCTAAATTCAGAAACATCAAGAAACCAGCCATCGCCTGAGTACTCAAGACAAGTCATTCCAAATACAGAAGTTTCAAATAATCAATTAACAAAAACATCTTACGCAGCTAATTGTCAAGAAAATGTAGTGTTATTAGCAACAGCTTTGGTATGCACAAAATCGCAAGCAGGCAATACAGAATATTTACGAGTACTAATCGATTCCGGAAGTCAAACAGCGTTAATTAGTGAAGAAGCAGCACAACGACTAGGACATCCACGTCAAAGAATTGCAGCCGAAATATCTGGAATAAATGATGACAACCCAAAAAAGTCAATGTCAAGCATACAAACAATAATAAAGCCAAGATTTCCAAGTGAATTTTGGATAAATGTCAAGTTTTTGGTACTTCCAAAATTAACAAAAAGTCATCCTGATCAACATTTAGAAGTCGAAATCGCTAAGTTATGGGAAAATAAAGTGCTAGCAGATCCAACGTTCAACAAACCTGGACCAATAGATGCGATTTTAGGAGCAGAAGAACTAGGTCATATCATAGAAAATGGCATTCAAAAAGCAGCACGGGAATTTTAAGTCAAGAGACAAAATTGGGATGGATATTGTCAGGTAGCATCCAACAAAAAACACACAAATCTCTCGAAATAATCAGCATGATCAGTCGTTATGAAGAAGATAGAAACCTACAGAAATTCTGGGAATTAGAAGAAATCGAGAACAAACAACCAATATCCGAAGAAAATCAGAAATGCGAAGAACATTATGAAAAGAACACAAAAAGAAACGAAAAAGGCAATTATATAGTAAATATTCCATTCAAAGAAGATCCACCACAGCTAGGAGAGTCAAAACAAAGAGCATTAGCAAGATTTCATCAATTAGAGAATCAATCAGAGAATCAATTAGAGCGTTAGTTTGCTGCTCTCTTTCCCATGCTTCTTTTGCGGTCATGATGTCTTTTATCATTTTTTGTACCGCATCCCAGGAATCCTCATCTTGTAGCATTACTTCGACGAGATTTGTTTTGTCGAGGTGTTTTCCGATTTTCGCCGTTGCTACCTGTCTGTAGTTTTCCCACTATACGCAGCGAAACAGGGTGTGGTTCGGAGTGTCCACTTCCTCGCAGAAGTAGCAGATGTCGTTCTCCTTTATTTGGTACTTTGACAGGTATGAAGCAAAACACCCGTGGCCGCTGAGCGCCTGCGTCAGATGGAAACACACATCGCCATGTTTCCTAGCGGCCCATTTCTTGACTTCCGGTATTAATTCGTGTGTCCATCTACCAGTTTCCGCCTTGTTCCAAATCTCCTGCCACCGTTGGTGGAGCGTTTCTCTAGCCTGTGTCTTATGCGCCGCCCCATTTTCGTAGTTTTCTTTTCTTTCTCTTGCAAGGAGTTCTATGGGCGGCAGGCCGCTATCACCAACGCCGCCGCTTCCGAAATTGTGCGGTAGGCTCTTGCGATTTTTATTGCTAGTCTTCTTTGGCATCTAGCCATGGATTGCCTGTGGTTTTCTCTGTCAAGCGCATGCGCCCAGACAGGTGCCGCATACAACAAAATGGAGTCCGCCACCGCCGCCAGGAGCTTCCTCTTAGATGTGGACGGGCCCCCAATGTTTGGCATAAGCCTTGTAAGCGCAGCGACGGATTTACCTGCCTTCTCTGTCGCTTTTCTGACGTGCGGGGCAAATGACAAGCTCCCGTCGAGTGTTACGCCCAAATACGTGATTTCTTTCTTGGGGGAGATGTTGTTGTTTCCCAATCTGAATGTACAATTTGTCTTCCGACGCCCACAAAGCATTATTGCTTCGGTTTTTTCCGGGACCATCTCCAGTCCTCGCTCGTGCATCCAGCTCCTCGTTTATTTTCGATGCTAGGGCGTCCTGTGCTCTGTCCGCACCAACTATTAGTATATCGTCGGCAAAGCCGATCACGTGGACGTCTTGTGGAAGCTGGAGGCGTAGGATTCCGTCGTACATGACGTTCCAAAGTGTCGGTCCGACGACGGATCCCTGAGGCACCCCACTCGTTACCTGTATCTCTTCTTGTAATAGTTCTTCATTTATTAGGATGCTTCTGTCTTGTAGGTAACTGTCTAAGATCTTTCTCAGATAGGGGCTGATGTTTTTTGCCTTAAGTGCCTCCAATATACAGCTCCATCTCGCGGAGTTGAACGCATTTCGAACGTCAACCGCCACCGCCGCGCAGTACTTTCGGGTGCGCCATGTGCCACTGTTTGCTTCTTTGGATAGTTGTATTACTTTGGCGATGGCGTCAATGGTGGAACGTCCCTCGCGGAATCCAAGTTGGTTGGGGAAAGTCCCCCCCTCTCGTGTATTTCTTGTTGCAGCCGATGCAATAGTAGCTCTCATACGCTTTGCCAAGATGGTCTATGAGGCAAAGCGGTCTATACGAACTGGGATCGTCGAGAGGCTTCTCACCCTTTCTTATGAGCACCAGGGTGGATCGCTTCCATATTTTGGGGAAGACGGCCGTGTTCAGGCTGGCGTTGTATACTGACAGGAAGGCGTTTGGAGCTGTAGTTATTGCTTTTTTTATGATTTCGGCCGGTATTCCATCCGGTCCCGGCGCCTTTCTTGTTGCCATCCTGCCACCTGCCCGTTGCAGCTCTTCTATAGTAAAGGCTGGTATCGCTTCGTCCTGCAGTTCTTCTGTCGTTGGCTTTTCATGTTTGGGAAAGAGTGCGTCCACTATCAGCCGCATCTCTCCGCCGTCATGCCAGGAATTGGGGTTTTGCTCAGAAGTTTTTTTGTAACAATCTTGTAGCCGAGTCCCCAGGTATCGGACTCGACCTCTTCGATTATATTTGTCCAGCTGGCTTTTTTGCTGCGTGTGATGGATCTTCCCAATTCCTTCTTTGCCGTTTCATATGCGCATAGCGAAATTTCAATCTTCTGGGGTCTCTCCCCGCTCTTGCGCGCTGTAGCTTCCGTTTGGCCTTGACGGATTCTTTTCGCAGTGTGTCGATTTCGGCGTTCCACCAGTACACGGCTCGCTTGTTGGTCGGTCTTGTGACCGGCATCGTGTCTTTACATATGTCATCCAGTATTCTGGCAAGGTCTTCTGGAGACGTCACATTTTTGGCATTTAGCCGTGTTGTTGCCAGTTTCTCTAGTTTGTCTTCATCAATCTTGTTTGTCTGCCATCTTTGTTTGATGTTCCTTTGCAAAGCGCTTCTCCCTTCAAGTCTGTAGCCGATGTACAGGTGGTCGCTCAGCGTCTGCTGGGGGAGCACCGCCCATTCTGTAATCCTTGTCATTAGGTTTTCCGACGCCAGGGTCAGGTCGATGATGGAGGTGGACTCTTTCGTTCTATCTCTGGTGGAGGTGCGGCAAAAGGTAGGCTCGCATCCTATGTTACAGACTTGGAGGTTGGTGTCTGCTATTCCCTCCACCAGGATTTCTCCTCTGGCGTCGTAGTGCGCCTCTCCCCACTCCGGAGCCTTGGCGTTAAAGTCGCCCGCAACAATGGTGGGTTTTTGTTGGCCCTTTAGGCTTTGCACCAGGTTCTCAATATCGTTCGCGAATTCGTTCCTGTTGGTATTTGGCGAGTAGTAGGTGCTATACACCGTTATATCTCCGATGTCCGCCCAGGCAAAGCCTCTGCCCCGCCCCCAATTTATAATTGGTATATGCGAAATTATAAAAATGGCTGCAGTTTTGGTGTCGTCTGCGACCCAGCCAACTTCGATGTGATTTGGTTCGCTGATGATCGCGATATCGGCTCTTTGTTGGAGGATGGTGGCCTTTAGCAGATCTTGTGCTCTTTTCGCATTGTTTAGGTTGACCTGGAGAAACCTAATGCTGCCTTTCTGTTGCCTCTGGTGTTGTGGCAACTGCGGCTTGCGTACATTCGCTCGCGAGGTGGCCGGGCTTGTCGCACCTCCAGCATCTTCTTGTTCCTGATCTGTATCTTGGGCATGTGCTACTGATGGTTCTATGCCCGGCCTGTTGGCAGCTGTTGCAAAAGGGCATCTGCTTTTTACAATTCACTTGCGGGTGTCCATCTTTGCCGCATTTTAGGCACGTTTTGGTGCGGTCGGGGCCCTTACACTGCGCGGCCGAGTGTCCGGGCATCCAGCACTTGAAACAGCGCTGCGCATCTGCCTCTGGTCTTATTCGGCATTTATTTACGATGCCTATGCGCATGTGCGTGTTCGTAGCAAACCAGACCGCCGCCGCCCCGCTCGCTTGCACCCTCGCAATCTGAGTGCCTTGATAATAGGGGCGGAGCTCTGTGAGCGTTATCTCTTCCGCATGTGCCAGGTTTTTTTAAGTCAGCTGTCACTTCGTCGGTGGTGGCGCCCTTTTCCATATCTCTTATAGAGAACATCTGTCTTGTACCTGGCATAATCTTAACGTCCTCAGGTTTTAATTTCTCTTCGAGCCTCTTGGCTATTTCGCTTGCTTTCTGGTTCTTTTCGAGCTCGACCAAGATGTGCCCTTGCCTTGTTTGGCGCATGGCCTTTACCCACGGCGCTCCTTGGTCTTTTTTGATCACCTGCTTGATCGTGCTCATCTTCTCCTGCTATCCACAGAAGCCTTGATCACTAGAGCATCCGTTCTTTCTGGCTGTCTCGTTGTTGATTTGCGTGCGGCTTGATTTGTTTTTTGTAGTATTTGGCTTATCGCCGTGCTTGTTTTGACGGCTGTTGGATCCGATCTCTGCCTTTTTTGGGCAACTCTCCATATATCGTCTTGCGCTTCGGATACTTCTGGTGATCCGTCGTTTTTTATGTCTTCTCCAGTGGTGTTGTCTTCTGCGTTGGCGACGGCTTCACCAAGGTGAATGATTTTTTTCATCGCCACCACCTGCCGAGCTGTTTTCTGCGCATACGTTTGTTGTGCGCCGGGCATGATCGCCCCCCGAAGCCACGGGGTGGTTTGAGCCTCTTGATTCTCTCGTTGTACCGTATTTTTCCTAGGCGTAAGTTTGCCTGTAATATTGGCTACTGTTTTCTGTAGGGTTTTAATGTTCTCGGAAATCGTTTCGAACTCCCTAGTGCCCGATTCTGGGAAAGAGGTCTCAAACACCCTCATGCCCATTGTATCAACGCTATCTTGAAGCCCCTCTATTGCTTCCTTCACCTTGCTGATATGTGACGCGATTTTTGAGGTGGAGTCCATCTCAATCGCCGTCTGGTTCTGGAGGTGCAGTTTGGATTTCTCCACCTCTTTCCTCGTCTTTTGCGACTCTAACAGAATCGCTTTGATGGTATCTTCTTGCGTCGCGATTCTTTCACTCATTTGCTCCATTTGCCTCTGGATACTCTGTAGCGTGACGGCGTCAAGTCGGGCGGCTTTCTCTAGATTGTAAAGAGTATCCAGTCTGTCGAGTCCCTCGTCGATCACTCGATTGATGTTCTCGATGTCCTCCTTTTTGAAACCATGCCTTTTTCCTTGCAGATTTACTGATTTGTATTCTTTGATACGAGTAATTATCGACTTGTGCTCTGTATCTCTGCTAAAGTCGAATACTTCCAGTGTTCTCGGCGTCTCCTTAGGAGTACTACTCTTAGCAAGATTTACTACGTTGATTGTGGGTAGTTGAGCATTTTTCAGCCCAGTGATGGTTATCTTTTCCTTTTCTTTACCTTTTTGCTTGTCCATTTTCTCGCCATTTTTGTCTTCTGTGTCGCAGTCGCTTGCTGACGGTCGCGTGGGGCCCGCTTCATCACCCCTTATCGCGACCGATACTGGGGTTCCTAATCCCTGCATCGTAACATCTTTTTCTGTGTCTGTCATTTTAATTTGTTCTTGTTTTTGTTGTCGCTAGCGACGCCCGCCTTTCCCCCGGGCGCCATGCAGCCATCGGCGCGACTTCCGTCACCTTGGCTTAGGGTCTTGTCGCAGCGTCTTCTTCGACATGCGTTTTCGTGTTTTTATTCGTTTTTGCCGCATTTCCGCTTGGGGGCGGCGTTGGAGGCGGCGAATCTCGATGGGGGCGGTAGCCGCCATCATCCCCCGTCGTTTGCCGCTAATCTCGTTTCGCTATCTTTTCCGTTCCGGAGTTATTCAAGTTCAAAAATTCGAGGGGGGGGCAAAAATGCTTCCCACGAAACTTGGTTGTGGGGGGGGCTAATAAAAAAGAACCAATTTGGAGGGGTGCGCGCTTCCCCCCGTATCGCTGAGGCGTTTGGCACCTCTCTGGCCGCTCTGCGACGAGCGGTTCCGAAGTTTGACCCGAAAACACTTCCCGGGTTGGAGGAGTGGGGGGTTTCGCGGCACTAACCCCTTTTCCGCAGCTCTTGTTGTTGTGTATTGCTGTTAATTTGTTCCCCAATTAAAGCCTTTAATATTTATGATACACACTGTATATTATAGTAGAAAAGTTGTAACAAAATTATAATAAAATTCCATTTTCTTGATTCTATTATTTATGCGTCATTAAGCAAGCAAATAAAAGTTTAGTTTGAATTTTCATTTATAAATATTATGTAATTATTAGTTTTTTTCTTACGGTGCAAATATTAAGTTGGCACTTACTGGCAATTACTGACATGCGCTCAGTGTTCCGATCTTGTACATTGAGTGGATCGTCATTCGAAAACGAAGCATACAGTGGTGTTTTTTAAATAATTTAAGGCTCTATTTTGCGTTCTATTACAGTAAACCATGTCAAAGGCGGAGCAGGTGCTTACGATTGAGCCCCAAAATGAACTCAAATTTAGAGGTAAAACACTATTTTTGACATTTAAAACGAACGTAACAAACAAATTATCGACTTGATAATTGACACATTTAGCGACGTTATTGCACAAATCACAACAATTTTTATTATATCATGCATTTTCCATAATTGAGTGGCTCTGTGGAATAACAAGGTAAGTGAAAAATCATAGTTTTGAGATAAACGCATTTAAAGGTTTTAAAGGGGTTTATTATAGAATAGGAAATGCTATTATTTATCAGAACATTTTTTTTTGTGTTAAATAACTTGTTATAAATTGAAATCTTTTATAAAATCAAATTACACCTATCCCCCGATTTACACGGTAGATACGTTCCTGAGAAAAACCTGTAAATCGAAAATTAAAAATTTTCAAGTCAAAACCGTGTAAATCGAAAAGCTTGCAGAAAATGCATATTTTTTTTTTAATTTATGTTAATTTATAATAATCTAAATTATGCACTCACTTGTAATTTACGAATATGGAAAATTAAATCTTTCTGAAACTCTGAAACTTTCACTCAAATACAATTTTCCGTAGATAAAACTTTAATTTTATGCGAAGAAATACAGACACAGTGTGCATGTGCAGCAAGTCAGCACATAAGCTCGGGGATTCCCCGTGAGATGAGTACACAGCGCACGTGTTCAAACACAGTAGCATTTAGTAGAGTGCGATAAAAACAAAAAAAAACTTATTTGGAAAACCGTGTAAAAGCGAAAACGTGTAAAACAAGTACCGTGTAAATCGGGGGATAGGTGTATTTCATAACAAACGCATTTCCGAAGAATAGTTTAGAATAGTTCTGTTATTAATAACTACATACTATGTATACATAATCCGATACTTACCGGATATAATAAGAAACTGCATTATACATAAATGATTCAAAATGCACTTTGTAGTTATTTCTATGAATTGATATTTTGGGGGTAACTAGGCATATGTATTTGCCTTCGTTTGCGCAAGTTATCTTAAAAACAAGGTTAATAGACTTACCTTGTTATTCCATAGAGCCACTCAATTATTACATAAATTATTGAAATGGAGTACAATATTATAAATTTTGTTGTTTAATTGATGAAATAATTCGTCGCTAAAATTAGTAATTTAACAGGTGTTTAATAATACCCCGTTCGTACTTTGCACTTAGTTATCTTAATTGTGAACTTTTGTTTGATGTAGGGCCTTTTAATGTGCCGGTTACGTCGTACATAAAACTATCCAATCCATCAGATAGAAAAGTATTATTTAAAATAAAAACTAACAATTCGAAAAAGTATATCGTTAAGCTAAATCCTGGTTTATTGGATCCCGATAGTCACATTGAAATTGCCAGTGAGTTCCACTAATTTTTCTTGTTTAAACAATAAGTTATTGTATTTAAATTTTACAGTATGTCTCCAACCATTTATCTTCGATCCTTCCGAGGAAAATAAGATAAATTTATGGTGCAAACGGTCTTTGCACCACCCGAAGGTGAAGGAAACGTCTGTCAACTTTGGAAAGATGTGAGTATCGATCAAATGATGACTTCCAAACTGAAATGCGTGTTTGAATTGCCTGCGGAGCTCAATGTTTCGGGCCAAGAGGAAGTGGTCAAAGCAAGTCCTAAAGCACCTTTACAGGCAACCACCAACGAGTCAGAGCTAGAGAAGGCAGCCGTCGAGGTTATTAATTTCAATTTTAAATTTTGTCTTTATTCTAATTTTTCTATTTATCATATATTAGGTTCAACAGTTGAGAGAAGAAATGAGTTCTTTGAGGCAAGAGATAATAAGAATAATTTTATAGTGCAAACGGTCTCTGCACCACCCGAAGGTAAAGGAAACGTCCATCAACTTTGGAAAAATGTGACTATCGATCAAATGATGGATTCTAAACTGAAATGCGTGTTTGAATTGACTGTGAAGCTCTATGTTCCGGGCCAAGAGAAAGTGGTCAAAACAAGTCCTAAAGCACTACCTTTACAGGCAGTCACTTCGAGTGCAACCACCAACGAGTCAGAGCTAGAGAAAGCAGCCGTCGAGGTTATTAATTTCAATTTTGAATTTTGTCTTTATTCTAATTTTTACATATGGCCTTGGGAAAAAAATTTTTGAAACAAGGGAATTTGGTAAAGAAAAGGTTCTTTTCATCTTTTAGGCAAAGCTATTTTTTGGAAAATTTTGGGGAAAACCATGAATCAATTTAAAAAAAGTCGGTGTGGTTATGTATGGTGTATGTGTGGTCAATTTTGTGTGCGGCCTACAGCAAAAACTAATAAATTTTCTTTTAAAAAAAAAAAAATTTTTCAAGTTTTAACCCAGGAAGAATTGAAAATATGAATTGGAATTCAACTAAATTGTTTTAAAGCTGGCATTTTGGCAAAAGTAAAATTTAAACTTACCAAACCCAAGGTATTAAAGATATTAATTTATTTTTCTTTTAAATTTTTTTATAAAGTTTACCTGGAAGTTTAAAATTTTACTAAAAAATTTTCCTTTCAAATTTTTTTTGAAATTTTAATTTCTTATATTTAAAATTTTCCTTATAATTTAACAAATAAAAAGGTTTATTTCAAATTACAAATAATAAAATTTATTTTAATAAATCAAAAAAAAATTTTCCAATAAGTTAATTAAAAAAACAATTTTTTAAAAATCTAAAATAATTTAAATTCAAAAATACTCTTAATTTTTTTAAAATGTTAAGATTTTTAAAAATTATTCAAATTAAAAATTGTTTTTTCCTTTAAATTTTTTTAAACCAAGGTTTTTATTTAAAATTTAAAAATAATTAAAAATTTATAAAAAGTTTCTGTTTTTGCAAAATTCAAATTAAAATAATATACCTTTCTTTTTTTTAATTAAATTTTTTTTTTATTTAAATTTCTTATAATTTAATTTAATAAAAGTTCAAATTTAAAAATATCACAAGTTCCGGATTCGCCATAGTACAGGCCTATTCACACACAAGTTGCCACCATATATAAACACACACACACACACAGACATTTTTGAAAGGTCTTATTTAGGACCTCGTGTAATCCATCAAAATCTCAAATTTTTTTCTGCACGAAAACAATACTTTCATATTTTAAAAAAAAATTTGAGATTTTGATGGATTTACACTTTTGAGGTCCCTGAGTAAAATAAGACCATTTCCAAAAATGTCTGTGTTTTTGTGTGTATGTATTTGTGTGTATGTGTATAGTGTGGTCAAATTTTGTGTGCGGCCTACAGCAAAACTAATAGGAATTTTCAAACAAAATTTTGGATTTTGTATCCTTATATTGAGACTTAGAGCTGATTAGATTTTGGCTAAAATTCATTCACGGAAACTATTTTTTTTTTAAATTTTATTATTTAATATTAGTTTTAATTAATATTTCAAAACTAATAAGAATTTCAAAACCAAATTTAGGATTTACCTTACTTATGTTGAGATTTAGAACTGATTAAATTTTAGTTAAAATTCGTTTATGAAAACTATTGTTTTTATTTTTAAGTTTTATTATTTAATATTAGTTTTAATTAATATTTTGAAAAGTAATACGAATTTCTAAACTAAATTTAGGTTTTGATATTTCAATCGATATTTAGAACTGATTAAATTTTAGTTACAATTTGTTTATAAAACTATTGTTTTTATTATTTTAAATTTTATTATTTAATTTTATTAATTTAATATAAAAGGATTTTCAAAACTAAAGTTGGATTTGTTATGTTTATGGCAGGAATTAGAGCTGATTAAATTTTGGATAAAATTGGTTCATAGAAGCAATTTTTTTAAATCTTTTATTATTAGTTTTATTAAATATTTCAAAACTAATGAGAATTTCAAAACGAAAGTTGGTATTTTGTATTTTTATATTTACACTTAGAGCTGATTAGATTTTGGGTCACATTGGTTAATGGAAAATATTTATTTCATTTATTTTATTAAACTTATTTTTAATATTTAATAAAGTATGATAAAGTCATGGGCATGGACATCCGATTTTAATTAATATTTCGAAAAGTAAACGAATTTCTAAACTAAATTTCGGTTTTCGCATATTTTAATCGATATTTAGAACTGATTAAATTTTAGTTAAAATTTGTTTATAAAAACTATTGTTTTTATTATTTTAAATATTATTATTTAATATTAGCCTTTATTTAATATTTTAAAACTAAAAGGATTTTAAAACTAAAGTTGAAATTTGTTATGTTTATGGGAGGAATTAAAGCTGATTAAATTTTGGATAAAATTGGTTCATGGAAGCAATTTTTTAAATCTTTTATTTATTATTAGTTTTATTAAATATTTCAAAACTAATGAGAATTTCAAAACTAAAGTTGGTATTTTGTATATTTATATTTAGACTTAAAGCTGATTAGACTTTGGGTCACATTGGTTAATAGAAAATATTTTTTTTTTATTATTAAAAATTATTTTTAATATTTAATAAAATATGATAAAGTCATGGGCATGGCCACATCCGATTTTTAACTTAGAAATGATCGTACCTGTTAATTCTGGAATAGGCAACAGTTCATTTCGTGACATTTTTTATATGATCAAAATAAAAAATTATTCAATAGAATATTACAAATTCAATACAATTATTAATATCAAATTCGATCATTAATATAATTTATACAAACATCTTTCCAAAAGAAATAAGATAAAATCAACACTGAAATTTTAATTCAGTCGATATAAAAATTAATTTGACAACTAAATGATGTTTTAAACATTCGAGTTAACGTGCTTTTATTTGCAAATTTTTTTCTACAATATTTTATGGGCACCTACGTATTTACATCAAATTACAAAAAATTACTTAGTTTAATTTTAAATATTATATAACACTACATTTAACTATTCAAATTTAGCGCTTTATTTTTAATTGCCTTGTGTCTCGGAGATTGTCTTCACCGCCAGTTATAATGTATTTCATACTTTTGTAACGGTAGTTTTGCTCAAAAATCGCCTTTATTTAAATTACAAAATTAATGTCAATACAATATTTCAAATTCAATACAATTATTAATATCAAATTCGATCATTAATATAATTTATACAAACATCTTTCCAAAAGAAATAAGATAAAATCAACACTCGAAATTTTAATTCAGTCGATATAAAAATTAATTTGACAACTAAATGATGTTTTAAACATTCGAGTTAACGTGCTTTTATTTGCAAATTTTTTTCTACAATATTTTATGGGCACCTACGTATTTACATAGCAAATTACAAAAAAATTACTTAGTTTAATTTTAAATATTATATAACACTACATTTAACTATTCAAATTTAGCGCTTTATTTTTAATTAAGCCTTGTGTCTCGGAGATTGTCTTCACCGTCAGTTATAATGTATTTCATACTTTTGTAACGGTAGTTTTGCTCAAAAATCGCCTTTATTTAAATTACAAAATTAATGTCAATAAAATAACGATAAAGAAAAATAATATTAAGAGCAGCGCCAAAATTTGAATACGCCTATTTTTACTTTATCATATGTAATATGAGAAAGTATTGTTTTCGTGCAGAAAAAATTTGAGATTTTGATGGATTTACACTATTTGAGGTCCCTGAGTAAAATAAGACCATTTCCAAAAATGTCTGTGTGTGTGTGTGTGTTGTGTGTATGTATGTGTGTGTGTAGTGTGTGGTCAAATTTTGTGTGCGACCTACAGCAAAAACTAATAGGAATTTTCAAACAAAATTTTGGATTTTGTATCCTTATGTTGAGACTTAGAGCTGATTAGATTTTGGCTAAAATTGATTCACGGAACTATTTTTTTATTTTTTAAATTTTATTATTTAATATTAGTTTTAATTAATATTTCAAAACTAATACGAATTTCAAAACTAAATTTAGGATTTAGCATACTTATGTCGAGATTTAGAACTGATTAAATTTTAGTTAAAATTGTTTTATGAAAACTATTGTTTTTATTTTTTAAGTTTTATTATTTAATATTAGTTTTAATTAATATTTCGAAAAGTAATACGAATTTCTAAACTAAATTTAGGTTTTCGCATATTTTAATCTATATTTAGAACTCATTAAATTTTAGTTAAAATTTGTTTATAAAACAATTGTTTTTATTATTTTAAATTTTATTATTTAATATTAGCCTTTATTTAATATTTTAAAACTAAAGTGATTTTCAAAACTAAAGTTGAAATTTGTTATGTCTATGGCAGAAATTAAAGCTGATTAAATTTTGGATAAAATTGGTACATGGAAGCAATTTTTTTTTAATCTTTTTATTTATTATTAGTTTTTATTAAATATTTCAAAAACTAATGCGAATTTCAAAACTAAAGTTGGTATTTTGTATCTTTAGCTAATTAGATTTTGAGTCACATTGGTTAATGGAAATTATTTTTTTCCTTTTATTATTAAAAATAATTTTTTAATATTAAATAATAATATGATAAAGTCATGGGCATGGCCACATCCGATTTTTTTAGAAATACCAAAAAGACAAACATAGTCGACCCGAATTAAATTATAATTTTTGTTTGCTATTTTTTTTCATTCGACGATGTTGCCGAATGCGGCCCTGCTGTTTTAAACTTTTTTGTTGGTAATGTGTTGTGAAAAGATATCTACTTGTTAGATTTACACTGGTCTATCATTCTTTATCAAAAATAATATTTTTGTTATGTTATCAATGTTGCACCGTGTATAAATACAGTTCATCATCATCAACGGCTTTCCATTCCTGTCGGAATATAACCACTTCCATTCTGGAAGTCTTTACAATCCGTTTTACGAGGTGGATTACTGCTCTGTTTTACTTTAGACAACAAGCGCGTATGGAATTCGAACCTACGACTACTTATTCGTAGTCACATACGTCTCCCAACACGCCACTCTGCTGCTTATAAATACAGTTAACCTTGGAATAAAACGATATAACCTCACTTGGTATTGATAACATTGGAAATGTCAAGTTAGAGATATTGTTTGATTTTAAGTAAATTTTTGCTTAGAAAATGGCTATAACAAACGAAACTTCAGAAAATGACGATTCCAAAATAATGGACGAAGAAGAGGAAAGAAAAACTCTCCACTCGTATGTGGAGGAATTAGAAATGAGATTGCAGGCGAGGAACGAATTACGAAATGCAAATCAAAATGCTTCAAGTACGCGACCCAACGATTCATATTTTACAAAATTAGATTCCAGTTTAAAAAAGAATACAACCTTTGTGAAAAAAATCAAAAATTTTACTGGCACTCAACTCGATGTGTACCTAAAGGACATGTTCGGCTTGAATTTAACCAAGTACCTATCAGAAATAGCTGCCGCAATCGTAGATGCAAAAGTTAAAAATGACAGATGTACCTGGTGCAGTGAAATTGTGCTGCATTTTACATCAAACCTATACGGAATTTTCACAAAATTTATTTGAAAATTGGCAAAAGAATTTGTCTTTTAAAGTGGGAGAAAAGATTGCTAATCCCAGCAAGTTAAGGGTAGATTTGAGGTTTTATTCTGAATTAGTTAGCAGTGGCTTATTCAATAATAAGATAGCATTTACCGAGGGGTCAACCGCTACAGGAAATCCTGTACAATTAACTTCACATACTTCGTCAAAATTTACCGTATTTCATATTCTTCATCAGTAATTCACCGTACTTCATCAATAATTCACTGTACTTCACCTACTTCATCGATATACTTCATTGTTTTTTACCTATTTTACAAGTACTTCATGTATTTTATGTATTAATTCACATGAGATTTCATGTACTTCATGAGATGTGTACAAAAAACTTTACCAGCGGTTAACCCCTCGGCATTTACGTTGTTGGGAAACGTTTTAACAACTCTCATCAACATGGACAAGGAGGAACACTTTAATATATCTATTATTTTAAATTTTTCTAAGCATTGCGGTGAAGATTATGCAGGTGAGTTTTCATTTTTAAAAACTTTTATTTAGCTTGGCATGTTTATTGTATGCGTAACTTCCTTTTTAACCTACTTAACCATTATATTAATATACAAGGATATCTCGTATAGTCCTGTTGTTTGAATGAATGAATGAATATTAGCACTGCAGGCCTATGGCTTTCTTTGTCGTCGAGTCCCGTTCAAAATTTGAAACTTCAAATTTTCAGGTTTAAATCTTTATTTAAAAAAACTTTATAAATTTTATAATTTATTATAAATTGCTAAAACCATTAATTAGGCTTCACGTCAAAAGGAAACTTTTTTAAACAATAAAAAAAATTACTTTAGTAAAGAATAATTTGCAGATTTTAAAATAACTTGGTTTAGGTTTGATACCGAGAAGAATTCGCCAGCTGTCGGCAAAGTATGGAATAAGTTTGCCGAAAAGTACATTTTTACTAACGGAAAAACAGCAAAACGTGAAAGCGCTTTTGAAAGATTATTACTCTACTTTGAGTAAGCATTTAATAAGGGATTACAAAGAAATGCGCAATTACGAAAAACAAAATCGTCGAATATTGCACTCAAAAGGTGAACTGAACCAAGATCGAAAGGAAAAATTAGAATCCTTGCAAGTGTCATTTGAAAAACTGTTGACTGCAACACAAAGCTATGCCGAAATTGTCGATGAAGAAGTGCCAGTGTTGCCTGTCGAAGTTATACCAAAAGAAGACAAAACTATGATCGTTACTGGAATATGTATGGATTCCGAAGAAGGCAATGCAAATGCTTTAGCTAACATTGAAAACTTTTGGGGAGACATCGAGACACAAAAATTTTACTGTGAATTGCCAGAACTGCAAGTATTTTTGCCCATGTTCTATTTACAAAAAGATAAAGTCGAAAGTACGCCTACGCCGCAGGAGGCTACGGTAACTGAAGAAAGCTTAGATTTGGAATTGCCTGTAGAGGATTTTGACGAAGACTGTGTTAAGCCTTGTCACGTGACTTCATTTCCTAGGGTAGTGCACGGTGCCTCTAATGCAAATTTCGTTAAAACTCAAAAGTTACAAATTTCAGTTAGTTACTATCAAGTTTTATTCCGTAGAAATAAGTTTTGAGTTCCTATTTGACTTCTTATCAACCAACACGCGCGCTTTCTCAGACAGCCTTGGAAAATTTCAAGCAAGTTAAAGCATGTTTGTAGCAGTTGCAACTTACAGCTGCCCGTATCGCGGCTATCCGATTGGCCGGGCGCGCTAATGTCCTCCCTACTCTCGAATTTATCGTCAGTTGGTTTTGGTTTTTCAAACAATCCACTCCGTGTTTAACACGTTAAATCAAATTTTACCATCTTCAGTTCCGTTTTATAATTTAATATCGTTATCGTCAGTCGGTCTTGATCTGTTCGAGAATCCACTCCGTGGTTAACACGTTAAATCAAATTTTACCATCTTCAGTTTTTCGTTAAAATGTAATACCGTTTCGTTTGTTGTTGAGGCGACCAATGCCAGTTGTAGGCGTGCATCTGACCGGTGAATTAATTATCGTTTTAAGCCAGTGCCAATTTACCGTATCGTATCGCATTTTCCGTTGGAAAATATTTTGTGCGTGATGAAGTCACGCCTGGAAACCCGCTATAGGGGAATTTTATGTTGAGCACTATGCCGTTTTGTCGTTTCCGTTTGGAAGAATTACCCTCCGTTAGGGATTATCGTCTTATCACCGTGTCTAGAAGACCACCTGCATTAGCGCAAGTCGACCTTAATTTTACGTTCAAGAAGTCAATGACCCTTAAAGTCATTGCAACCAATTTCGATGTTAGTTACCGCCGTAAAACCAATTCAATCGCCAAGCTGTGGACCATAATGATTAAAGGTTAGTTATTTACGCCATTTAACTTTGTGTCAACAGTGCATCAAGTGTTTATACCGTCATTTTTTATATTTGTTTCGTCACTTTTGTTTGAACATTAATTTATTCAAAGTTAAAACCACGAACGCCATCTGCGGTCGTTGGACTTAACCTAGTAAGTTTGAAGAACTGTCACTTTTGAAAAATCATAAATGTCAAGTGGATATTTTTATGTTTGTTTAATTTAGTAAATTTTAATGTTAAGAATAAACTTTATACCGTCAATTTCAATGTCAAAAATATCGATATCGAGTGCACTCCATTTAGAAATTATTCCAAATTGTAAATGCTACAATTTATTTTGTTTTGTTGTTATCTTTGTGTACCGAATTATTTGTATTATATACTGTGTTTTCGTCAAGTATTATAGTGTTATTTTACCGAACTTGTGTTTGTTTCTTTTGTACTCTTTTACAGATCCTGGTTTTGTAAAGTGGAGCGAGAGAATTGAGTTTTACCGAGATAAGGCGGGTTTAAGAATTCATTTCATTTTAAAGGTTTGTACCGATCTAGTGTGCGGTACATTATTGTTCCATCTAACCTAGGACTACACTAGTGGCGCCCTCTATGTTTCAGTATCGGGAAAACCCTCCCGATTTCGACCTTTCCGGCGCACGCAATTCAAAATTATACTTTCTCGTTCAACCCAGACCTCACGGCGAGTTAGTCGGCACTTTTGGCTTTTGCTACGGGTGTGTGCGCCGAAGACGAATTTATCCGTAACAGCCTGACGAGGCTTTAATTGAAGATGAGGTGGACGAAACTGTATCCACTACGGTTAGTAACAAAATTGTTTCAGAAGCATTTCTTAACCATCTACCTAATTGTGTTAATCGTGAATTAATTGATAACGCAGCAATTGATTTTCTGATAACCTTGAATAATAAACATAATCGTAGAAAGTTGGTGCGAGAGTTATTTGGTGTTAATCGTACACGTTTGGATTTGTTACCGTTTTATGCAAGATTTGTTGCCATTTTGCATCCAGCAATCTCGGAAGTAGCAAACGATTTGTGTCAGATGTTGCGTCAAGACTTTAAGTATCATGTGCGCAAGAAGGATCAAATTAATATTGAATTCAAAATTAAAGTGGTGCGATATATTGGCGAGCTAGTGAAATTTAACTTGTACACGAAAATGGAGGCTCTTTATTGCGTCAAAGTTTTATTAAACGATTTTTCTCATCATCACATCGAAATGGCGTGCAACTTATTGGAAATTTATGGTCGATTTTTGTACTGCAGCAACGATTCGCACCAACGCACTAAAATTTATTTAGAGCAAATGATGAGAAAAAAGGCGGTTATGGCTTTGGATTCACGTTATGTCACACAAATTGAAAATGCTTATTATTACGTTAATCCTCCAGATATCGTACCGATTGCTAAAAAGGAACGACCAGTTATGCACCAATTCATCAGAAAATTATTATATTAAGATTTGCAAAAGGCAACAACAATAGATAAAGTCATGCGATTAATGCGAAAGTTGGATTGGAATTCGGAAGAAATTGCCGCTTACGCAATTAAATGTTTAATGGGTGCCCATAACGTCAAATATCTCAACATTAGGTGAGTTCCTATGAAAGCGTCTCGCAGCGGCTATTGGGCAAATATTTTTTCCATTTGTTAAATTAATATTGGGCAGGCAGAGCTATCATTTTTTTGTTATCAAATTGTGCGTCATTTTTGATTTTTGGCAAAATTTTAGAACATGTTTCAAATTTTCAAATTGTAGAGAAAAGGTCTGTAGAACTTTCTTTTTTAGTACTAATCGATAGTAGTAGTGATCGATTGCGATATTTTTTCAGGTTGACAAAAAATTTATCAAAGTTTTTGTGAAGTGGGTTACAGAAATCTGAGAGTTTTGTGTGTAATTCTAATTTTATAATTAGAATTTTTTACAAAAAATCAATTATAGACGCATATCAAACTTAATAGCAAAAAAAATGTTAACCCAAATTTGTTTGCTCAGTCTTCCGAGATTCAAAAAATTGAATTCATAAAAATATGACAATTTTTTTTAGATGTTTGGCAAATTTATTAGCGGGACTCGTTTCTTACCAAGAAGAAGTGGGAACTCGGGTAGTGGATGGGGTTCTTGAAGATATTCGTTTAGGAATGGAAGTTAATTTGCCAAAATTTAATCAACGCCGAGTTGCTCAAATAAAATATTTGGGTGAACTTTATAATTATAGAATGGTGGAAAGTGCAGATATTTTTAAGGTGTTGTATTCCATAATTACGTTTGGAGTTTGCTATACCATCGCCGTTAGATCCACCCGATCACTTATTCCGTATTCGATTGGCTTGCGTTTTGTTGGAAACTTGTGGTAATATATTTTATAATAATAGCAAACCTATTATTTAAATCTTATAATGTCATTAAATTTAGGAACATATTTCAATAGTGGCAGCAGCAAAAAACGTCTCGACTACTACCTAATTTATCTTCAAGCTTATTATTGGTTTAAACGAACGATATGGGGCGAATCCTTTCCACCTCCTTTAGAACACTTGTTTAAGGATACTCTGCAAACTTTACGTCCAAAATTGAAACTATTGCAAAATTACGAAGAGGCAATTAATGAAGTTGAGAATGTACGAAGCGGATTGGGTATTGGTAAGTTTGGAAAGGTAATATTAATATAGGCAGAATCGTAATATTTTAATTTTCCTGTTCTAAAAGAAAATATACTAGAAGAAAATTATAAAGATGAAAACGGTGGTCTCGAAAGCATTGCAGAAACGGACAATGAGGATCAAGGAGACGAAGAGGCATCTGATGGTGTAACGTGCCCCATCACTGACGATACCGCCACCGAAGATGACACTGTCGATCATACTAATGGTTCAGACGAAGATGGTAAGTATTACCACAGATAACTCACCGTTTGGATTGGTTTCCAGTTGCTTTCAATTGGTTCCTAAAAAGCGGTATTCAGTAGAAAGTATTGGGGGGGCTATCTGTGGTACTACTTACAATAATAATGAGAAGAAATTACAATAATTGTTTTATAATTAGGAGATCCCGAAATGACAGATATGGAACAAGAGCCAACTTCTGAATCTTCGGCACTGCCAAGCGCACCACGGAAAATAGAATGTCCAAAGGATAACGATTTTTTCAGTGCTTTGGATAAAATGGTATTGGAAAATATTCAAGAACGAATGCGAGAACCTGTAAAAGCTGCAAATGTCGACATTTCGGTTCCAGTTGTTTTAAAATCAAATAAAAAGACTTACAACCAATTACAAGTAAGATCGTTTTTATTTTAGTTTCATTACAAAATAAATAATTACAATTATTTTAAGGAATCTGCAGAAATAGAGAAAAAAACCATGGGCTTTGTGCTGATGGTACGTAAAGGCAACAAGCAGCAGTATAAAACGTTTGAAGCAGATTTGGATTCAGAAAGAGTTGGCACAAAAGGAGGAAAAGGAGAAAGTAAAAAGATTAACCCTCAATATTACGGAACGTTTTGAAGAGGAAGATTATCAAGAGATGTTACAACAGCAAAGTAAACCGTCCACACTAAATTTAAATCGCGAAAGGAAAAAGTATCAGCATCCTAAAGGAGCACCCGACGCCGATTTAATTTTTGGACCCAAAAGAGTCCGCTAATAAGTTTGCAACATTTTTCTAAGTTGTTTTTTCAATAAAATATATTTTGTTATTTTTTAAGTTGACTTTATTTATCTCTAACAGGATTGCATTATTTTCTAATTAATAATTATTTTCTAATTCGTTCTATGATGTTTGCATTTGGCGACAATCACAAACCTAATCCGGAAACTGCAACATTTGTCGAAGAAATTGTTTTGAAGCAACTTCGTGTTATAATTCAAGAATCATTCAAGTATTGGAATGGTCAAGTTTTACGTGGCGAAGATTTACTTTTCTTGTTGCGTAAAAATAAGTAGAAAATGAGACGATTTGTTAAATATCTTCAGGTAAAAAAGTTAAAGAGAACTGCACAGGAAGTGGAATTTGTTGATGAGAAAGTTTCCGGTAAGACCAAAGCCCTTCTAGATTTTATTAAACAAATTGACGAAACCGGTGAGTTGACCGATATGAACGAATTTGATCAAGTCAAGTATGAACGTCAGTTGCTTGCTGAACGTATGGCTCTAGCATTAGATGAAAAAGGTACATGGAATTCCATAAGGCTCGTTGTGTTTCTTTCAATAGCAAAGAAGTGTCGCGTTTATCTGGTGATAAAATGCGATTGTGGTTGAATCCTAAAGGTGCGTTCGTTTCACCAACAGTGCTTTAGATGTTTTGTTTCATTATGCTTACGAAACTGTTGCTCAAATTGTGGACTATGCCCTTTTGGTCAGGATGGATAGTCGTCGGACGAAAGATCCCCCTAGGCAATTTAAGCGATTGTCATTATACTGCTGCCATGTTTAATGGTGAGCATAGATTTGGTGGCAGTAATCCGGATTACAGCAAAGTGTATACCGGACAAGGACAACCTCCCATAAGTGTGGCCGAAATTAGAGAAGTTCTGAGAAGGTTTAATTCACCTCAGGCAGGAGTGCTTAATTTTGGAGGAAAATTACCAGAAACTCATTTCTTATTTGTACTGTAAATAATTGTTTATTTTCATCAACTGTCATTTTTATAAACTTGAAAGTAGAGAGAATTATACGGATATTGGTGTGTGAGAGGAGGATGGATAGTAGTGTAGAAAATGGCAGCTGTGAGTTCTTCAAATTTTGATTGTTTAGAAATAAAAACCCGCAGCATCGAACAAGCTCTATTGCCTTTAATAAAACAGGTAATAAAAAATTAATTTTATTCCTACAAATTTTAGTTGATTAATTTTTTTTTTATTTTTATCCACACCTCCCCTGCTTTAAGTAAAATTTTGTTTTAGGTCTTGGGCGCACACTAACCAAAACAGTTCCGCATTTTCGCTTTTTATCCAAAAATTCACCAATGCTTTCTTCGATTTGCTAATTTGGTGTTAATTTTTTTAATTTTATTTACATTAATATTAATTTTTAGGTTATATTTTTTTTAGTTCTGCTAACCAAAACCGTAATGATTGTTGTTATAAATTTGGTTTTGTTACGATATAACTATTTATGATTGTTGTATATTTAATTTCAAGGAAGCGTTTAGTATACTACAATTTTTTGTATTTGAAATCAGACTCTGTAAACCAGAAAAGTTCTTTTTCGCTTTACTAAAATTTTTACACCATCATATAAAAATGCATACTTACCTACGAAGTTGTCATAATAACAGTAATGTCTAATAAAGTGTTGTACGAATTTTATTCTTTATTTTTTTGGAGGAACCAGCATGTACCCGAATCTAGTTGATGTTTTATTTAATTTTAAAAATTGCTATATTTTATTAAACTACATACATATATAGGCATTGCATCGTTAGGAACCGGCATTTCCACGGAACCCGACATTGGAAATTTCCAAAATAAAAAGTACAGGCGTTTTTTACCAGTTTTGCACCAAGAATTAAAAGTTTTGCACCACCTTGGAAGTTGCCCAAAACTGAAGGCGAAAACCGGGTGCTGTGGAAATGCCTGCACCACGACATTGAAATTTTGAAAAATTTTATGCACCCATTTTGTACCAGTTTTGCACCACCAATAAAAAGTTTTGCACCACCTCGGAAGTTGCCCAAATCTTAGCCCAAAGTTCAAGTGCTTGAACCCCGACATAGAAATTTTGAAAATATTTATGCACCCATTTTGCACCAGCTTTGCACGTTTTGCACCACCAATAAAAAGTTTTGCACCACCTCGAAGTTGCCCAAATCGTAGCCCAAAGTTCAGGTGCTTGAACCCGACATTGGAATTTTGAAAATTTTATCCACCCATTTTGCACCACCAATAAAAGTTTTATTTCAATAAAACAAAGAAACGATTATTTATCATAATGTAATCAATCTGGTTTCTTATGATATTATCTGGTCTATCTCGAGGAGATCTCCGGATATATAGACGTCTCGGTGGTAATTGGAACCATGTATTAGTGATGACGAGGCCATTTTCTTGGCAAAACTCTACTAGTCTATCACCTCTTTCATTTCTTGTTCCTAACCCGTATTTTCCTACGATTTTCTCATATCTGCCTTCTCCGACCTTTGCATTAAAATCGCCTAGCACTATGTTTAGGTCCTGTTTCTTGGTTGACTTTAGAATTTGTTCAATCTCTTGGTAGAAATCTTCGACAACTATTTCATTTTTTATCCGCCGTAGGTGCATACGCCATTATTATATTAATGTTGATAGGTGTTCCTCTTATTTTCAAGAGCATGCATCGTTCTGATATGGGCATGAAACTCTGGACACATCCATTGATCTTCTTTGACACGAGGATTGCAACTCCGTTCCGATGGTCTCTGTCCTCCGCAGCACTTCCAGAATAATACATCGTTATATATTCATGATCGCATCTTCCGTTCCCCTGGCCATCTTACTTCACTCATACCGAGGATGTCGACTCTCAATCTCTTCATTGAGTTTGAGGCATTTCCCAGCTTTCCGGCCTGGTACAAGGAGCGCACATTCCAGGTCGCAACCCTCAACGGTGCAGTGCCGGCGCACTCGCTGCCTCTGTTCTTGGCCAGTCGCCCATTATCCACGCGAGGCCTGGTTCCCACCTGCGCGTGTCCGGTAACCCATTTCACACCCCCTGGCCCGGAACCCAAGTGGCGCCGATCGCTATTCGGATTGCTCGGCAAAACAGTATCCGTTTGAGAAAAATGCATAATGATATACAAGGGGCATTTTAGTCATGGTGGGGCCCCAGGTCCTTCCATGCTTTTAGATTCAGCCGCCCAATATGGAACAGACGCTGTTTATAGCCGCCCATTCTGGGAACAGTCGCTATTATTCACCATATCTGGCTACTCCTACTTGTTTGGCCTGCAGGTCAGTGCAGTTGCCCAGGGTGCGGCACGTAGAGCCACAAGTATGAGTTGGGTGCCCTTTGAGAGCCAGTCACCTGAATCCTTCTCCTGTCTATGACACTCGAAGTGACCGTTCAAGTGGAAAGGTACTATCTCTACAGCGTACACCAGCACCCCGATGGACGACTAATAGTTATAAATTAATATAACACACTGCTTATGGCGTTAACACTATTTTCGAAGCCCAATTTTACTAACAAAAATTAATGCCTGGTAATGCGGTTATCAGTTATCACATTTGTTTATTTAAATTATCGCCATCTCTTAACGATATCGAGTAACTATTATTTGAAAGTCATCAGCGGCGTCGTGGTACACGGGTTGGGATGGAATGTTACCACCTATTGTACAATGTACATATTTTAACGGTAATTTTAACCTATCCACCAATACAACCCAATTCGAGTAATACTTTTCCGTAAAACTTTGATTGATATTTTGAAGAAGTTGATGTCGAGATAATTTTGATATCGAAATTTCCAATAAATTTGAATCTGGCACTGTTACCAATGGACGTTCAATGAAAAATGTGAGAGTGTAAGAGTCTTTAAAGCTTAAGGGGAAATTTTAAAGAAAAAAAATACAACTTTTGGAAATTTACAATTTTCCCACGGAAAAAAGAATAAGGGAAAAGCTAACCAAATTGGGAAAAAAGCGAAGAATGGCAATTTGGGGGCCTTGGAAAATCGTTAAATACTAAAGAGAAAATAAACTGCGTTTCCGGAAAAATTTTGGAATTTGGGTTTTCTTGGGGAAGACTTAAGGTGCGGAGACTTTGACGATGACTCAGAGATCGGCAGAAAAACTAAGAGTTGCCCAACGAGCTATGGAACGGGCAATGCTTGGAGTGTCTCTCAGAGATAGAATTACCAACGAGAATATCAGGCAGACCACAAAAGTGCAAGATGTAATCAGAGAGTGGCGTGGTTGAAGTGGAACTGGGCTGGACACGTTGCAAGAGTAAAAGATGAGCGTTGGACTAGACGCATACTTCAGTGGAGGCCTAGAGACACGAAGAGAAGCCGTGGAAGACCGCCTACTAGATGGACGGATGATCTCAGGAGAAGTGCCGGAAATTGGATGCAAGTGGCCCAGAATAGAGAAAATTGGAGAACTAAAGGGAGGCCTATGTCCAGCAGTGGACGCAATTGGCTGGTTGATGATGATGATGATGATGAATTTTACTAACAAAAATTAATGCCTGGTAATGCGGTTATCAGTTATCACATTTGTATCTTTAAATTATCGCCATCTCTTAACGATATCGAGTAACTATTATTTGAAAGTCATCAGCGGCGTCGCGGTACACGGGTTGGGATGGAATGTTACCACCTATAGAGTCCGAGTGAATTTCCACCCAGCGCCAAAAAGTGGTGATAATTTAAATCAGCGGTGGGTTTATTTAAGTTATCTATATTATCGACACCGATCAGCTGTCAGCTACGTTACGATGAACGTTGAATGTAAATAGTGACATAATAATAGTGTTTTATCATTCATACAGGGTCAATTATTGCAACACAACATTAACGTAAATATTATGTCGAAAGTGAAAGGACCACGAGTGATGTTCAAGGTGTCCGCATAGGGTCGCGGTTTTATCATATTCACTCGGACTCTATTGTACAATGTACATATTTTAACGGTAATTTTAACCTATCCACCAATACAACCCAATTCGAGTAATACTTTTCCGTAAAACTTTGATTGATATTTTGAAGAAGTTGATGTCGAGATAATTTTGATATCGAAATTTCCAATAAATTTGAATCTGGCACTGTCACCAATGGACGTTCAATGAGAAAATGTGAGAGTGTAAGAGTTTTGTAGTCATTTAGGTTGGACGACAGTGCACATAAAGGACGTGAATATACTATTTCCTCAATTTGCACGTTTATCATGTTGAATTCTTCAGACGTAACTTTTGTTCCATCAATAGATCGTGGTAAGTGATATTTAACTTGTTTTACTCCAATCTCCCGTAGCCCTCCAAAGTGAGGTAAGTTTGACGAATGAAATGCCAAACAATGCCCTTGTTAGCACAAAAATTTGCAAATATCATTTGAAGAGGCTAGAATTTCTTGTAAAACGTGTAACTGTTTTTGCTTTTTATTATTGAAATTAGAAATTGAGTGGGTTTTTTTTGTATGGAAGAAAACTGACTTAGTGCTGTAACGAGGGAACGTAAATTTGAACGAATGAAAGTGAGCGGCAGGAAATGAAGGAAGATAAGGTGGTGGTAACAGGAAGGGAGAAAGAACTGGCCGAGGAAGGGGAATTCGTGCTTGAGTTTTCAAGGTGTCAAGACGTGAAAAAGAGTTTTTTAGATTTTGTAATTATTTGCATTTTTGTGTGTTCATTTTTTTTTGGTTTATAGTGTGACCATCATACAAAGGTAAATAGCATGAGAAATTTAGATAACTTTTAGTGAGGTAGACGCTGCTATCGGGTTTAATAAACATCTTTACTAATTAAAAGTAATTATTTGACCACGTTTAATTTCTGATGTTCTTGGGTCCTATATTTTTAGAATGACAGTTTGCAAAGCAAATTGATCGTTTAAAATACTAATAGGTTAGATTGACAATAAGCAAGAACACAAAATCGGCAAAATTGAAATTGGTCAAAATTTATCTCGTGTCAAGCGGTAATTCGGAAGGATGCCGCGCAGCGTCTGACTCACTAAGGGCTCGTACACCTGCCTCTGCAACAGATGTTCTTTTGTACAGACTTGAAATATTTTCAATGACAAAACGTTACAATAAACCTACATTTATTTAAAATGAACGAAGCAAATTATATTCTCTTCTATAATAGAAGAAATAAACTTTATACATGTTTTCCGTTATGCCAATTGAATTTATGTATGTATTTTATCCAGCAAGTGATTTAACATGTAATAAATTATAAACGCAGAGCCAAAAATCTTATATAAAATTATATGAATATCAAACTTGTTTTGTGTTTATTGGACTCGTCCGCTGCCTTTAATGCCCTCTCCCGGCACTTGAACATCGCGAACTTGGGGTAGTATGTTGCAAATTAGGTAGACTCACAACTGGGGGGGTCAAAGTCTGGACCTTGACTAACGAGACTGACTTAACGATCACGGTGTGGTCATCTCAAAATTGCGCTTAGGTATTTGTAAAAGGGGAAGATCTAGTTAGTTAGGAATGGTGGGAAATTCAAAGTTTATGTGCAACACTACAGTGCAAAAAATGAAACCTTTGCTTGTCAGATTTTGTAACAAAACAGATGAATAGACAGATAAATATTTTAACTAACTCACATCCAGGTCCCGTTTTGTTTTGTATTAATAAAAAGATTCTAACAAGCTCAATTTGTTTAAAACAAAAAAGTTTTATTGAATGTGTTCGTGCTAGTGAACCTACCTGAAAGAAGATCTGCCATCATTTGGATCTTCTTCCATTCTCTCAGTCTCATAACTTCAAGATCCTCCAGAACTTCATTCATCCATTTTGCCCTAATTCTTCCTCTATTTCTTGTTTTGCTTGGTTTCCAGTCCGCGATCCATCTCGGCACACTTTTGGGACTTTTCCTCATAAGATGTCCGAGCCAGGCGATTCTTTGTGCTTTTACACATCTCATTAAATCTTCTTTACCAATTATTTCCTTTACCTCGCTGTTTTTTTATTTGGCAGGTATTCGTTTATTTTCTTTGGGCCTAAAATTATTCTTATCGCATTTCTCTCGCTTCTCTTTTTGTCAAGTTCATCACTTCTAATGCATATGTTAACACCGGTTTAAGAAAGATCTTGTATATTCTCACTGAGTAAATAAAACTCAAATGATTAACACAAAAAACGTTTATTTAACAAAAATGAGATGGTAAAAATTCTGCAGGTGCATATACAATATTGCAAAATAACTAAGTGCAACAATCTTTGTGAAACAAAATAATTCACCCAGTGCGTATGGATCACAAATGTGCGATTCAATGATGTTAATATTAAAATGCTCAAAACAACGGATACCTTAAGTAGCAAAAATTTGGACTTATCAGCTGAATGATACCTTACTAACAAGAAGAGACCGCCAACTTCCTTTCACTGAATTGATTCATTTTCATTGTGGGTGTAGGTTTTGTATTGGACTTCAACAAGTGCAAGTATAAGGGCACGCTTCTTTGCCAATTTCGAGAAAATTGAATTTGAATAATTATATATTGCTGATGAACTGCATAAAAATTAACATAAATTTGGTAAGTTGTTACTAGAATTGCGTAAAATTGCAAAAAAATAAAAACATATGCGAAGTGTACTGGGATCGCATCCAGCTCCTGCCAATTTGTTTTTTTATTTATTTGATTATTAATTTCCCCAGTATAATTTATGTCATCGTTTTCAAGAAAACCAAACCGTTATAATAAACCCTACTCATAATCTGTAAACATTGAATGTTTTACCTTTCAGCAGTGGTGTTCCACACCCCCCGGTTTGTGTTTTATTCGTAATAAATTGAAGACATTAGCATAACCAATCTAGAAAAACTAATTAATCCTAACTTTAACAAGTCACACTCAAGTTACTAATATCCGAATTAGCCCAAATTATAAACCAAAGTTGTAGAAACCGGGGGGCCTGGGGGGTGTGGAGCACCCTCCAGGAACACTCAAACTATGATGGATAAATTTGCAAACTTATGGTTATCAGTATTAAGCGATAATGGTGAAAGTTTTTAGCACAAAAAATATATAGCAGTGACCAAGAATTGGGAGGGGGATTACGAATTCCCCAGTATAATATGTCATCGTTCTCAAGAAAACCAAAGCGCTATAATAAACCCTACTCATAATCTGTAAACATTGAATGTTTTACCTTTCTGCAGTGAGGCACTGGAGGGTGTTCCACACCCCCCAGACCCCCCGGTTTGTGCAGTTTATTTTTTATTAGTAATAAATTGAAGACATCAGCATAACCGATCTAGAAAAAATCTCTAGAAAAATGAAATAATTCTAACTTTAACAAGTCACACTCAAGTAACTAATATTCCAATTAGTCCAAATTATAAACCAAAGTTGTCAAGACCGGGGGGTCTGGAGCACCCCCAAAGAACACTCAAACTATGATGGATAAATTTGCAAACTTATGGTTATCAGTATTAAGCGATAATGGTGAAAGTTTTAGCACAAAAAATATAAAGCAGTGACCAAGAATTGGGGGGGATTATGAATTCCCCCCAGTATATGTCTTCGTTATATATACATATATATCGTTATAATAAACCCTACTCATAATCTGTAAACATTGCATGTTTTACCTTTTAGCAGTGAGGTACTGGAGGGTGTTCCACCCCGGTTTGTGCAGTTTATTTTTATTAGTAATAAATTGAACTCCGCCTGCGGAGACTGCTGGGTTGATTGAGTAGCTCAGTAGTTGACGTTGCCGGTCCCAAGCCCGGATAAAGGAGGAGGGTTTATAGGCAAGGTTAGCAGCCTACCTGTAATAAAAAAATATGTTGCTCAAAGTACCGGTATTAAGCCTCGGAATAGGACGGATTTATCGATGACGACCCACACGAGAAAAAGGCAAACGAGATGGAAAGAAGTTATATCCTCAGAATCGCAACATGGAACGTAAGATCACTCAACAATAGAGACCAAGAAATCGTCAAAGAACTAGACGACAACGACATAGACATTTGCGCAATACAAGAAACAAAGAAAAAGGGGAAGGGAACAAAATTCCCAATGAATTACTCAAATATGGTGGCCAGGAACTTGTTCAAGAACTTCGGAAGTTGATCCAGAAAATCGTATCGCAACATAGAATACCCAACAGCTGGAGAACAAGCACTACTATTGTAATGTTTAAAAAGGAGACAAAAGGGTGCCACAAAATTACAGAGGTATCAATCTCCTCAACACCGCGCTCAAGTTGACTACAAAAATTATAACCAATATAATCAGCTCTAAAATATCCCTAACTGAAGAACAACAAGGATTCAGATCGGGGAGATCATGTAACGACGCAGTGTTTGTCCTCCAACAAATTACGGAAAAATCCTTAGAGTACAATAGACCGGCGTACTTATGTTTTATCGATCTGGAAAAGGCTTTTGACCGTGTACAGCTCACCGATGTGATACATCTACTATATAATAAGAACATACCTATGGACTTAATAAAACTATCGAAGATCTATACACAGGAAATACAATTCAAGTGAGAGTAAATGGAAGAGTCTCGGAAAAGATTGCTGTGGAAAGGGTATTCGACAAGGAGATTCAATGAGTCCTCTACTCTTTAACGTTGTGATGGACGAAATAATAAACAAGGTGCGCGATGGCAACGGATACAAGATGGAAATACAATTCAAGTGAGAGTAAATGGAAGAGTCTCGGAAAGATTGCTGTGGAAAGGGTATTCGACAAGGAGATTCAATGAGTCCTCTACCTTTAACGTTGTGATGGACGAAATAATAAACAAGGTGCGCGATGGCAACGGATACAAGATGGGTGACAAGGAGATTTCAATATCTGCTATGGGATGATGCCGTGCTTGGCAGAGAGTCGAAGACGATCTTCAGAGCTATTGCATCAGTTCAATCTAACAGCTGGAAGGTTTAACATGACAATATCTACGGAAAGACCAAATGCATGGTGATACTGCGAGCCAATTAGATGCAAATTGGAGATGAATGGAGAGGTGATTCAGCAAGTAATGAAATTTAACTACCTGGGCATACCAGTTTACAGCTACGGGGATACGGAACGGAAATCAGACAACAAGTCAATAAAGCTAATAGAATAGCAGGGTGCCTTAACGATACAATTTGGAGAAACAAGTACCTTAGAAAAGAAGTTAAGACCAGAATATACAAGGCAACGGTAAGACCAATCATGACTTATACAGCAGAAACAAGACCTGATACAACTAAAACGAGCCGTATATTGGAAACATCTGCAATGAAAACTATCCGCAAGATTGCTGGTAAAACCCTGTGGGATAGAGAACGTAGTGAATCCCTGAGACAATCATGTAACATCGAGAACATCAACGAATGGATAATTGGCAGAAAAAGAGAATGGAACCAGCATATAAGTAGAATGGCAGATGACAGGGTAGTGAAGATAGCCAGAGATAAATCTCCGTTAGGCCGAAGAAGCGTCGGGAGACCGCAAAAGAGGTGGAGCGATAATATCACGGAACAATGAAGAGGTAACCGAAGAAAGAACAGACGAAAGTCTAAATAGAAGAAGGAAGAAGAATAAATTAAAGACAACAGCAAAACCGATCTCAAAAAAATCTCTAGAAAAACTAATTAATCCTAACTTTAACAAGTCACACTCAAGCAACTATTATCCCAATAAGCCAAAGTTGTAGTGACCGAGGGGTCTGGGGGGTATGGAACATCATCCAGTGCCTCACTGCTGAAAGGTAAAACATTCAATGTTTACAGATTATGAGTAGGGTTTATTATAGCGCTTTGGTTTTCTTGAAAACGATGGCATATTATACTGGGGGGAATTAATAATCAAATAAATAAAAAAAAATTGGTAGGAGCTGGATGCTATCCTAGTACTATTCGCATGTTTTTAATTTTTTGCAATCTTATGCAATTCCATTAACAACTTACCAAATTTATGTTAATTTTTATGCAGTTCATCGGTAATATAAAATTATTCAAATTCAATTTTCTCGGCAAAGAAGCGTGCCCTTATACGAGTACTTGTACCTGTTGAAGTCCAATACAAGACCTACACGCACAATGAAAATGAATCAATTCTGTGAGGGGAAGTCGTCGGTCTCCCCTTGTAAGTAAATAAGATGACAATCGGTTGCTCTTAAAGAGTCGTTGTTTTTTATAACTTCAAAAGATCACTATGGCGTGATCTGCGCACAAACTCAAAAATTTTCCAAAAATGGAGCCAAAGAAAAATTTTGAAGCCAGATGTTGCTTCAACAAAATTACTAAATTCGCTCTCTCGAGTGATATACGATAAATTCGCTCAAAAAAATGCTCAACCGGCGTTCGATGCACTATAATTATTAACCAACACGATTAAATAATTTATACCGACTGGTAGATAAACCAAAAAGGAAAATCGGACCGCACCAACGTTCGCCCTTCTTCACGGCTGGTTGATCACTGTCCCTTCTTAGCATGATCGGCTCGACCTTCTTATCTCCCTTACACGTGACTTGTAACCTAAGGGTAATATAGGAAAGGTGCTGTCAAGCGTACCCTCCGTAACAGAAATTGGGATATAACAATTTTCTGTTATATACTTTACCATTTTAATTTCTTAATTAACGTCTTTACCTCGGAAAATTTTGGTTCTGCTACTTTTCTTTCATCCCTCTTTCTAGTACTGTTTCCTTGATAGTCTCTTTTTATTCATTCTGGTTTATCAATACTTGAAAATGGTTTCTAAAAATTTCCTTATGTCTTCTTCATTGTTCACTTTTCTTCCATATATATCTTTCATGGTTCTGATCTTTACATTGCATTTTGTTTTCTGTTGTTTAACTCTTAAGTAAAACTTCTTGGCTTCTTATTCTTATTTCCATTATTATTTTTATTTCGCTCATCAAGTCATGTAACCATTTGTTTTTCTTTTCCTTGCAGATCTTGCAAGTTTCTTTGCTTTTCTCATATATTTATTCTTATCTTCTTCTTTGTTTGCTCTCTGGTAGCCTACCGTAACTATTTTCCCGTTATTTCTTTCTCTCTTTGCTATCGCTCTTATTTCATCTTCGATCTTACGCTTTTCTACTGTCAGATCATCTATTATATAAAATTGAATGTTTGTTTGTTTGTTCGTCTTTAATAACTCCTAAAAGTTCGACCGATCCCAACCAAATTTTGCACAGTTACTCTCTAGGACCCTAAAGAGGTTTTCCGCTAAAAACCGGGACCGAAAAGCTTAATTTAAAAAAGGTGAAAAATTGCGGACGAGCATGAATGGATTAACGAGATTCCCATCGCCAATACCTGTAATTGATATATGGTAATTTTACGTTGGTATATTCACATTCAGTACCTACACTATTATAAGTGATTTGAAATACTGGAGAAGAAAAGCTGTAGAGAAAATTGTAGAGTACAATATAAACCGTTCTGAAACACTCGACAACGGGAACACTAAAATCATTCTGAAACGCTCTAGCAACGGGAAGCAAGATTTCCGTCGAGAAGAAAACTTTAAGCGAAGCAGGATACTCGGAAAATCTAAATACTTCACACAAAGGCAAAGTATTTTAATTATAGGAGACCCCGGGCGAAGCCGGGTATGCACTATTCAATCATTCAGACAAAGGCAGAGTTCCACCTTTTAATGAGACCCCGGGCGAAGCCGGGTATCAAAATTGCGAACGCGCATGAATGGAACGAGATTCCCATACAGGGTGAATTTAAAATTATTCCCAACAGTGCGGCCTTCAGGCCACATAATCTATGTATGTTTGTGTGTTCCTTATAGACTCCTAGACCGTTCGACCGATCCCAACCAAATTTTGCACAGTTACTCTCTAGGACCCTAAAGAGGTTTTCCGCTAAAACCGGGACCGAAAAGCTTAATTTAATATTATATAAAATTGAATGTTTGTTTGTTTGTTCGTCTTTTAATAACTCCTAAACCGTTTGACCGATCCCAACCAAATTTTGCGCAGTTACTCTCTAGGACCCTAAAGAGGTTTCCGCTAAAAACCGGGACCGAAAAGTTAATTTAAAAAAGTGAAAAATTGCGGACGAGCATGAATGGATTAACGAGATTCCCATCGCCAATACCTGTAATTGATATATGGTAATTTTACGTTGGTATATTCACATTCAGTACCTACACTATTATAAGTGATTTGAAATACTGGAGAAGAAAAGCTGTAGAGAAAATTGTAGAGTACAATATAAACCGTTCTGAAACACTCGACAACGGGAACACTAAAATCATTCTGAAACGCTCTAGCAACGGGAAGCAAGATTTCCGTCGAGAAGAAAACCTTAAGCGAAGCAGGATACTCGGAAAAATCTTAATACTTCACACAAAGGCAAAGTATTTTAATTATAGGAGACCCGGCGAAGCGTATCCAGCTAGTTATCTATATAGACTTTTCTGCCTCGTAAACACGATTTATTCTTCATAATCTCTATCTTCTTGGTCCATGATTCCACTTCTGTCACTACAGTTTCAAAGTCGTTTGACTTCAATTTAAAAGCCTTCATTAGTTTGACTTTAACTTGTAGTTCTTTTCCTATAAACTTTTCCAAGTCGGCAGTTGCATCTCGATCTGATATCTCGGTTAAACCTTTGATTACAATGTTGTTCTTTCGTTTTACTTTTCTTCTTTTCAATTTTACCCTCCAGCATCTCTATTCGTGTTACAATCCAGTCGAAAGCTGTTCCTTGCAAACCTTTGGAAGGTGCTTTCCCAATACTATTTTTCCTTTATGTAGTAAGTTCCAAAAATGACCTGCGCTGATTAACATGTCTACTTAGCTAGGTAGGAATAATACAGGATTCTATGTCGATTTTAAAATGGTAAATTGTTAGATATTTTTGGTAAAACAAAACAAAAAATTGTTATAAAAATGGTGTTTCATAATGTGCACAGTTTTTCCTGTTTCCGGACTGCGTTAAACCACACAGCCCGGGAGTATAATACTGCAAATGGATAGTTAAAATTAACACAATAATGGTAAAACTAGCAACATAAGGTAAATACAGTCCTCACAATATGAAAAGCCGGTCGCGAAATTTAAATTAATCGGTGTTTTATTTCCTAATGTGTTAAATTTTTCATGTATAATTTGAATTCTTTAAATATTTATTATTATATTAACAATAATAATGTATAATATTAACAAAATTTATGAAATAAATTTATAAAAACTATAAAATTGAATTCATGAAGCAAAATGCATGTTTTTCGAATTATGACCCAGACCATTAAACCGATTCTGCCATGTATTATTTTAATTGTACACCGTTCACTTAATTTTTCATTTTATAGCGCCGTACATATTGCTTGCCACCGAAACCGCATAGTAAAATTTTGACTCAACGCAAAATATTACACAACTCTAATCTTCTGCAGTCCAATTGGCGTATTTTTGCAAATTCCAGTCATTTTTGTCATTGCTTTGGTTCGAATTGGTTTTTTAATAGGCGAATAAGCTCTTAAATCAAATTCATTTAACCGATTTGCGATAGTATTTACCCTTGAATTTACACCAATTTAATCCTTTACTTTATCTCTTAGCTGTCGGCAGGTTTTAAGCGATTTTTCGTTAACAATCGACGAAGAACGCGGCCCTGAGCTGGCGTAGTCTTCCGTGGCGGTCGTCCTTTTGCAAGTGGCTTTGTAACGCTGGTTTTATCAAATTTTTGTAAAAAACGGCTTACCGAACCTCTATTGCACCCTACTTTTTTGCTAATATACGTAAAACTTTTATTTTCATTTCGTAAAGTTAAAATTGTTTCCTTTTCTAATTTGGTCAAATTGCCTCTTTTTGGCATTTTCACACAATTATGCTATAAATAATTCAAAATATAAAACTTGCAGACACTAAATAACAACTAAAGTGTTTGAAGATTATGTACCTTATACAAAAAATCCCCACCCCCTCAAATAAAAAGAATTACAAGCAAATATTACCTGAAAATTACACCGGGCTTTTCATATTGTGTTGACTGTAATTAACTTAAAATTAAATAAGTAACATAGAACAATAAACAAAACCTATAACTAAACTAGCGGGCCGAAGAACACCCACACAATTAACGCCCAACAATCTACTGAAAACAAAACATAGGATGAACAAACTGCAAAACTAATTTTTGAATTTAAACTAAAAAACTAAAGAATTAAAAATTTTTGGGGCGAAGAAAAAAAAAAATTTTCAAGCCCCTTCACCCTGCTAGGTTCAACAACAATTCAAAATTGCAAAAATTCACGACGTAACTTGCTCAGAGATGTTAAAAACTTTGTCCGTCTGAAATAATGATGATACATCTATTTATCTGCATGAGTTAGTAAATGACGTCTTAAATATTCTTTCGAGTTACATTTATACTCGCAAGTTTCGCATGCAAAGCGTTTTTCCTTTGTATGGGTTAATAAATGCGTTTTTAAAGATCCTTTATGGTTAGATTTAAAGGAACAAATTTTGCATGCGAACAGTTTCTCTACTGCATGAGTTCTTAAATGATTTTTTAAGGATCCCTTACAGTTACATTTATAATCGCAAATTTCGCATGCAAACAGATTCTCCCCTGTATGAATTAATAAATGACGTTTTAATGAACTTTTCGTTATAAATTTACAGTCACAAATTGCGCATGCAAACGGTTTCACTCCTGAATGAGTTAATAAATGACTGTTTAAATCTCTTTTCCAGTTACATTTATAATCACAAATTTCACATGCAAACCGCTTCTTTCCTGTATGAGTACTTAAATGACTTTTTAATTGTTCTTTACGTGGATATCTATTTGCACAAATTTGACATACAAAACGTTTTTCCCCCTGTATGAATTAATAAATGACTTGTTAAATAAGTTTTCACGTTAGATTTATAGTCACAAATTTTGCATTCAAAGCGTTTCTCCTCTGTATGAATTAATAAATGACGTCTTAAATATTTTTTAGATGTACATTTATAATTGCAAATTTGGCATGCAAACGGTTTCTCATCCGCATGAGTTCTTAAATGACTTATTAATGGTTCTGTATGTGTATACTTTTGATCACAAATTTCACATTCAAAGCGTTTTTCCCCTGTATGAGTTACCATATGTCTTTTTAAATTTCCTTTATGGTTACATTTATAGTCGCACACTTCGCATGCAAACGGTTTTTCCCCTGTATGGGTTTTTAAATGACATATTAATAGTTCTTTACGTGAATACTTTCGGTCACAAATTGCGCATTCAAAGCGTTTTTCCCCTGTATGAATTACCATATGCCTTTTTTAAATTTCCTTTACGGTCACATTTAAAGTCACAAATTTTGCATGCAAACGATTTCTTTCCTGTAGAGGTTAGTAAATACGTTTTCGAATTTCCTCTTTGTGTACATTTATTTTTCTTGGCGGTACTGGTTTCGAAATTAATTGATTTACGTAAAAGGTTTTTCCCACTTGTTTGGGGTTTGCATTCTCTATTCGATTGAGATTCAAAAACTGAAGAAGTCTCTTCTTCAATGTCAATGGAATTTTCTTCTCGTTCAGTTTTAATTTGAACGACACTATTTGCTTCATGTGGTATTTCCTGTAAAAAAGCAAATGTTATTAGATTTATTACAGTGCCCCTACAACTTCAAATTTTGATTTAATGTTTCATTAATTACGTTTCAATTCATTCTCAATTCGTGTTAAGGTAAGGTCAGACGCAGTTATTTTTGCTGCGAAGTTTTTATACTGCAGCTGCACAAGCTGTATGTCAAGTTCACACACAGACCGAAAGTAGCCAGCAACATGCAGTTTCTGGGTTGCGGCTGCTTAAAAAAGTTGCAAGCTGCACAAAGTAGCAAGTCTATTCAAACATAAGCTGCTTTTACTTCAGCTTACAACCGATACCTTGGCAGTTTTTACTTCAGCTGCTTTTTGCTTTTTAGTAGCAATTATTCGTAGAGTGTTGTGTTTGGAACTAAGAAAATTTTAAAATTCCCATTTTGTGTGGTATATTTCGTTACTACCTTTTCCAGATTTTTTCACTTTTATTTTTGACGGTTCTTTGAAATGTTGAGCTTGAAGAGAGTAAATTTTTTTTTAATTTCCTCGCCTGAAATATTCATTGCAGATGTAATTTCTGCAAGACAATTCTGCAGACGTTTTATTTGATTGTGGTAATCTGGGCTCTGAACTTCCCCTAGTTGTCATATCCCCTTTACACTGATTGCGATATATTCTCATGCAAGTTTGTTTTTGCATTCGTTAGTAATGTAGTAAGACGGATTCGTGCAACAACAGTATTACTTGTTTATTATGAAAAATATACTTAAAAAAATAAGAAAAATAAAAATTGTTGGGTAAAACAATGGTCATTAAGAGAAGAAGAGAGAAGAGAAACTTTAGGAGCTTACAATAATTAAAAATGAGTTAAAAATTGAAGATGCTCAGTAATTTCGAAATTTTATTCGCATGTCTACCATTTACGATTGATTAATTATTGATTATTTGATGATTGATTATTTTTTTTAGTTCTTGTATGTATTGGGTCCTGAGATTGAGTAGTTTTCGGCTAATTTCATTAGCGTACACCTAAAATTTTAACCCCAAACGTATCAAATTTTTTTTGTTTTTTTAGTCTATTTTTCTAGTTTTGAGCACACGTACGTCCCCATAGTAATAGTGGAGCGGATCAACACCAAAAACGTTCACTAACCCAATATTGGCGTAGAACTAATTGAGCGATACCTTAAAAAGTTCGTCTTAAAGTACTGAATGTAAATCCAAAATTACGACATGGGCCGTTTGGACTGACAGAAGTTATTGACCAAAAACTGAAAAAAGTTATTTTTTTCGGCTAATTATCGAAAGTTAAATTTAGATAAGTACGTAGGAATTTGACATTAAATCGTAAACTTTTCTTGTTATAAACATTTTTTTACGTAATTTTTTAACAAAAATGAAAATTTGAAATCAATCGTGCACTATTCTTACAAAAACCAATATTTTTAAATTTTCCTACGTACTTTTCGAGATAATCTTATTTAGAACTGAAAATTTTTGGTTTTTCTTCAAGGTCAAAGTTGACGGAGAAAACTTGCCGGCCGCGGAACGCTTTTTTTAAAGAGAGGTTTTCTTCGCTGAGATTTGGCGCTACAATTTTGTATAAAAATGTAAATAAAAATTTATAAACTACTGTCTAAAATATGTGCAATAAATCTCTTTAAAGAGATTTTGTATTGCTTTACTATAAGGCCATACAAAATTATTAAAATTCTGCTATTTTTTGTATCTCTAGAATGTCGTTACCCCGTAACTTATAGTACCAGATCCCACTGCGTGATTACTACGTCCATCTGCTTTTTAATCAAAATACAATTTTTATGGATAAATATTAATAGAGGAATACGATTGTGTCGGGTTGCCTATGAAAACATGGTCAAATAAGGATTGCTAACTTTTAAAGATATATAAGAGTAAGAGAAAGTTACCCCATTCGGAGTTCAGAGGTTGATCACAAACCAACAACTTCGTAAAAAAACTCGAAAGGACACTTGTTTGAAAAATGTCAATCAAACTCAAAATGTCGTTCACCTCCGGCCTACATGTACTACTCTTAGGGCATATTTCTTATATAACATTTGGTTCATATTTTACCTCGTTACTATCCTGTTGATATTCTAAAATCGGATCATCTTCATCTTGAATATCAATGGAATGGTGAAGATCTTCTGATTCCACTTCCATATCCTCCACTCCTTCCATTACACTCCTGTAATACAGATGCACTTTGTTATATTAATATACATCTTAAACTCTCTTGGTATATATTGTTAAAAGTAATTAAAAAAAAATTAGCAGCATAATTCTATGCGGTTAGGTAAAAGAAACTAAAGTCAAACACCACAAATTTTCAGTAGAAGCAAACACATCAGTTAATTTTAATAAAATAAAAATTTGTATTTGAGAATAGCACTACCTCCGAGACCTCCCGTACATGCATACACTTATAATATCATAAATTTATAATTTATTCAATCGATAGGAAATACTTAAATTGAGTTGCATATTCGGTATACCAATCAATCGAAAGTTATATTTACAAAATTTTGCTCTAATAATAACTCAAAAACGCTTTTTTATTTACCAAGGTAAATACCTTAGTTGGCCACCTGGTACCTACCTTCTTGTAGGTAATTAATCAGACAGGTGTCTCGACCTTCTTTCGAGTTCTATACCAAAATAGATAAACAATTATATTGGGAAGAAAGGTGATAACTTTCTCTTACCGTTTTCTAGGTTAACTTCTTCTGTATTAGAAACACGGTACACCAAAAATCACTTCGTAGCAGTTCACTTTCTGCTGATGGACAACTAATAGTTATAAATTAATATAACACACTGCTTATGGCGTTAACACTATTTTTCGAAGCCCAATTTTACTAACAAAAATTAATGCCTGGTAATGCGGTTATCAGCTATTACATTTGTTTATTTAAATTATCGCCATCTCTTAACGATATCGAGTAACTATTATTTGAAAGTCATCAGCGGCGTCGCGGTACACGGGTTGGGGTGGAATGTTACCACCTATTGTACAATGTACATATTTTAACGGTAATTTTTAACCTATCCATCAATACAACCCAATTCGAGTAATAAAAAATTTAAAGTAAATAATTTTATTTTTAAATAAATATACAAAATATAGTTGACCTTTTCAAATGATAATTAAAGAATTATGGTTGAGGTTATAGCGTGTTATAGGTCTATTTAAAGAATATTAAATTGTCGGACGATTGAGCCGTTTATTGACCCATTCTCAAGGCTGGAAAATATATAAATAAAACTCAAGTACATGAATAATAATTAAAAGTAATTGACCTGTGCGAAGATAATTATTAGGTAATAAGAAACTCTTTATTTGGTTTTGATCGAATCTGAAATATGATTGAGAAATCATTAAACAACCATTTTTAAAACAAATAGCTGAGACAATACTAATTAAATAAGAAAATTTGAAAATAAGCTTTTACGTTTATGGTTAATCTCCTTCTAGCACGTGACAATTTTGGTAAACCAGTAATGGGCATCGTTCAGCTCCGTTTAACAACAAAATTAAACTAAGGTAAAACGGAATGACCATTGCGGTTATTACCTAATTCATGATTTTAATTCCCTTATAGAAAACTATTTTATTTTTATTTCATTTATCTCAGCCTAACAGGCGAATTAAATGTTCGTTAAAGAAAACTCTTACTTTTTAGTACTCAGTCAAGTGCTTCTGAAAATAATAATTTTCTTCGTATTTTTAAAATATATTGGTAGAGTAATGTTTGAAAAAAATCTCTGCCTCAGCGGCATATCGCAAATTAGTTAAGTAATTAAAATTGAAATTTAAAATATTTCTACTATCAGCATAGCTCCTCTACTTCAAGCCGATATTTGCAGACCAAATATCCTCTTTGTTGGATCAAGGCCAAGGTAAATTATCTACCTTGGAATAAAATTAGCAGGATAGGTATTAAGAGAGCTAATGAGTAAGAATGGCCCTGTAATTTAGATGGAGAGGCTTATATAATGTGTGGAGCACCCCTCCTCCCAGGTACAATCAAACTGTGATAGATAAATTTTCAAACAACTTATGGTCATCAGTATAGGGATGTTGCATGATTTTGAAGTATTTTTATAAACTTTAGGTGCTGGTAAACAGCATTGCAAAGATAAAAAGTTCAGGAGACCTTCAGTTTTCTCAAAAAAATTATAAAAATGATTTTTGAAACCGTGTTTTTAGCGCGAATGACGTCACAAACTATTTTTTTTAACAACTGGCAACACAGTAAATGCAGTTTGTGTTGATAATGTAACCTATAAATAGTTTGTGTCAAAATTGAAAAATGAATTTTAATAAAAACACAGAAAACTCGGAATAAACCATTTTTCTTATAATTGCTTGTGACTACAGTTTGTATTAAAATAAATATATATTAATAAAAAATACAATTTAAATGGTAAACGTTACATTGTTTACAACTGTCAAATACAAGTCAAATATTTAACTGTCAGGTCTTTGCGACGTTGTAAAATTTCCATAAAAACGTTCGGGATCACGCGTATGACGTCAGAGGTGTAATCGGCTGACCGATTCATTTTTGAATTTCAAATTTGATTTTCTCAGCGCAGACCGCATTTCAAAAATTTTTATTTTGGTTATAAATTTTATTTGATATTATTTTCAAGAATTAATAGGAGTTATCACTAAATTCGATACCATGCAACATTCCTATTAAGCGGTGCACTCAAACTTGATAGATAAATTTTCAAACTTATGGTCATCAGTATTCAGCGATTAATAGTGAAAGTTTTAGCATAAGGAATATAAAGCAGCGACCGAGAATCTGGGGAAGTATTATGAATTCCCCAGTATAATATGTCATCGTTCTCAAGAAAACCAAAGCGCTATAATAAACCTTACTCACAGAGCCGTAGCCAGGATTTCATTGGGGAGCACTTGTAAAAGTTTCCAACTTGAAAATACCTACACCTATTTATCTTCAAAATTCAAATTTTTACTTTCAAAAAATAATTTTACATTTCAGCAGGGAGGGGCACCACGTGCCCCTGCTACTCAAAGAAAATAGACGAACTCCAAATTAAAGATACCCTAATCCAGAAATCACAACGGACGTAGACATCCTTCCTGAGTTATAGGTATTAAAAAATAAAAATAATTAATCATTACATTTTGCTCATCAACTGGGAGCTTTTAAAATTGCATACTACTCTTAGGGCATATATCTTATATAACATTTGGTTCATATTTTACCTCGTTACTATCCTGTTGATATTCTAAAATTGGATCATCTTCATCTTGAATATCAATGGAATCTTCTGATTCCACTTCCATATCCTCCACTCCTTCCATTACACTCCTGTAATACAGATGCACTTTGTTATATTAATATACATCTTAAACTCTCTTGGTATATATTGTTAAAAGTAATTAAAAAAAAATTAGCAGCATAATTCTATGCGGTTAGGTAAAAGAAACTAAAGTCAAACACCACAAATTTTCAGTAGAAGCAAACACATCAGTTAATTTTAATAAAATAAAAATTTGTATTTGAGAATAGCACTACCTCCCCGAGTATTACACGCATGCACTTATATATCACAAATTTATAATTTATTCAATCGATAGGAAATACTTAAATTGAGTTGCATATTCGGTATACCAATCAATCGAGAGTTAAATTTACAAAATTTTACTCTAATAATAACTCAAAAACGCTTTTTTTATTTACCTAACCGCAGAGATATAATTTTTCTCAAACCTGTGGGATGCTAGGTTTCTAATGTTCGGCCAGCACCCTACCCAAGGTAAATACCTTAGTTGGCCACCTGGTACCTACCTTCTTGTAGGTAATTAATCAGACAGGTGTCTCGACCTTCTTTCGAGTTCTATACCAAAATAGATAAACAATTATATTGGGAAGAAAGGTGATAACTTTCTCTTACCGTTTTCTAGGTTAACTTCTTCTGTATTAGAAACACGGTACACCAAAAATCACTTCGTAGCAGTTCACTTTCTGCTGATGGACAACTAATAGTTATAAATTAATATAACACACTGCTTATGGCGTTAACACTATTTTTCGAAGCCCAATTTTACTAACAAAAATTAATGCCTGGTAATGCGGTTATCAGTTATCACCACGGTATTTTAACTCATATTGCCAAGCGAGAATCCTATTAAGTCCGTACTATCGTTCATGGGGTGGCGCTGTTTTCAGAATTTCATAATTTCAAAGTCAATCAAGTGACAAGTTGAAAATTAAAATTTACTGTGGTGGCCATATTGCATTTTAAAGAAGCGTCTTTTTTGTGATCTACTTTCTGTGTGATTGTGTGTGTGATCCACTGATTGTTTAATTTGTGTGATATTTATCGTATTGCAAAAAAAGAGACATTGTGCAGGGTTTTGAAGACTTTGGATATAAGAGAACAGAAAAAATAGCAAATCACGTACAGGTAGTTACTAATCATTTGAAAATTATATTAAAATTTAAGTTTTGTGATTTTTAGGTGTTTATGCTACGAAATATAGAAGGCAAATGGAAGCAACCCATTTTTTATAACTTCGTAAATGGTGCAACGAATCATTCAGATATTGAGAGAATTTTGAAATTATTAATTACAAAACTAGCTGACATTGGTTTGATTGTCTGTGCTACAGTTTGTGATCAGGGAACTAATAATTCATCGGCCATTCAAAATTTAATTGAAAAAACTGAAGGGGATTATCTCAGGCGAGGCCAGGAGATGAGAGGCAGATTTTTTGAAGTTGCAGGTTATCCCGTAATACCTCTATTTGATCCTCCCCATTTACTTAAGGGTATTAGAAACAACCTTCTTGTAAAAAACTTAAAATGCAGTATCGATGGAATTGAGCTAATTGCCAAGTGGGAACATATTTATAATGCATACTTAATAGATGGTGTATGTGGTGAACTTAGATCGATGCCAAAAATAAATGATAGTCACGTTCATCCACAAAATTTAAAAAAAATGAAGGTTTCGTGTTGCACCAAAGCGTTGAGTCGCACAGTTGCTGCTACCATTAATCTTATGGCTAAATCGGGTACGAATTAAACATTTGTAATATTGTAGATAAGTTTTCACTAATGTGTTTTCTATAATTTAGGAACGACTGCCGAAACCGATAAAGGCATCCTCAAGTTACCATCAGAAGCAACACAAACTGCTCAAGTCATTATCTTCTTAGATAAACTATTTGACAGCGTTAATGGTCATGCTGGTTTTGATGTAGAAGGAAAACCATTACGAACCTGCGTCACTGACAAATCTCCACATATTGAATTTTGGAAACAGGCTATTCAAATTTTAAAAACGATGAAATTTGTTACTCAAGATGGAAAATTAAGCACGCCACCAAGCCTAAAAAATTGGATTACAACATTGCAGGTAATCATTTCTAAAATAATTAAAATAAAATTAATTGATTTATATTATTGTATAATTCTCAGGGTTTCATTGATCTCGACATGAAAATGAAAAGTTTTGGTTTTAAAAATGTGTCCCCGAACATTTAATCAAGACCCATTGGAAAATTTTTTTGGGCAAATTAGGCAAAGAGGAGTACGATTTACCAATCCAACAGTAGCTGCTTTTACTCCATTTTATGCTAGCTTGTTGGTAAATAACTTCACCAAGGGCCATTCGGTAGGCAGCAATTGCGAAAATGATGAAGGAGATATTTTAATATCACTGCAAGAATTTGTTACACAGGTAATTCATTTTATTTATCATAAGGGAAAATTACTTATTCTAATTTGATAATCATTTTAGGATGTAGAAGATGAGGCTCAACAACTTGACAGTTTTGGCGATTCCATCCAGGTTCCTACCAAGTTTAAAAGGTGAAGAAATTGGAATCATCTGTAATGCATTATGTAAGTGGATTTGTTTCAAAGAAAGTTTTACCTAAAGTGCGGCAGTGTGAAATTTGCAAAGGAAGCCTTTTAGCCCCAGAAAATGCAAATGATTCCGTAGATGAAGCAACAAAATTATTCACTGAGAATAAAGAATACGACAGCAAAAAAAGGTTAAAATATTGTTCTACAAAGTTTATTGAGTATTTAACCAACATCTACAATATTTTTAACTTTATATTCCCTAAAATTTGTCATTTGGAAAATATAATGCAAAGAATTTCTGAAATTATCAAGAAAAATATAAAATTTCCTTTTAGTAACGAATGTCAACATGATAAAGCGATGGAAGATTTAATAATTCATTCCTTAACAAGAATTTTAGTGTTTCACAATATTAAACGGCGGAATAACCGTACAAAAAACGTAGAGGAAATGCTATGTTTAAATTTAAGTTTTATATTGGAATAGGTGGTTTTAGTCAGTGAAAGTCTGACACTACCGGCATAGATGATGCCGGTGTCTCGTACGAGATTTCCTCCTCCTGCACGAAGCAAAACAAAAAAAAAAAAAAAAAAAGTTTTGAAGTTTAAATCCTCGAAACTGCAGGTAATTTATAAAATAATTAATGTTTAATTTTCAGCGTTTCCAGGGTGATTTGAAGATAGACCAGTTAATAATTTATATTGTTTAATTAAATGTAATTAATTATTCAGCAGAATATGTGAATAAAATATTAAGTTTATAATGATTTTTCTGTAGTATTGCTAATTCAAAATGATTAATGTTTTATGAATTGTTTTAGTAATGTATTCAGTTTTATTTTGTGGATACATTACTGGAACATTTTATTAAACAATAATCATTTTGAATTAGCAATTAAAATTATTAAATAAAAATAAATAAAACGTATAATGCCATCTATTATTTTTTTTTACCCATTTCACTGCGTACTATGACGGTTAGATGGCGCCAGAAGAGGGTTTTATTTTTAACCTTGAGTTTCCATTCTATTGTTATATTATATTCTGTGGTTATCACATTTGTTTATTTAAATTATCGCCATCTCTTAACGATATCGAGTAACTATTACATAGATAAGAGAGATCTCTTATCTATGAACTATTATTTGAAAGTCATCAGCGGCGTCGCGGTACACGGGTTAGGATAGAATGTTACCACCTATTGTACAATGTACATATTTTAACGGTAATTTTTAACCTATCCATCAATACAACCCAATTCGAGTAATAAAAAATTTAAAGCAAATAATTTTATTTTTAAATAAATATACGAAATATAGTTGACCTTTACAAATAATAATTAAAGAATTATTAGGTCTATTTAAAGAATATTAAAATGTCGGACGTTTCGGGCCGTTTATTGATCCATTCTCAAGGCTGGAAAAATATATAAATAAAACTCACGTACATGAATAATAATTAAAAGTAATTGACCTGTGCAAAGATAATTATAAGGTACTAATAAGAAACTCTTTATTTGGTTTTGATCAAATCTGAAATATGATTGAGGAATCATTAAACAACCATTTTTAAAACAAATAGCTGAGAACAATACTAATTAAATAAGAAAATTTGAAAATAACCTTACGTTTATGGTTAATCTTCTTCTAGCACGTGACAATTTTGGTAAACCAATAATGGGCATCATTGATTTTAATTCCTTATAGAAAACTATTTTATTTTTATTTCATTTATCTCAGCCTAACAGGCGAATTAAATGTTCGTTAAAGAAAACTCTTACTTTTTAGTACTCAGTCAAGTGCTTCTGAAAATAATAATTTTCTTCGTATTTTTAAAATATATTGGTAGAGTAATGTTTGAAAAAAATCTCTGCCTCAGCGGCATATCGCAAATTAGTTAAGTAATTAAAATTGAAATTTAAAATATTTCTACTATCAGCATAGCTCCTCTACTTCAAGCCGATATTTGCAGACCAAATATCCTCTTTGTTGGATCAAGGCCAAGGTAAATTATCTACCTTGGAATAAAATTAGCAGGATAGGTATTAAGAGAGCTAATGAGTAATAATGGCCCTGTAATTTAGATGGAGAGGCTTATATAATGTAGTATGGAGCACCCCCCCCCCCTCCCCAGGTACAATCAATCATCAGTATAGGGATGTTGCATGCTTTTTGAAGTATATTTTTTTATAAACTTTAGGTGCTGGTAAACAGCATTGCAAAGATAAAAAGTTCAGGAGACCTTCAGTTTTCTCAAAAAAAAAATTATAAAAAATGATTTTTGAAACCGTGTTTTTAGCGCGAATGACGTCACAGACTATTTTTTTAACAACTGGCAGCACAGCAAATGCAGTTGGTGTTGATAATGTAACCTATAAATTTATAGTTTGTGTAAACATTGAAAAATAATTTTAATAAAAAAACAGAAAACTCGGAATAAACCATTTTTCTTATAATTACTTGTGACTACAGTTTGTATTAAAATAAATATATATTAATAAAAAATACAATTTAAATGTTAAACGTTACATTGTTTACAACTGTCAGATACAAGTCTAGTATTTAACTGTCAGGTCTTTGCGACGTTGTAAAATTTTCATAAAAACGTTCGGGATCACGCGTATGACGTCAGAGGCGTAATCGGCTAACCGATTCATTTTTGAATTTCAAATTTGATTTTCTCAGCGCAGACCGCATTTCAAAAATTTTTATTTTGGTTATAAATTTTATTTGATATTATTTTCAAGAATTAATAGAAGTTATCACTAAATTCGATACCATGCAACATTCCTATTAAGCGGTGCACTCAAACTGTGATAGATAAATTTTCAAACTTATGGTCATCAGTATTCAGCGATTAATAGTGAAAGTTTTTAGCATAAGGAATATAAAGCAGCGACCGAGAATCTGGGGGGGGGGGGGAAGTATTATGAATTCCCCAGTATAATATGTCATCGTTCTCAAGAAAACCAAAGCGCTATAATAAACCTTACTCACAGAGCCGTAGCCAGGATTTCATTGGAGGGGGGGGGAGCACTTGTAAAAAGTTTCCAACTTGAAAATACCTACACCTATTTATCTTCAAAATTCAAATTTTTTACTTTCAAAAAAAATACTTTTTACATTTCAGCAGGGGAGGGTGCACCACGTGCCCCCCCTGCTACACTTCGAAAGAAAATAGACGAACTCCAAATTAAAGATACCCTAATCCAGAAATCACAACGGACGTAGACATCCTTCCTGAGTTATAGGTATTAAAAAAAATTAAAAATAATTAATCATTACATTTTGCTCATGAACTGGGAGCTTTTAAAAATTGCACAACGATGCCAAGTCCAGTTCTTCGTAGTCTTACCAAAATTGAAAATATTTGCGCGCAACATAAATAATTAAATTTGTAAACCTTTCTATTGGTTTCTTTCTTTTTCTATTCGCCCATATCAATATATGTACCTATGTATTTCTACTCCATCAAAATCTCCGGAACGGAAAGCTTTAACGAAGTGAAATTTGAATAGGGATTCTGCTACGAATTCTAAAGCGAACGCCGTTATTCCCAGCTCTACACAAATTTCTAAAAAAAAATTATAAAAATAATGGGTATGCTTTAATTTTTCATCAACATTTAAGAAATCACTTGAAATATTACTATGAAATTTAGAGGTAATATTTTGAAGTTATTTAGAAAAGTATTTTCTATTTTTCAAAAGTTGATGTTATTTTATATTTCTAAGTATATGAATTTTAAATAAAGATAGAAAGGCATTCGTAGCCCACCTTTAAGTTTATTTTGTATATTATTCTTTTGATTGAAAACTTAAGTATTTTCTTTCTACTAAGTTATGGTGGCAAGTTTAGAATCAACACAAGAGGGGCGGAATTTGATAACATTATAAAAGTAAAAATTGCAAAAACACGACTTTTGACATACAAAAATCAATCATATTTAGTAAAACATATTTAAAATTAAATACAAATTTAATACAAAATTATTTAATATTTTCGTTATTTCTAAGATATGGGGGGGGGGGGGGGGGCTTTAAGCCCTTGTCTGAGATCTGACCCTATTCCTAAAAATACTGCATTATACAATACAATACTAGAAGTATAAACATTTTCAAAAGCCTAGCCAAATTTTCTACATTCTCACGGATTTCAATTTTTTTCTTAAAATTGTACATAGGTAATATCTATCAAATTCATATACAGTAGAACCTCGATTATCCGGGCCGACTGGGACCGTGCTTAGCACAGAAAATTGAAAAGCATGGATAATAATAATTGAGGTTTTTAGTTAAATTGTAAAATTTGTGTAACCTTTAAGTGGGTATGTGGGGTGACCACAACACCTCACGCACTGTTTTCTCATATATTTCATACTTATAGGTCAGTAACATAGCTAATTATTTTTTTACCTTTCTGTTGTACATTCCGGCGAGAGTCCGTCAACCCTGATTTCGATTTTTATCATTCTTTTTGCAAATTATAAAAGATAACAATGCCAGATACACATAAAAAAAATTAAATTTGCGGACGGTCCACAAATTTGATTAAAAAAGTCATTGGCTCTTGTGAACTGTAACCCCGCCTATCGTAATTAAAATGGGTTGTGGCAACATTTAAAATACCAGAATTTCGTTTTTTACAACGAATTATGAACAATAATGGTGTAATTAGCTAATAAAAAAAATTAAAGTTGTAATCGGACAACAAATTTTTCTAAAAAACATCGCTTTTTGTGTGAATTCGTTTCTGATGTGGTTGCGCTGTCAAAACCTATTAAAAACGTTCCCCAAGCGGCCGCAACTCGAAAAGTTTGGAAGTTGACGCGGCGGATCTCAGAGAGCGACTGACTCCTTCTTAACGCTGCTCTAGTTAGCCCCGCCTTAAAGTAGATTCGCTAGTTTAAAACTACAAGTACTGTCAACAAAATGCATAAAATTATTGGGTAATATTACGCAATAATACACTTACATGTATTTTTATGGGAAAATTTGCAATTTTCAAAATAAAACTGCGGCCTTATTACAAGTCCGACAACAATGATCCTCACCTTGAAAAGCTTGTATTTTTATGTTCTTTCGTTTGGTAAAGCCATTTTATAGAAAAAAGTGTATTTTCGAATGAGGGTTAGTCGACCAAAACATGGAACACACAATTATTAAGAACATTGTTCTTCCTGTGCTCGATAAAAGTTTCAAATACGAAAGCTATAAGGTTGGTTAAGTTTTTCCAAATTTGTTTCAAACTAAAAGTTTCAACTTTATTTGCAGATAATGCCAGTAAACGCACGCGCTATGGTCAACGCAAGGTTTTTATTTCAATTTGATAACAAAAATTATATAAAATCAGCGCGGATTGTATATGGAGGAATTAATCCAAATTTTGTGCACACCAGTGCTTCTGAAAAATACTTGGCCAATAAGGAACTCTTCAATAACACAACGCTACAAGCTGTTCTGGAGATCCTTTAGAAAAAAATTGCACCAGATTCTGTTTTACCCGACCCTTCCCCAAAATTTAAAAAAGATTTAGCAACATCTTTGCTGTATAAGTTTGATTTGAGCATCGCTCCAGATGATAAAGTATCACCACGAAACAAAAGCGGCGGAACGAAACAAAAACGTGCGATCTCAAAGGGAACCCAGGATTTTGGAACCAATGAATCCATGTATCCATTAACTCAACCAGTCAACAAATTGGAAGCTTTAGCGCAATCTTTAACTATCTCAAAAAATTCCACTCTTTTTCCAGAAAAAGCCGAATATTTTATGGACATGCCGGATAGACCAGATTAGTTTTTCGCAGCTTGCGTTGTTGCCAAAGCGCCAACGAATTCGGTCATAAAAAGTATCAACACTTCCAAGGCTTTGGTATGATTTTAATTTTAATCAAAGAAAAATTGTAATTGCAAGTTTTAGAGTATAGATGGAGTCAAAGCGTATTTTGACAAAAACGACATACCCGGAGAAAATAATTTCATTCCTTCAAAAACAGGATTTATCATATCTGTGACAGAAGAACTTTTTTGCAGTGGAATCGTCAGATTTTAACCAATTGGAATTGTCGTAGCAACAAATGCTCTTGCTCTACAAGCGGATTTAAAAAAAAAATTAAATAATTTTGGAAATTTTTAAAAATGCAAAAAAAGACAAACATAGTCGACCTGAATTATAAATTGTAAAGAATGTTTTCTTTATAATATATAATAAGGAAAGTAATTAGACGTGATTTGTAGTAATATATAAAAACAAATTTAATTTCTTTCAACTCACTGGTTTCATATTTTACAGAAAAAATGTACAACTTTTATAAACAATATTTATCAATACAAAATAAATAAAATATCCTATTATGTAGAGCAGATAAAATAATTTAGCTATATAAAATTTTTAGATTCAAATTTGGGTTAACATTCAAATATTGATACAAAAAATCTTGCCAAATTGGTTATGGAATTAAGGTTGTTAACTCTATTTGATATAATTTAACATTAATTTTATATTTAAAATTAATCTTCTATTTCGTTGTCAATACGACTGCTACGAATACCAGTGTTTCCAGTCCATGGATAAATATCAGGACAAGGTTGGCATGTTCTCATATATCTTACTCCAGTTTTATGCCATAAGTTACATACTTTTGGATTGTTACACCGCTTTGGCCTCTCCTAAAACATAGTAATGATATATTTAATAATTATAGGCAATTTAACTCAAAAATCACTTACCGGATAATTGCATCCGAAAGGTTGGAACGACGATAATCTGGAAATTGGAGTTGGATCTCTTACCCATTGGATTGCTTGCCAATTTGTCAATAGCCATACATCATCCATTGTGTTAATCGTGTCTAAAAAGTGAATGAAGCCTTCCTTGTGATGTGGTTGAGTAAACCAAGCAGCATGATAAAATAGACCAAAAGGTGCCCTAAATTCAGAATTTTTATTAGAAATATTTCATTATAATTTAACTAACCAGTTTTACCTATTAGTGGTGTAATGTCGTTCGAAGTTTTTCATTAACATTTTAAATACTCCATCTGCGTCCGAGGGATTACTACAAGCATCTCCCATGGAACACCGTCCTCCATTTAAATCTTGCCACATCACCATAGGAACTTCCCAAACACCCGGATATGACCGTGTTGGGCAAGGTGGAATCATACAGTCATGGAATAATTTATAATCTAAAGTATATGGCCAACTAGGAGGTTTATTTTCATAAATAGGCATGGAAGAGTCGTACGTAAAGTTTGAATCGTATAACATTTTGAACATCTTATTTCCTCCAACCTAAAATTTTTCCTTTCATAAATACAGCAATAGGCTAACCGAATAATAAATATACCGATAAGAAGGGAGCTCTCATTCCTCGAACATCTTCCAGTCGAACTCCACCGTATGCTGATAGAATTTCACGTTGTCCTGCTATTTCCTTGGTCCATTTTTTCTGCGAAAACTGTTCTCCAAAACTATGCCTATATTTTAAATATAAGTTAATAATTTGACAAACTTCCAACGTTTCTCCAAGATCCCATAAAGAAAAAACCATAAAGCTTGCTTTAAAGTAAATTTAATGTGCCAATTTAATTTCGTCAAGAGTAACGACAGATTTTTGAAAATGGAATTTAAATGTTTTACGGTGTTTTTCGAGTGGTAATCGCAAAACTTCGAAGTAAATTCCATGGTCAGTTCTATTCAGATTTATAGATATGCTTGGGGTGATTCTGGTTCTAAAAGTTATAATAAATTCTATAAAGAGCACCGATTTGAGGTTAGGGCCAAAGTAATATTTTAAACTAATAGGTACCTATAACTCCAAAATTGGTTATTTTAGGTAGACAAAGTGAGAGTTTTATTTTGACCGTCTTCCCTCGGCAGGCAATGATAAACCACCGAGGAGGGGGGGGGTATAACCAGTACAACCTCAAGAATACGTATATTATTCGCTATAGCTCTTGAGTTACGAAGTACCCCGTATAAACATTAATATAACAATAATACTTGAGAAAAGCCTTATTAAGGAGAAAATCTATAATGTTAGAAGTGAAAGCGTAGTAAAAGTATTGTTCCAAGATGAAACTTTTCTCGAAAGTTAAAATTGTTATATAAAGCAAAATGATAAGCTTTGTACTAGCAAAAATAATGGTACGTTCACACAAATACAGGTTCACAAATTCATTTCATTGCAATTGTTAAAAATTGAACCTATATTTTTTACTCAAACATGACCGTGGAATTTACTATAGTAATTATTTCTAAGTTAGAGGTTAATACCATGTGTTCATTTAAAACCGATCCACCTTGAATATTTCTTGAACCAAAGGAGATAACGAGGGGTTGACCACCTGGTATATTTGGTGTACATAATTTTGTAAATGATTTGCAATTGTTTGCAAATTTCTGCAAATGTGTGCAAATTTTGCAAATGTGTGTAAATTTTTGCAAATGCCTGTAAATTTTTGCAAATGCTTGCAAATATTTGCAAATGGCTGTAAATGTCTGAAATTGTTTGCAAATATCTGTGTAAATTTTTGCAAATATGTGTAAATCTTTGCAAATGACTGCAAATCTTTGCAAATGACTGTATATCTTTGCAAATTTCTGAAATTGTTTTGCAAATATCTGTGTAAATTTTTGCAAACGTTGTAAATTTTGTAAATGTTTGCAAATTTTGGAAATATGTGTAAATATTTGCAAATGTGTGTAAATTTTTGCAAATGCCTGTAAATTTTACAAATGACTGTAAATGTCTGAAATCGTTTGCAAATATCTGTGTAAATTTTGCAATTTTTTGCAAATTATTGTAAATGCAAATTTAGTGTACACATTTTTGGTCAGTGGTCAACCCCGGAAGATAATTTATAGCACAAAATAACTGAAAGTAATCGTATCTGGAGCTGCTGCAATACAGTGTAAGAACAGAGGGTGAAATAGAACTAAACAATTAGAGTCAAAATTTGCCTTAATAGGTTCAGGGTGGATCGATTAAAATAATGAACACGTGATGTAAGGGTGATTCGGAAGGAAATTGTAATATTTAGCTTTTTCTTTTGGGAGGCCAAACTAAAACGGATCCTAAAACATATAAAAATTGTTTTTTGTTTATTTTAGCATTAAGTTTTGGCCTCCTAACACTCTTGCGTCAGTATTTCTAATACAAACGTTCGCGTATGTGTAAAAAATAATAAACAAAAATTATAATTTCTACAAATATCCTACTTCCTTTCTTCTTATTTCTTACTTCCTACTTCCGGCAAGTGAGAATTTAAAAGTTTTAGATTTTTGGCCTCTTTTGAGAATACAGTGGTGGTACGTGGAAAATTTTGCATTTTTTAACCTACAAGGCCTATGGCGTACTAAAGGGTATACAATTATTTCTACTATGCAATAGTTATAAAATAGGATTGTTTATAAGAAAATACACATAGGTCCTAGAATTATGAAAGATTTTTACTTGCGTAAATTTTACACATACGCGACCGGTGAAGTGATAATCTCATAATATTTTAAACGAATTTCATTTCGAAACACCCTGTAATATATAAGGTGGGCCAATTTTATATAAAAAAATATTAAGAATTTTGAATAATGTTAATAGTGCAGTTAATAAACATTATGTACAGTGCATGTTAGACAGTCTTTAGACTTACGACACTGTATGAGATGCAATTTCGTGGCCATCAGAATACAAGTTTTGAACTTGACTATAATCGGTCCACTCATGAGATACATAGAAGGTAGCAGCAATAGGACAACCATTTGGATTAACTCTGCCTTTTTCAAAGAGGTCGCTGTACAGGCCTTTATTCAAGTCATTGACAGAGTCATCAAATGTTAGCAGCACTAACTGAGGTACTTGGACGACGGACAGTTCACCTGTTAGTTAGTATGCGCAGTAATGAAAAGAAGAAATACTTTAGAGAATTTAAATAAGATTGACAACTTAGCATAGTTATTATATGATAGACACAGACAGAAAAAAGCAACCACATATTAGCAAGAGGCAGCTCCTGATTAGAAACTTGCCACTTACGATACGGTGTGAGATGCCATTTCGTGACCATCTGCATACAAATTTTGAACTTGGCTGTAGTCTGTCCATTCGTGGGACACATAGAATGTCGAAACAATTGGACACCCATTAGGATTAACACGCCCCTTTTCAAAAAGTTCGGCATAGTATCCCATGTTTAAATCATTAACGGCATCGTCAAATGTTAATAGCACCATTTGTGGAACTTGACTGACATCCAAATCTCCTAATAGTACAAAACAGATCTACACATGTTAATTTGGACCCTTCCTCTATATTGGTTCTGAACTGAGGATCTGTAATTAACTGTTCGACGACCATTCAACTTACTTACCGGGTATTTCTTTTCCACCACAGGAACAATCGGGAAGTAAACAAACATCTTTACGGCACTTGGCTGCAGTTTTATCGGGTTGGGGTTGAGGATAAATAGATTCCGGTCTGCGTGGTGGATTTTTGTAAATATCGATAAATTCGGACGCTTTTGATACGATCGATGTGGAAGGCTTTAGTGTTGGTCGCGAACGTCTGGAATCAGAAGTGGTTATAAACAAAAGTGAAAAGGCGAGAAAGATGACTTACGGAGGTGAAGTACCGCGATTAACGACGACGGTTTCTTCGGGTCCCGAGTTACTGTAGTGGCTGGAACCTCGTCCGCGGTTATTAACTCTACAATTTGAAAACGTAGTCATTTAAAATTGCCTCTTAAAGTTTGAAATCGAAAAATGCATGTTATAATTAATTCTACTTTGATCCTTTACCCCCATGCATATCAAATATAATCCCACATCGTCGATGTTGTCACTAAATAAGATAGATCGTTATATTCACCGATTACATTGGGTTATTATCTAAGGTTAATAATTGTGCATTATTACTTCATGGAACAGTCCAGTCAACCTCCAGTCTCTTAAGGAATAATGGATTTTCTTAGTGTTTATTTTGTTGTCTTCGTTCTTAAATCGAGCACGTGGTGTAAAATATTAATTGCCTAAAGCGTGTGAGTTAATGTGGAAAAGTGTGCAACCAAATTGTGATCATGCAATTATATTTTTCAGCTTTATTTTAAATTTTTGAATAAATACCTCTTCTTAACGTTCTTGCATTTAGCATTAGGTGTTTGGTCGTCGCTACATTTCGTGTATGGTCTTGGAAGTCCACCAAATGAAACTATTGACTTAATAGCCATATTCACTCGTGAAACTCGGGTAGGATAATAGGATGAGGTGGTTGTTACTTTCTTGGTGATATTTTTTGCAGTAGTATTAGGCCGAACGGAAATTTCTAATTGCTTAGCTATCAAACTTGATGTATTACTTTCAGTTGCGATATTTTCGTTTATAACGTCATTGCTGTTTAGATAATTCAAGTTTTCGTTAGCAAATGTGGAAGTGGAATTTATATTAAAAGGATTGGATTTGTTAAACTCGTGGTGACTTTTTTCTTGAGAATCTGGCGTGGTTGGGAAACCTTCAAAATTAATTTGAGGCGTTGTAACGCTTCCACCATCTTTCTCGTCGTCTTGCTCAATACTTTCTTGTATATTTATAGTTTCGATAGGTTTTTCATAACCTAACTTTTCGTTTACGCTTAACGGTATTTCTTGGGTACTAACAAAATATTTGAATGGAGAAGTCGATGGAGAATAAGTAGTGGGAATTATTATTTCGCAATTTATGTAATCGCAATCACTGCTTTGTTTTTTGGAGTTTGGATTTGATGTCGAGACTATAGAAGTTGACTTGGACAACTTAGTTACGTAATGAAATGATTGTGGAGTAACTGCATCTAAAGGCAAAGCAAATGGAATGGGTTTTTCGATGAAAGTTTTTTGTGGTGGTGTCAAATTAACATCAAGTGAAATTGAAAATGGTCGAATTATGTCGGAAGCGATTTGTGTATCGTTAGGTGTGTGAGTTGTATGGATGTATTCCGAGTTTCTTTGTAGTTTATAATTTGGAAATGCCCCTTGTACCTCATGTGATTTGGCACTGTTGAAATAAATATTGTTGTAAGTATTGTCGACATAAGTTTTGGTTTAATTAGAATGAGGACATTTTTAAAACAAATACTACAATACAAAGCTTTGATGAATTCTAAGTTTCTAGGTGATCAAAATTTACTAAGCGCTCCACCCTTTTTGTACCTTGACGAAACCTTAGTATTCTTTAGGGAAGAAAGTTGACGTGGAGTCGAAACGGTGGTTTTAAAAGTAGGAATTCTTTTAGTAGATGTTGGTTCTTCGATATAATTTATTTCATTTTGATCTCTCCTAGGATTTTAATTTGTGGAAAAATAATTTTGACGAGTTGGTAACTTACCTAGAGGACTGCTTGTTCGTCTGCTGATAAATACCTTGTCCATCGTCCTATAACAAATTATATTAGTGAATGTTTTATTATAATTTTGACCAAATTACTTGGTTGTTGTTATAACGTTCATCTTTTTCGTAACTTGAAATTGAAGATGGTCGATAAGTATCTTGAGTGCTATAGCTGTTTTGGGTGTAACCTGAATTTCCTCTTTTAGGAATTTTTTCCTGAATCAAAACTTGAGTTGGTGTGGGAGAGGTGGTACTTCTGTAGGTTTGTTGGGAAGTTGGTGGGTCGTTATTATAGTGCTGGGTGTATTCTGAAAAAAATTAACTAAAACACGAACGAATTGTTTTGAAATTTCGTAGCACTTACCGACACTTTTGTACACTTCAGGATCTAATTCTTCATACAGATCGTAGTATGGGTCATATCGTGAATCATATGGTTGGCTGTTATTGTATACTGGTTTAGACCTTACAGTGGAATATACTTGATCTACCGGTCGATTACTTTGACTTTCAACCCTTAAAATGTATTACAATTTTAATATTTAAATTTTTTTCAAACGAAATTACACAATGACATTTTACAAAAACAAGTAGACAAATTTTGTAATATTGAAGAAGTTTTTAAATACTAAAAATAAGTTAGAGGGAAAAGAATATAATGTTCTTAACCAATTATCTGAATGTAATTTATTGAGAAAAAAGTTTTGGGGTATCATGCTTTGTTAACGAGTAGTTAGCCAGTTAAGTTTTATATTTATATTTTACAAGATATAATTTTTATTATTTTATTTATACACACTACAAGTTAACCTTTGATAAGCGCTTCCCACACAAGAATGTCTATCGTCGTCGGTGTATATAAGCAGATACGAGTTTTATTAGTTTAAATCCATATTCCGGGTGATCGGTCGAAAGAGATCATTTTGATTCTTCACTACCGAAAGAGTTTGGTGAAATTTAAAATTTTTTAATTAATTTGCCCGTTTGCATCGCACTATTTAAGAAAAACTTAAATTTCAGAAAGTCGCACCGCTAATAAATAGGTTTGAATTATACAATATAAAAGCAAAAAATTAATTATTTTTAAAATAAATTAATTATGCTTACGTCAAAATATACTCGTAGTCGTTCGTAAAGACGAACAAAATGCGAGTGCTAAAAAATCTTATATTTGAGCACAATACTTAAGTTGCATGCAGAACAAACTTGAAAAAAATTCTTAAATCTAAGATTTTTTAGCGATCATATGTTGTTCGTGTTTACGAACGAATACGAGTATTGTTTTGACGTAAGAATTATAAATTGTTGATACCAAATAATTAAGTTTTATGTTTAACTTTTATGTTGTATATGTAATTCAAACATTTTTATTAGCGGTGCCACTTTCAGAAACTTCAACTTTTCTAAAATAGTGCTATGTAAACGGGCAAATTAATTAAAAGTTTTAATTTTTATAATATTAAATTTGGCGCTGTCAAAGAAAACTTAAGTTTTACTTAAGTCAAAAGCGGTGCAATCGGGTATTAATCCCACTAAAATAAAATTATTTGCTATGCGTATGATCTTTGAAATTCTTAAAATTTTCTTTTCAAAAACACAAATTCCTTTCAGATCTACTTTTTGAACATCCATATATGTCCACTGCATATGTTCCAGTAGGGAAAATTATTGCATTGTAAAGCTAGTTTCTTGGCCTTTTTAATATACAACTTTTTTTTTCTTTTTAGTCCTTAACTCGATTTCGAGTGGCGTAGCCTACTTCCTTCCGAGGAAGACGGTCAGAAAAAATTTTTTACTCCGCCCGAGCTCGAACCGGGTATCTAAGTTTGGTAATCAACACACTCAAGTGCTAGACTATGACCGTCCTCAAATATACATACTTAAGTCTTTCCAAATTTTGACCAGTCCTGTTGCTGATTTGGCTATTGCCCGACGTGTTCCAATTTTGTGTTGGTAGGTGGCCATTCCTTTCTATTAACGAACCCAAGTAAAAAAACTATCTGCAACTTCATGTTCTCTATATTTCCAGTTCCCAACTATATATCCTATTGCTTTATATGCCTGAGTTGGACATTCTGTTGTTCTGTTGATATTGGAGTTCGCGGTTAAGTGCATAGCTGTTAATTCCACACCACGTACTTAGGAAAAAGGATCCAATATCCGAATGCCGATAGGTACCAGAAGAAGAATAATTTTCTCATGAAGGGTAAATTGGTCACTACACAGGTCGCGTTGGTATCCCGACAAAACAGCCTCAGTCAAAACAGCCCCGTCAAAATAACTTTGACAAAATAGCCCGATATAATAACCTGGTAATAATTCCAATTTTTCAATTCATTTTAAAATACGTTTTGGTGACAGTTAAGAGACCCGAATCTTAAACGAATTATGAAAGATAAGGGTCTAATTAACAGTAAAAAATAAAATTTGTGGTCGGTCCAGAAATTAAAAAAAAACGCTTTTAGGGTAAATTCGAGATTTAACGTGGTTGCGTTTGTCAAAACCAATCCTCCGCTTGGTCCCGTATGCTTCGGACGCTCCGGGCCGTTTTGATAAACGCTTTACTAACTAAAAATATCTCTAGACCAGTCCTACTTAGAAAAGTGTGGATGTTGACCCGACAGATAGCAGGTTCTAATATTTGAAATTGGAATTATTGCCAGGCTATTATGTCGGGGCTATTTTGAACGGGTCACCGATTGAGATATCATTATTCTTCAATTATTGTTTAGCATTCAAAATTTCAAAATAAAATAAATAATATGAGCAGCACTGGAAAATAATTGCATATAAATTACTTTGAAAGAGCAAACCAAACATATTTTGGACATCTTCCGACATTATTATTTGGGGACGGATAAAATACCTAAATTACGATTTTGATGATTTTTGTAGCAATTGTGAAAGATAATAATGCAATTTTATATTGGCTCATTTCAATTGTATCTCAGACCATCGAAAACATTCCTGAATGCAACAAAACTCGAAATTATGCATGTTTGAGCTAGCAGATCTTAAGAGTCGACTAATAGTTCGTCGAGCGATATTTCATTCATTAATCTTGCGGGTGTGGCTCTAGACCTACTTGCACTGAAGTTTACGCTTATTGTACCCCGTCTTTGCTCACCCCCAGACTGGCAAACGCACTCGCATTATGGCAGGCGCACAGCCGTCACGCGATCAGCCTAACTTCCCCATCAACTCGTGCCCCCAACAGCGGTAGGTGTTACGAACAAACACGCAACCCACCAGTGATCACACCGAGCCAATGCTGTGTGTTAACTGCAGCATGTTAATGTTCACCGTAAGACCAAGTCAAGAAGCCCCGCGATTCGCACCCCACCACTGCCAGGTCCCACCGCAGTCGCTGGGTATAGCTCCCCGACCACAAACACGGCTCAACGCCCAACTATCCAAGCGTTGTGCAGCCGAGGGGCGATTTGCCCTCAAAGCAGGGAGACCGCCGGCTTTACGAGCCCTCCGAAGCACGGTCGTCGAGCAATAAGTTTAAGACTAAGGCAGGATGTACGAACAGACACTAAAATGAATTTAATTATTACGCAATATTGCGCAATAATTTGCTTCCATATGTTTCTTATGGGAATTTCGTGAACTTCAAAATAGAATTGTGGGATTAATATAGGATTTACCAAATTCTACCTCACCTTAAAAAACTTATATTAATGTGTGCTTTCGTTTGGTGAAGTTATTTCAATAGGAAAAAGTGTACTTTTGAGTTCAGCAATTTACCCAATTATTTACGTTAATTCTTCAGGCACAAATGTGAGTTTTGCATTGTATCTCTTTAGATTGAGATTTCGGTATTAAAAAAATAAATTCGGCCTTGCGAAATATTGACTTATTTTCATCTTGCCGACTCGAGCCAGAACATTTGATAAAACAAAGGGTTTCTCCTTTTGAGGAGATTGAAAATTCACGTTTTACGATAAGTTGGTCTATAATTCACCTACAGAATACGAGAGTAAGATTTACAGTAAGGTTTTAAATAGCCAATGTCGGAATTTATGAATTTAAAAAAATAAAATTAAAAATATTCTTGTATAATCGTATAGTGGGGTCGTCGCTCCCGAATTTTTTATTTGTAACGGAATTCGCCTACGGAGGATACATTCCGGCCATTTGAAGGATCGAACGGCTGAATTCGCTTGAAATCGATATTACTTGTCTAAATCCACTCTTCCTTTAATTATTTCTTAAATTGAACTGCGCAATTCGTATTGCGTGGATTATAATCTATGTATTTACCTAATCTACTCTCGCTTTCTCTCTTTGCTATGACAAAATGATTAGTGGAACCTCTAACCATTTTAAAAATTCACCACGAAATCTCATTAGAACTTTAACCTTTGTGAACGTACATAAAATTCAACCGATATAATGACGGTCAAGATCTTTTAATTACCGCAAAAAACTGCTAATGCTAAAGTACCGGGCTTAAGTTTGAAGAAATGAGGGCGCGTAAAGCCGTCGGTCCTCCCGTATTGATGATTGCTCTAATTAACAATAAAATCAGGGTCTCGAACGCATTCCCCAATTTGATATAAGTATTCGTGGAATCTTATCTGATATGACTAAGAGCCAATTTGATTTTGCAGATGGGGCCAACAGTCATTCGTTATCGCCTCACCTTGCATCTTAAGCATTCTTGCTCTTTTTGTTCTGCCTATCCTTACAAATCGATTCATCATTGACCAATAGAATAAGAAAAACCGATTCATTGATACGATTTTTCTAAAGAATATTCGCCAAAGAACCGATTCATTACCTAGTGGTGACACCCTGAGGAGGCACACTCCGTGTGCTCGGTTTTACCGTATTTAAAAATGATTTGAAACATGTTAATTCCTTTTTCTGCGGTGTAATGAACGATTTATTTAAAAATACCACAAAATTTGTCTACCCGAAACGAATCGTCTGGGAGTTGATTTATGAAATGGGAAAATGTGAGAAGGCGTCCAGTTTTTAGTCCGTGTCAATGTAAAATAATAAACTGTCTACGTTTTTGTGCAAAAACGAACCCTAACAATTTATCCAGGTAGAATAGGAAGAAAAAAGTAAAGTGAATTCAAAGAGGTCAAGGTCAAGTTTGGAAAAGTGGAAAGATAGAAGACAAGAAAGTTACGGATAGTAGTCATCCGTTATAACTCAATAAGTTTTCTTTTCTCCAATATCGCATGTTAGTTTTAATAACGTTAACACAATTAATTACACACATGCAATTTTTTAAAAGTGTTATTTGTTAATACTTTATGTACAGGTTTTAACGTAGTTAGTAAATAAAATTGTTTAAATATTTATTTACCTCTTTGGGATATTTTTATTGTACGGTGAATAATTTGATGAATGATTATTATATCTATGCCAATTAATGTTTGGAATTACATGTCTATGTCGATAATTATCAACGGTTGGTCTTGTATTTGGTAACGGCAATCTAATTGGTCCAGTAAAAGATGGAGGTAATTTTCCTGTTATTCTTACTGTTGTGGGATAATAACTTGGTTGGTTTGGAAATTTGGGGTTATGGATAATTTTTGAAGTTGTTGTTTCGATAAGTATATGGTTAGGTGTGGTAAGGTTAAGTTTTTTGTCGTTTTGAGTTTCGTTGTATACTGTGATGAGCGGTATATATTTGGAAGTACTATTCGGTTTTGTTTCTTTGATTAGAATTTCATCGTCTATTTCGTCATCGTAGTAATAATAAGCATCATCAGTGTGAGTATAATTTTGCTTGGTTTTGTTAATCTTTTCGATGTTAGTGAGTGTGGTTTGTTCTACAGTTTTGGTAATGTTTAGGTTTACTGTTTCATTTGATTTTAATTTTGGAAGTAAAACTTTGTTACTGTTTGGATAACCTTGGGGCGAGCTAGTAACTAGGGGTTTTTTCTCAATTGTTTGGGACTCTCTTAAAAATAATTGTAAGTTTCTGAAATTGGTTAACGCGTCAATGAGTTGCTTAAGTTCATTGATGTTAGTATCGGAAGGTTTGAAGTTGTGATGCCTAACTGAGGGATCCCGGTTATTTTCTTTTGGAAGTGTAGCCGGACGGTTTTGAGACACTGTTGGTCTATATTTATTGGCTGACGTTCCGTATTCCGTGATTGGAGAAATATGATGATCAATACTACTTGGGGTTGCTCTGATATGATACGAAATATTTAATTTAAACGGACGATGAAGTTCGGGTATTGGTAATGGAAAACGAGAAGCAGAATTAAATAATGAAAAATTCGGTTTATCGCGGTATGAGAAGCTGGTTTTGGAAGAATCATGTTGATTGGTTGAATTATTCAATAAATTTGAAGATGTGTTAACATTGATGCTAAAATTTACATTTGAATATGGCACATAGTGTGTTGCATTGTTTTGATTAGCGCTATGTATTTGATCTTGATGGTGAGGGCTTGTTTCATATTGAGTTTGGAAATTATTTAATCGGTTATTACTATATGATGCTGAATAAGGTCGAACGTTTAAGGATATTGGGTGTTCATATGGAAAGATTGGTTGTCTCACGTTTGGTTCAAAGCGATGATGACTAAAAAGATTTGTAATTGAGATTTTGATATTTTCATATCAATAAATGTCAATAATTATATTTTACCTTTGCTTGATTTGTCTCTTACGCCGCTTGAATGTCAAATCGTTTGTTAGAAAGTTGTCAATGTCGTCAGTCAAATTTCTACTAAGAATGGCATTTAAACAATTTACGATTATTTCTATCATTTATTATTATTTTTATTCTTACCTGTATTCTTGCAAAGATTGTTGTTGACTTCCAAAAGATATAACGCCAATTTTTTCAACTCCGTTGTTTGACGACTGAAACAAATTAATTGGTATGTTGTTATAAAATCGTAACATTCGAGTTTGACTGTATGTAAAAATAAAGCAACACGGTTTTTGAGTGCAACAAACTTGATTTTATAGGAAACATTACCGGAATTGCATTGGTATGATGTCTTAAGCCATCTCTGTCCTTCTGCACTTGACCAATTGTAGATGGTTGACCTCGATAAACACGTTGTTGACGATCGTTTTCAATTTCTTCTGCCGGTGGTAACGCATCATCAGCTTCGTCATACAATTGCTGCTGTTGCTTTTGCTGAATTAATTTAAAATTAAATTAACGAAAAGAAATTTATCAAAAATTATTAACCTTAATGAGATCTTGTTGATTGTGTTGTAATTGTCTTGGTTGTCCTCTCGAAGTAACAACTGCTGCCGGTTGGGCAGGTGGAGGTGGAGGCGGTGGATGTGTATATCTCACTTTAGGTTCTTGTACCCTGATGGAAGAACTAGAAGAATACGTACTTGATGGTGTTGTGGCAGCCTCGGCACCGCTATCGCAACCCACGTTTCGTGGCCAATCGCATGTTTGTAATTCATGGCTAAAGAATTAAAATACTGCAAAAAATTCCTTTTTAATTTTATTATTCCCTACCTGTACATAAGACCACCGGTACATGATTCTAATAAGGCACCTCCAAATACACACACATAGTATTGTGTGCAATCATTTGGATGTGGATAATAACCAAATTCTTCTGGACAATCAAAGTTTAATCCGGGTTTTACATCTGCAGCTACTGGAAAATTTCGGCCGTGTTTACGTTGTCCTAACGATATTTCTGAAAATAAAAATTTCGAATTATGAAATTTATTCAAAATTATAAAAAAAAGTAAGTCGCGGTTCGTACTTAGATTGGTGACCCCGCTTATCGCTGCCCTCCTCCAGGCTACTTTGAACACGAGATAACTTTTAATTTCAGTTCAGCTTTCATATTTTGGTTTGCTACTGCACACCTTTCAACCTCAGTAGTTAATAGATATCAATAGTTTGGATGCTAACTATTACAATAAATCTTACACCGTTGAAAGCTCTAGATCGCTAATCAACACCCACTGCTCCCGTTTTTAAACTTCCTTTTAAGTAGGTTCATGTTGCCCACTTTCGTTTAATTAAATGACAACAAAATTTACAATGCAAATCATTATTTATCACGCAAGTGATTATTTATATGTATTTACTTTAGTATTTATTAGTTCGTTAGAGACCGGTTACCTACTTCAAGGTCACTTAAATTATTTAACTGGTATTAAAATTAATTAATTTTAAAATTGTTTAATCAGAAGAAAGCATACAATTTTTATACTTAATTTTAATTTTCTTAAAAAAAACAAGCGGAATATATGTTTTAATAGTCATTAACTATAAATAGTGTATTTATTTTATAGTGTGTAAGGTTACAATTCCGAAATGGCCATTTATAATGGCATTAAAATTAATTGAGCATTACTTTACCGATCGCCTTGTAAATAGACCACCGCCAGTATTCGACAAACATCGTCGATAATTTTTTCTCCAACGCCAGCATGAAAATGGCTGCTGCTTCGGTGAGCTGTTAATGCTATAAGGCTATTATTTAACCAATTAGTCCTGGTGTATGACCAAATGGTACTGAGGTTTGACTCAATGTTTTTAGAGAAAGAGCTTCGTTTACAAGTAAAATCTAGTAATGACAGTGTATGTGCAGGAGCTGGAGATGTCGAGGGCTGTCTTCAGCAACTTCAGTTTTTCCTTTCAAAGTTTAAAATTCATTCTTGCTCTCAGCTCTGCTTCTTCATTTTTGGCCTTTTTAGGTTATAAAATCGTATCAAAACAACGTTTCCTAACTCTAACCTAAGCTCGATCAGTGGATCTCTATTTATCTAACATTTTTTTACTTTCTTTGCATTTGCGTCGAACAGAAACTGCGTCAAAATGGAATTGCAGATTTTGCAACTTTTAGCTGATTTCATAAAGGACGTCCTTACCTTAGAGGGGGAGGTCACAAAATGGGACAAGGGGGGTTATGTGACGTCCGCATAAAAATTTCATTTTTGGGATTTGTAAAAAAATTGTGCTTGAGTATTTTTTTCTTATAATTATAAATAATTATAAAAATTATAAATAAAATGTAAAACCTAAAAATTTTAATGTTTTTCTAAAATGAACAGTGAGAAGAACAATGAGAAGTAAAGTTTAATTGTATAAATGAGGGGGAGGGGGTCCTTGATTTGTGACCATTGAACGTTCCGGTGAGAAGGGGGAGGGAATAAAAGATTGTGACCAACTGCGACAAAGGGGAAAGAGAAAAAATTTAGAAAAAATGCAGACGCTCTTTATGGACGGCCCCAATATGTTTCAGGACACACGCAATGTTTTTTAATATTTATCTCCCCCCTTATCTCTTGAGATTAACTTGTTTATTAAAAAATAGGGATTAATCCATCCCAGTAAATGGATTTGTAAATCTCAGCAAGAGATAGCATGATAAATAAAAAATAAAATAAATCTCGCCCAAATATATAAAATTCAGAAAATCCTACTAACTTGGGTAGATTTGTAATATATATTTTTTTATACTAATTTAGCATAGCATAGCAAAATAATAACAATAATATTTTTATTTCTTCCTAATTTTATAAATCGTTAATTATATGTTGAATAAAATATTTTAAAAATTACAAGTTTTTTAAAATTTCAAAAATTTTCTAACTTACTATTTTCTAAATTCCTAAATAGAACTAAATATTATTGTATCATGCGTATCGATTATATTACAACAGCTGATAAGAAACATCCCTTTTTGTAAAATTAAATTAAAATAGGAGGGGAGCATATATTTTTTATTTATTATTACAACCAAGTTGACGTATTAAAAATGCTTAATGTACTTATAATTTAATTGAATCAAAAATCACGTACTCGTCAATAATAAAATATAAACCAAAAATAAGTAAAACATCAAAAGTTCCATAGTCAGCATATTATTTTTTGTAATGTTGTGATATTGTGCATTTTCAAGAGAATATGGTTCCTAAATTTTAAAGAGTGAAATTAAGACACTGGGGTAATTCTGGACATAACCCCCCAGGAAAAAGGTCTTATTACCAAGCTTGACCAAGTTCGAAGGCTAGGATTTATATTCTATTAAAAATTGTTTTGTTGTTCAATTTAATCTGTTAATTTTTAAAATTTTACTTTAATATTATTTAATTATAGCAAAAAATTACGAATATACAATATTAACTAACTAAGTAAAATTCTAAATAATTATAAAACAATTTAAAATCTGAAAATTTATTTGGGGTATTATGAATATTAATTATTTGGAGGGGGCCCTAAAATAATTTTTCTGGGGCCCAGAATATAATTAGGCTGACACTGATCATGTAAAAAAAATCAAGCGGTTTACATTGAGGCAGACCCTTTCAGAGGGGATTAAAAGTAGATACAAAAATATATTTCTACAAATAACTCAAAATTTAGAGCAAATATTAAAATGACAACATTTCCTGCAAATTAAAAAAAATACAGCAATTATTCCAAAAGAAATTGATTTTAAAAAACGTCCAAGGGAAAAATCCTTGGTGATTATATCACAAGTTCTAGATGGTAAAAGAGAAAGCAAAGATAAAGGGATTAAATTACAGTACAGTTTTGTATATCATGTTTTTCGAAAAAATTGCAAGAAAATGTGCGTTGAAGTTTTACTACTACCGAGGGAGGGGGGGATACTTAATTCGTAAAATATTTTAGTTTGTTAATTTTTTCGTACAAAATAAAAAAAATTTAATCAGCTTTAATTTTTATCCAAATTTTTTTTTATATTTACTGTAAATTTGAAATTATTTTCAAAAACTTATTTTTTGTTTTTTGTTTTCCTATTCTAGGACACCAATAAACAGATGTTTTTTCTCTTTCATTAGCACTCATCAGTTGCATGTAGTGCAAAATTAAAAATATTTAAAAATTTTTTTTATATCGTAAGGCAATGGTATATCAACAAGGTTATTTGTCAAGGGAACTCTTTAAAGCTTTAGACAATAAAATGGTTTACGATGCCTCTGTCAAAAAAGGTGCAACAAAGTAAGAGATATGATTTGGAATATCATTCAATTAAGGAAAAAATATATAGAAGAAATTCGCGTTCATTAGTTGATTTCTCCACTTATCTTCTAATTTTGATGGCAACAACAGAAAAACTTCGTTAACAGGACGACAACCCAATTATCTATTGCTTTTTGCTCATATACAGCCTTGCTCAAAAGTATTAGGCCACCACATGTTTTTGAATATTAGTAGATTAGTCCTAATCGAAAAGAAAATATAGTTGAGGTTTATTTATCATTTTATTTCAAATTTTTCAATTTATCATTTAATTTATCAATTTATAATTCAGGTCGACTATGTTTTGTCTTTTATTGCATTTCTAAAAATTTCCAAAATTATTTTAAAATTTTTTTTAAATTTTTTAATTAATTTTTCTAATTTCTCCAAATTCAAATTTTTGCGCTGCTATCTATTAGTCCTAATCTTATAATGACTTTCTATCTGGACATACACCTAACAAAGCAAATTTGGACCAATGGGCATTTTGAAAAATATTATTTTAAATTGAAATATTGATTTTAAGTACCTGATAAAAACGGTATTTTTGCTTTGTGTAAAGGGTCAAATTGTCGAAGAGGGGGGGACGGGGGAAGGTCGAGGACGAGCGCGAAATGATAAGTCCGCCAGAGCTAATCTTGACCAGCTAAATCCGCGTCAGCGGATAAATGGCTGTGCGCAGAACCTGGCGGATCAAAATAGGTACGAGCCTTTCCAAAAAACGCCAACAAGTTAAACACAGACGACAGGGAGTATAGGGCTAAGCCCTGGTATCCCAAATCAGGATACGACCTGACCTGACCTCGAATTGTCAGTCATTCGACTTTACGTTACTAGTGAAAGTACAAACTGCCAAAAAATGCCGAAAACAAGTGAATTGAGCCTCGCCAATAGAAATCAGGTTATTTTATTGAATAATATGGATATGTCGCAACGCCAAATTGCCAAAAGGCTTAAGTGTTCAAAATGTGCAGTGCAAGCGGTTTTTAAACGACAGGCAGAGACCGGCTCCGTAGAAAATAGACAAAGAAGTGGTAAAAAACGGGTAACAACCCTTAGGCAGGATCATATTTTACAAAGAATATCGTTAAAAAATCGTCATAAAACATCGAAGGATTTAAAAAGCAACTTAAATTTAATAAATTAAAAAATTTATTAAAATTTTTTTAGATTTTTAGCAACCTGTGTCTCAGTTTGTGAGAAGAAGGAGGGGAGAGAAATATAGTCCAGTGTAATATTAGATTCACCGTCAAATTTGGGGGAGGCAGTATTATGATCTGGCATTGCATATTGCCAGGGGCGTCAATGAAATCAAAATATGCAAGGGTAGAATGAACTCTGACACGTACATTGAGACCTTAGAAGATAATTTGAAGACGTCAATTTTACAATTGTTTGATGAAGATGACCCAAAATACGTCTTACAATAAGACAATGCACCGTGTCATCGTTCAAGAAAAACTATGCAGTGAATAAACAAAAATAGTATTTCTCTCTTAGACCCAAAGCCCCCAATGCCCGGACTTCTCCCCATAGAAATTTATGGTTCATATTGAAAGGTAAGGTGGCTGTATATAAGAAAAGTACAAAAACGGATTATTTTGCAGGAATGGAACAATATTCTACAAGATATTTGTGCAAAATTAGTAGCTACTATGCCTAAACACATCAAAAGTGTCATTAGGGCAAAAGATGGTCCCATAAAATATTAAATTTTTAATAAAAACATTAAGATTTATCATTTGTTTATTTGAAATATTTTAGAATTTAAAAAAAAACCTACAAAACTTATAAATCTCGAGGTGGCCTAATACTTTTGATCAAGGCTGTATGTAAGAGTAGCTGTTAGTTACTGTCCATGGTTATTTCATGAAGATCCCTTCAACGTCTTTCGGAAGGGACTCCACACAAAATAACTCTCGACCTCGTGTGTCTCGGCTTCGCCCTCGGGACCTGCTTCCGACAAAAACTATACTTCCTTCTCTCTAACCCTGTGGGCTGCAGCTCATTCTGTTTTTGATCACATGACAATATGCAAGCGTAGTACATCACATGTTTGTATATTTCCTGACGGAAGAGAACACGGGTTTTTGTAACTGGTAACTTTTGCAGTAGGGAACAATTACCATCTTGACTTTTAATGTCACAAATATACATATTATCTCAGGGTCATCAGGTTTTTGCACAAAGGAAACATTTTTGTACCGAAATCCTGTATACACAAAGTGCGATGTATCAGGTTGAGTCGTATCGGGTGACGGAACACCGTACGTCCTGGCTAACATGGTCAGTTATTAAAGCAATTTTGTCAAGGCGTGTTAAATTACATCACAATAAATATTTCAGTTTGTTTTATTAAATAAGCGATATTTAAAATCGACAGTTGTTTACTTACATAAATTTTATTATAATAATTGCATATATAATGACATGCATTTGTATTATTTTTAAATGCCGCGTTATATAATAGCGACCTATTAAATCTCGACTTATAAGCGAGCGGTAAATTTAAAAAAAAAGTACCTATTCGAGCTTACACCCTGAATATTGTCGACGAAAGGAAAGGTGGTCAAATTGACAGATCTTGACATAGTAATTAAAACTTATTTATGTGTTAAATTGTTAATTACTGAACTATATTAACGCGCCGCATTATTCAAAGTTATAAATATTAGTAAAATTAAGAAAGTACTTCGTTATAGAGAAAGTTTAGAATTGAAAGTGCACTGAATTTATTTATTATATTGAAATATAACACATTTAATAAACTTGTATAATATTTCTATTTAACTCGATAATTGATTATCGAGTTTTTCTAATAAATACATTATTTTTACAAATATTTTTTTATTAATAAATATAAATTGAACGAAGTTGACATTTACAAAGATTTCATAACAAAATAATGAAATTGTTTATGCAAGATTATGTCATTATTTAAGTGATGAGATATTTTAAGATGTTTACTTAATTATACCTAAAATTAATTTTTTTGAGCTATTTATCACGAAAATTTTTTTCTCATACATCATTTTTCAAAAGGTCGTTTTAATCAATCTTTAATTAATAATAAGGTATATAAAATTTAAATAAATGTTAATTTTAATAATAGAAATTACTACTCCTCCTCAAGGTCACTACACTACAACGAATATTTTGATATTTAAATAAAAATGATTTAAATCTTAAAATTAATATAATAATAATTAAAAGATTAATTCTTTTAAAATTTACACGTTCTAAATTGAAACAATAACTAAATTTTTGTTAATGCTGTTTGAGGTTAAGTAATTGCTAAAATATTTAGCTTTGTGAATTGTTCTTCACCTTCCTCATTCCCTGAATAAAAATACATTGAATGTAATTCAAAAACAATATAAGAATAATTAACAAACACTAATTTAGAAAACTACTATCAAAATTATTTCATAAACTATGGAATAATAATTTAGCTTCCTGTAATAATCGTAATTTTTCAAATTTTTCAAATGAGTTGCCAAATTGTTAGGAAATTTGCAAAAACACTATTAAAAAATTTGAAAATACTATTGTTGTAAACTCTGATTTACGCAATAACAATCACAACTAACTCGATTCATATATAGCGATCATTTAATAGAATAATTCCCCTAAAAGGGGGGGTGAACATATTTTTGAGAAATTTTTCTACTATATAATTTTCGACCCCCCACCGGGGATATTTGAAAATTTGGAGTATTTGACATTTGGAAGCAAACTTTTCAAGATACCAACATTTCTGGGGAATGCCATTATCACAATTTGATTCTTTTGTTTTTCCCAACCCACACGACTAACTATTTTTGGAAAAATGCCTGATATGGGTAGTCTGCCTCACCTTGTATAAACAAAAATTATTTTTAAGAAATTAGAGTGATAAAAAAGAAATCAACATTTATCTTTGCATTTTGGTAGGATGATCTGGGCTAACCCTACTGTGAAATTTAAGAAACACTCAATAAAGATAATTTTGATGTCATTTATTTATTTAAATGTTAAATTAAAAATAATATAGTTAAACAAAATAAGTACAAATTATTTAAAAATATAAGAATAAAACAAGGAACTTGGATCGCCGCAGTTCTTAGGCTTCTATACAGCTACCTTTCTGGTTTACAATTGAATAATATTTTGTAATAATTTTTTATTTAAATTTTTTTCTATTTATTTAAGTTTTTCTTATTCTTAAAATATTAGGTTATCAAATAATCTGCGTTAAAACGCAGATCCAAGAGGATGCAGACCCAAAAGGACGCAGATCCAAAAAGACGTGGACTCAAAAAAAGCAGACCCAGAAAGACGCAAAAAATTATTTTTATATTTTATACTAGGTCAGGCAGCTTATCAACAAATTTTATTGATACAAAGCAGATGCAACTTTTACAAATTACTCGTAGGGGGAGCTGTAATGGAATCCACTGAAGCACAATAAAGCTCTTTCCGAGCAGTGGATTCTATTCAAGGCACAATTACGCTTTAAAATTTCCAAATTCGCTTGTACAAATTTAAATTTGTCTAAAATACGACATTAGGTGATTTGGTTCCCGGCAATTTGACCTCGTTAATTTGATCCTCAGTAATTTCACCTAAGTTAGACCGGTGGATCTCTCTTTAAAAAGTCTTAATTATAAAAAAGGAATCTGTCACAATATTGATACCACGATTAGAACTTTTTCCTATCGACTATTTATTTTAGGGTGGATTCAAGATTTACCGTGATAGCACCTCCGCATCCTCCGCTTCGGCCTCCACTAATAATTTTTTATAATTTTAATAATTTTTTTAGCTTTTTGGGCTTGCGTCTATATGGCCGCGACTTTTTGGGCCTGCGTCTTTATGGTCCGCGTTCTTTTGGGTCTACGTCCTTTTGTATCTGCCTCCTAACGCTCGGATCCATTTGTCCGGAACCGCATCTGGTAACTCTGTGTAACGCAGTTTTTAATGTCCAGTCTTTCCTTAGCAGCTTCTTATTCCATAATACAGAAGATAGTCAGTTTAATTTTTATAAAGACAGCTTTCTTTATATAACATTCGCCATTGTCTGGATTAGTTTAACAAATTTGTATAATTTCGGAATTTTTTTTTTTCATTTTTTTACAGAACCTAGGAACCTGTAATCTCTTCACATCAGTTTCATTGCACAAAGGAAAATAACAGTATACTCCTTGTTTTCTCTTCATACATTTTCGTTGTGTAAGTCAACGTACAAACATTTCCCTTATCTAGCTTTAGATTGCATAGAAGCCATAATTTTCCGTGTGGCTCTTATGCCAATTGCGTATTGAGATTTGTTATTGGATTTGTGGATTGGAAAACGTATTGTTGTCAAAATTCCAGCTTTCCGAATTCTGTTTACTTGTAAAAAGTTTTTTTTTGTAACTTATGAGCGACACTGTATCTCGAGATAGGAGGTGGGTGTTGAGAAGAAGAGCGAGTTACCACCTTAAGACAGATCTAGCCGATCGATGGGAAGTAGTTTTGACTATATTTCTTACACAGTGGAAAACAATAAAGTTTCCAAAAAGTTTGAAGAACAGCACTGGTAAGTTGACACTACTAGTTGAGTAAATGGGCGGGTTTTACTCATTACATATGTTAAAACTTTCCGCAAACCGCTTCTCTATATTCTGGTTTGTTCAACATTAAGCATGAAATTATTAGTTAATAGGAAGAAGCGTAACAGAAAATGGAAAAGTGAGAAGGAACTAAAGCACGTCAACTGTAAAAGGAATAAGGAAACCACAATCTAAATAATCTTTTAAGGGCATTCAGATTTCCTTAAAATCTAAAGTCTAGAAATGTCCTTGTAACATAAACTTGGCATCTGACAGTCACTTGACGAGCAAGAATACTAGTGTACTTACATATATGGAACAAATGAATAATTCATCAATGCAATCTTCTTTTAAAATTATAAGGAGCACCTACTAAGAAGTAATGTATACATTCTTGCATTTATTACAAAACAATAAAAATGAATGTAAACAAAAATGAACTACATACATACATGTGTACATAATCAAGTATGGCGTCGGTGCGTCTTCGGTCCAGGAAACAGCAAAAGCTTATTTCTTGATTCTGAATCTTAAATAACATTGGCCGTTGGTTGGATTTTCATGATCAAGCGGATAGCATTCATTTCAGCCCCTTTGATTTTTGTTTGAAAATTATTGACAGTTTACAATCGTTAATTGTCAGGGCCGGCCAGAGAAGAGGTGCAGTAGATCCAATACATCCGGCCCCCGGTACAGGTATAATTTACCTGTATCCTTTTTTGTTTTGCAGATAATTATGTAATTATAATAATAATTACGTGTTTCTCTGACATCTTACAAACTGTGACTCCGCATATGTCACGATGTTGTTCTATATAAAACATAGCTAGAAACTTTTAGGGGGGCCCGACAATTTTGGCACTCTGGCAAATATATTTGTACTTAACTAAATTGACATTTAGGCCATCACATCGAGTGCAGTTCTAGAAAACTTTGTTGATCGATTTTAAAACGTGAGACATTTTGAAGAGTAATTATTATTGCAAAGTTATAAAACCAGTTATTTATTCATTTTTTAAGCTGATTATTATAACAATGCTACGTTTTATGTTCTGGAGGAGTTTATGTAAGTTATCGACAAGTGGTAGGTGTTGTTACTTATTGTGCTCTTTACAGAACTTGTTGTGTTGGCAGTACAAGAGATTTCATACCTGGATTAATTTTTTTTTGTTATATAAGTGCATGCTCTTTTTATTTAAATATAACAATTTCTTTAGGCGTTGTTCAATGACCAGATAAACTGTTGCTGTCCTTAAATGGCAACTTGGCTGTCACAACTCAGATAAAACCAAAGGTTATAACTTGACCGAAGTTCTAATCCACCAGGATCATAAAATACACTCTCACTACTTCAATTTAAAAACGAAGTTTACACCAACGCAAAAGTTATCCTGTGTGTTAAATCTTGCTTAATTTAAAATTATTCAATCATAATTCTATATTATTTCTTATAATTTGAATAAAAAATAAATACTAATGCCCAATAATAGGTTAGGGTTATTCAATTATGGTTTTCATAATTTTCTTCAATTCGATAATGGTATAAATTAATAGGTTAGTGTTTTCACGCTTTTTTATAAAATTAATCAATTAAAAGTGAGGTTAAATTTTAATTATTCAAGAATTTCTTGTACAAGCTTATCTGATAGCAACCATAGACGAAGTGGTGAGATTGGGTTGAAGTCTCGTGTATTTGGGAAACGTGGGTAATTTAGAAAAAGTTTTGTAATGTCAATGTTGACGGACGAAGCAATAAAGCTTGGAGCTCCTTGAAACGTTGGCCGTATCTATAATAATAAACTACTTTCGGAAGTCTATATCCGTTCGATCATTGTGTACTCTAAAATAATAAAATTTAATTTCCTCTTGCGATATGTTTTTCTTTATTAGCATATCATTTACCGAGCAGATTTCGTATAGATTAATGGCAACTTTTAACATATTGACATAACAATGTGTACAATCTGACGGTTTGTTAGGATAAGATGTACTCGAAGTTGAAGGAACATTTAATTTTAAGGCCAAGATTTTTTTTTAATTTTATACCCACGCAAAACAGTTGCCCAACTTAAACTTGATTTGCGACCCATAGGTTAAGAAACACTGGAATAGGTATATTCGTCAAGTACTAGTCACAATTTATAATTTAATTGGTAATTATTAATTATCTAACCGTTATTTTGTAATAGCTATTGCAATTTTTTTATGATTTTTATATTTGATAAATCGTAAGTGAAATTTTAAATTTAATTTATTTAATTAATTTAATGTAATATTTATTACCGTATTAAGTGAACCATCAAACTAAATTTAATTTTATTGCTTTTACTCGAAGAATCTCAAGTTGGAAAACGGGTAAACCACACACACTTCTAAACTGCAAAATTTGTTTATATGAATGTTTAATAAATAAATTAATAATCTAATGAAGTAGCAGAATACGAAATAAAATTTTTCATAAATATTTTCCCACCCACCTTGTTTACTTTTTTTTCAAATGTCGAATCAAAAATATTTTGGAGAAAACATGGAAAAATATTATTTATTAATATTAGTAATTTTTTGATATCAGGAATAAATTTTTAAAATTATAACCAATTAGCTGTATAGGAATATTTATGCACATAACATTATACTATTTTTATAATTTTCTAATAAAGAATTAAAAACTCAATTAAATCGCAATAAAAAAATAGGTTGACATTAAAGAAAATTATTGATGACGTCATAAATTTAAGAAAAAATAAACGAATGAGCATTTTTGCAAAAAAAATTAGGTTTTAAATTTTATGAATATTAATCTATATTTTGCGACCTCACCGTATAATATATTTAAAAACAGTCGACCTTAGATATAACGAAATCACGGTCAAAATGATCATTGAAATAAACTTAATTTAAAAGATTATTTTATTTTATAATATTATTTCACCTTAATGATTTTAGAAATTTGAATATATTTCGAAATGCATTTTATGTTTCCAAAATTTGTAATCAGATTATGTATTAATTACGTTCCAATAAGTTTTAGTTTAATATTTTTTTACGATTGATTTTTTAATGGTATTAAATTTTTTTTTTATCAATCCTGATAATGTTGATTAAAATAAAGGTATAAATATTACATATGTATGTGAATGTACCTAACTTACGGTAGTGAAAGTAGGTATACCAGTAAGGTATTATGTAGTTGTTCCCCTTTATTATAATAATGTTGTATAAGTAATAGAATCACATACTTAGTTGTTCTCTAATTACTATGATTTTTTGGTAAAATGTATTAAAAATTTGGTAATGGATATTTTATAATGTTAAGCGTGGTGTGGCATTATCAATAAGTTACATGGGTTACTCAACACACTCGGTGTTATATAATATACTCGATATTGCGTTAATTACTGAAACACAAGAATTAATACTTTTAAACGATCAAAGATTAAATTTGTAATTTATTGATTCTCAGTTTACCAATTTCTTTACAGTTGTGTAAAATATACTAAAAACCAACGTTGTAACACAAAAATGTTGAAAATTCCCATTACAAGTACCTTGATTATTATGTTAAAGCAAATTAACAAGTAAAAATTTTTATCGTTTAGATTCCACAATTTTTCGTTCGAGGATGTTTCTAATGACGGTCCTGCACATTGGATATCTTCTTGCGGATGATATGACCGCGCATCAACTACATATAATTTTACTATTACGCTTGTTTTACTTTTTTCATAACTTTAATAACAAAATAAACATGATTCAAATTTTTTAAAATTATAAGGTTAAATGAACAATAAAACGAAACATTATTTGTGAGCTTTCAGCAATGGTTACTGCTGTCATCAGACGATCAGAATATTAATTTCAAAGGTTAATAATATATATAATTTCAAAATAAACTTGTTATTTTCTTGTTTTAAATAAAAATTCGAAAAAATCAACGTTTCGAAAAGTTATCCTTTCTATTATTATATAAAAAATCGGACGTAATCATGCCCATGACTTGATCATAGTTTTATAAAATATAAAAATGAAAAATAATTTTATAATATAAAAAAATTTCAGTAACCAATTTAAACCAAATCTCAACGTAACGATACTAAATACCAAATTTGGTTTTGAAATTCCTATTAGTTTTAGAAATATTAAATAAAAAAATTTCAAAAAATAAGAAAAAATAGTTTCCGTAAACCAATTTTTAATTTAATCAGCTCTAAGTCTCAGTATTACGAAATCCCAAATTTGATTTTGAAATTCCTAATATTAGTGTTTGAGGTAGTGTACACAGAATTTGACCACACACACACAGACATTTTTTTGGAAATGGTCGTATTTAACTCGTGGAACCTCAAAAAGTATAAATCTATCAGTTTCAGCTTTTTTTTCTACACGAAAACAATATTTTTTCTTATTACATCTGATAAAGTAAAAAATACAATGACAAATAATATTGTCAATAAAAACAGAATTATATTATATAATATGTCAAACATAACTGTATTTTCTAGTAGTATTTTTGACATTGCTTCAAATTATCTAGTATTTCAATTCGTTTAGCCGTTTCTAAAATCTGATTATTTTCTAGTCAATACAGCGAAAACCCACCCTAAAATTGCTCGATTGCTAAGGTGGTGATTAATTTTAAATTAATTACTATGATTTATTAATAGACTAGATGGTCAAGGTTGTGCGGCCTGAAGGCCGCACTGTTCCCTCATCACACTAAATTGATTAATACTGTATTTCCACTGCATTATCATCTTGTTAAATGCCAATTGCCATTTACGCATGCTCTGCCACTGTTATGTGATTATCTTATATGAAAGTTGTATTATATTATATCATTTATTGGATAATAAATTGTTCAACTTTAACCTTGTACTTGCAAAGAAATTGTATAATTTTCTATTCAATAATTATATAATTATATAATAATATAATATTAATAATAATTCAACGGTACAATATATTCCTATATTAAGGGGATGATTTGCTTATTTTAGCAGCTCTAAAAGCAAAAATTCAAACGGTATTTTACTTTATATATGTGTGTATGTACATATAGTACGACAAGCCAGAATACAAAAAATCCAAAAATTGAGGGAAGGGCGACTTGTCAAAATAAAATCATGAATTCCACTATAAAATTTGACACATTTTCTTTAATAAAATAATAATTGAGACTATTATTGGCCTGGATGTTAGCGCGATGAACTGCTAATGTAAGTTGCCTCGGTTTGAGTCCGGGTAGAGCTCACTTTGCAATGCCGTCTCCGTGCTTCGAAAGGCACGTAAAGACGGTGGTTCTTCTATGTTAATGAATTTTCATTATTAAAAATATAACAATAGGATAACAGGCATATCTAAGGTCAGCCTGGCAAGCTACTTCAGATGTAAAACAAATAATATGCTCACAGTACTAGCAGTGACTTCGGAACTTATTCGGAGTTGTTGCTGGAAAACATTGGTCGTACACCTCACGTAAGAAGAAGAAAATAATAAATAAATATCATATCGATGTTTTGTTTCGTTATGCGATAAGGCATTTTTGCTCGTCATATAGTAAAAATTTGATGCCGATCGATCCTATAGTATTTTAGAACTAATTACAAAAGGATTATTTCGAGAAAACGCGTTTAAAGTTACAAGCATGTGAGAAACGTACTTTTATACTCTTTTTGCAGTCTGTCAGTGCTAGCACAGGTCACGTAAAAGTTCGTATTTAGTAGATGGAAAACGGGTATTCACAAATCAACGACGTCAAAATTGTGTAAAATTTACGAAAAAACGCCCACTACACGCGTAAGTCCGCGACGAAATATACCCGCATGCATGAATTTCACGAATTCCGGTTTAAAATTTACTGCACATATTCTTAAAACCTTGAAGTATGCTTCGGAAGGCACGTAAAGCCGGTGGTCCTCCTATGTTAATGAATTGCCATCATTAACAATAATATAGGGTAACAGGCACATCTGAAACCAGTCTAGCAAACTACTTCAGATGTAAAACAAATAATATGCTCAGAGTACTAGCAGTGATTTCGGATCTTATCCGAGGCTGGTGCTGGAAAACACAGGTTGCAGACCTCACGTAAGAAGAAGAAGAAGAAGTATAATTTTAATAGAGATCCAGCTTAGAGGTCGAGCTTAAGTCAGTGTTAGGAAACTCCCACATCGAAAGAGCATGACCTTCTTTCTAGTAGGATATTTGCTAAGTAGGACCAGTTAAGGGGGATATTTTTGATAAAACGGTCCGGAGCGGAGAGGACCGGAGCGTCGGTTTTGACAAACGCAACTACCGCAAATCTCGGATCCACTCTAAAATCTAAAGTCAATAGGAAAAAGTTCAAATTGTGGTATCAGTCAAATCAGAGTAACCAGCAGTATAGCGTGAAGCACAAGCGTAAACGGTTCAAACCCTGTTCGCGTTAGATTCACTGCTCTGATCAAAAAGTCCAATATTCAAAAAGTGAATTTAGATTTAGGTAATTTAGATTTACTAAATTTACTAAATTAATTTAGATTTAATTTAGATAATTAAAGCGCAAAGAATAAAGTGGCTCGGATGCATCTTAAGAAGGAAAGAAGATAGAGTAATACACCAGATATGGGTATCCGAGATAGATGTGATAGAAAGTGTTAGAAGTTTGCAATTGGAAAAGAAAAGCGGAAGACAGAAAAGAGTAGACCAAAGTGGTCAACCAAGCCAAGGGCCTACTAGGTCTGTAGAACTGCATATACATAATATACACCAGAGCTTAACGAATTAGTTGTGATAACAAAGCAGTTACGGAATAAGAGCGCAGATGAGTAAAGTAATTTATTTTTGCGTGTTTGCATATAAAAATATTATAATTAATTTTATGTGTGTAATTTTTTCAAATTTTCCAGAAATAAGCGAAAAGCTATTAGACAAATCAATCAATTGTCTAAGAAAGTGGGAAACTGAAACCGCCCAACATCGGTAAGGTGACGTAAGGAAAACCGAATAAGAAACGCTGAGTTCCAATTGCAGAAATAATTCAACAACGCAGTACTTAACTTGAAGAAAAGCAAATTGGAAGGATTATTTTCAAACCATGTAGAAACTCGAAAATTTGCAACAAGTTTTGAAATCAGAAAAGTCTAAAACACCAAAGTTCTATTTAAAAAGTTTGCGTTTGAAAAATTAGAACCAAAGGGGGATATTTGATAACAGGATTTTCGAGTAGTACCGCTTTGGCAAATAGCAAAATCAATTTCTTCTTGATGATCCTAGCATTATCTTCCATTCCGTCATTGGTTATTAATAAATTTACCAATTCGGTAAACTCACGTTAAGTCATTTTATGTATTTTGTAAATTTATATGTCACTTAGAAATTATGATATTGGCGCCAACCATCTGCATGTCCTGGTCCCCTCCCTGTGCACTTTTCTGGATGTGCCACTGCATCTAACCCACTCTATAACTGAATTACAAATGTAACCTTGTCTGCGTATTCTTAATGTCACAACGTATTTATTATCAACCGACCGATTAATTTATTATTTAAATTCTGAAATAATCTGCATAGAAACTTGAGATATCTCACTGACCACACCCTAAACATCTGATGAAGCTCTCAACTGCTTGTAAAATTTTCTCAGAGTAAGTCCAAATAAGTCGGATATTTTCTTTTGATTGATGATTGTTGTCTATAAATGACAAAATGACAGTTTGGTATAGATCAATGCGGTGCGTGTGTATTCGGTGCTAAGAAGATCTGATGGTTGATTGGTTTGACACAAAGTTATTCGGTGTGACTATATTCACCACCTTACATTTTGAAAATGATTTAACCTAAAAATTGTAAACTAACGGTTTATCTGTTATCTACAAACATTGACGTGTTATCAATTAATAACTTTCGGATGTGTTGAGGTATCTGATATTAGTGATTTTTTTAAAACGGCGTAATTGTATTACGTTAAGTACAACTCACTCCGAAAGTAGTTTTAACCAATTGAATGGTTCAACTTTTTGAAAAGGATTTTAAACAACAAAGTATTAATTTCATTTTAGCTCACATCACGCCCACATGTAATAAATTGGTAATTATCTTGTTTCTTAATTATCTTATTATCGGTAGATAATTATTTGCAGAAGCAAAGAGGATGTACATGTAATAACTCATTATTCTGTGTGTAATATCTCTTCTTGCGTTGGTATCCAATAAATCAATGTGGCGTAGAAAATATTTATAATTCAACAAATGTAACGAAAGGTTCATAATTTGATTATGTAATGCAATTAAGTAGATTAATTAATAAGATATAGAAACATTTGGCGATGTTCTTGGGACTTGTGTTTACTATCGTAAGTAACAGCCCTAGGAGAGGGATTATGTCGAATTTATTCTGGAGACAGTTTCAAGTAGGAGTCAACAGGAAAAAGACTGAACAATTCAAGTTACCGAAGAAACCATCTGTCGCTTTGAAAAGTGCGCCAAAATATCCAAGTTCATCCATTGGCTTCTGCTTCGCCTTTGTTGTAATAAGTGGGAGTAGATTACAATATTATTGACAATCTTAGAAAATCTCGAAGTGTCAATGTCGCCAGCACAATAATTTTAAAAGGAAAATTCTATTGACAAGTTCCTAATTTGTCTAGGCAGTATTAAAAATGTTTGCATCCGGTTGTGATAAGATGTAAGGTCGATTATGAAATATTACATAATTAGTAATTATCGTGAACTTTAAAGATATATTACCATTACCGGTAAATTTCTGATAAATTATATAAGTAACAGGACCGACATTTAGCAAAAAACTTTCTTGTACTTGAATACTTGAAAGCTTGTAAAACAAACGAAGCTTGCATAAATTCATTTTTGTTGTATTGGTGTTGGAGAATGGATTACATTGAGTTATTAAAAAAGTTGTCTACAGAACTGGAAACATACCAATAATAAGTGGGTCTCTTGCAAATTTTATGATAGTACACCTTAATACCCAGCCTGTAAACATTGTAACATGCGAGGTCGTTCTTGTAGTAAGTGACTATTAGGGCGTGGTTGTCAAATGACCTTCCATTCGCTATATCCTTATTCCTGTTAGGTTTTTATGGTGTATGGCTTTATTATTTCAACCAACTTGGAAGTCTATGGTTTTTATCGAATTAATGGCACAGTAGATATTGTGCAAAGGTATAATTAAAAAAAAGAAAATAAATTTGAAGGTAATTTGAATAGTGGGTGCAGGATTGATAATAATTCAAGTTAAATGGATCAAACAACAATTATAATCTATTTATTATTTACAAGGATTAAGTGTTACAAAATAGTGCAAATCTAAAGGTCTATAATATTAGCCAACGTAAATAAATAATATTTTATTTGTGTTGCTATTATATTTTCTAATTATTTTAATAAATAGGTATCTTTAGTTTTTATTGTCAATACTTTATCGTGAGAAGTTTTTGTTACCGCTAAAATTAAATAATAATTTATACAGGTAGTAACGATCTAGTTCAAAAAAAGTTCTTGCACTATTATTTATTATGGGCTTTTATTTAAATTACGTAATGTTAATAAACACAATAGCGAAAAAAGTAAAGAAACTACACAAAGAAGTAAAAGAACGTATTAATTCACAAGAGATGTTAAGTGGTATTAAATAACCTTCAACCTTTGGCATCTCACAAAATGTAAATGTCAAATGAAAATTACTAAACTTACTAGACAATTTGTAATTCTTACATAATAAATATTTAAAACTTTTTAACAACTGCAAGCAGGTAATTACAGCGCATGTAACAGAAAGCAATTAGCCAAAAATAATGAGGGACTTTTTAAAATTATTCTAACCCCCCTTTTCCCTTAGCAAAACTTGGAACAACATGTTGATCCGATTTTGCGAAAGCTAAGTAAATTGGCTTCCCTGATCTTGTAAATCTTAAATGCCGATGTTACACCCATATTACATTTTATTCAAATACAAAACATTAATTAATTTGTGTAATTATGTACATTTTAATTAAAAGTAGTATAATAATACAGTATTCAAGAATCACGCCAGCTGTTAGAAGAACCTGTGATGGAGTAAGTCAGATTTATCGATTTACTCCCATAAATTACTGAATATTTATAAATCCCAACCATGGATTTATTCATGGGCAAAAACTTTTGTTTTTATAAATATCAATTAATTCTGTTTTACATCTTGTTAATTATTTGGAAAGTTGAAAACAGAAAGTATTTCTAATGTATGGATAGTGTAATATTGAAATCAAGAATTGAAACGAGAATGCTAATATTTCTAAATAATTTTACTTTCATATCGCAAATACGTTAAAACTTAAAACGGTGCCGTTAACAATACTAATTAAATCTTAATGCAAAAAGTTTAAATTATATTGAATAATAATTATGGCCACCCGACTTTTACATTTGACATTTAAAAATTTTTAGTTTTTATAAAAGAATTATTATAAATATTCATAAATTTTTAAATAATTTATTACATTACGTTTCAATAAACAGAACATAGAATATAGTAACATCAAACATTTGAATATCAGTTGTATCAAAATTACTTAACCACAATTTTACAATTTATGTAAATTTTTTGTTGATAAAAATTTAAAAAAACATTCACCTATAATTTTAATTATATGAAATTTTATCGTTAGGAATATCCCATATGAGTCTCTGAACCACGGCAAACGTAATTTGGAAATTCCTTCGAAAAATCCAAAAATGTTTCTCTGTCGGTAAATTTTGAATCCAGTTTAAGATAGTCATAAATTATCTGTCAAGTTCAGTGCAAACCACATCTTATTTGCAGGTATCTGGAATTTTTTATAGGTTATATTACAGATAAGCGCGGGTTTTTTTAATTTTAAGAGGCGCGACCTAATTTAACAGATTTTGGTGAAATGCTAAATATAGTAGCATTTCGTTTTTACTTTTCACCTTGAAATTGTTTTCAAGTCACCTTCGTCTTGCATTTAGAAACTTATTTTTAAATATGTTTATTTCTCTCTGTTTATTTCTACTTTTTACAAATTTATTAAACCCTAGGGGACAAACCCCGGACCTACTAGGCCAATCCCCCCCGTACGCGCAAGATCACAAAAATTTAAAGATGTTTGTTTATATATATATATTATATAAAAATTGATGTTACAGTTCAGGTAAACTGCTTCTGTATCATTGGCAAAATAGACAAATAGCAATAGCAAATTCGACAATAACTATTTAAGATTAAAAATTATACGATAGAATTGATAATTGAGACAGTAAAATTAAAAATCTCTTTTAACAAAGTCCGTTTATAATTAGCCAATTTGAATGCCTGTGTCTCGTTGCAATCGGATTCTACTGTATATTAAAGATTGAATTTTCAATGGCCATGGATTAAACTGCATCAGTAATTTCTTTATATGTTGTATTCAGTGGTTCGGTGAATTTAATAGGCAACTGCAGCTGTTTGATAGCAATTTTCTATGGGTGTTTTGTATTTTTATACAAATAGTTGCGTCAGTTGACATTTAAACACTAATAGTTCATAATATTTGTTATAAGTTTACAATGAGTTAATCTGTAAAAGAAAAAGTATTACCTATGTTGTTTTTAAAAATGTACTCCATGAAGTAAGTTTACAACTTAAAAAAATGCTAGTAGCAATAGATTGTTATTATTTACAAGGCAGTTACAGGACCGCCTTCAGAATTTATTGTAAAATAAAAACAATAATTAAAAAATCGTAACAAAATTAAGGTTATTTTAGCTTTTATTTTACAGTGCAGATAACTGATAAGATCAGTTACATTAGTAAAATCGTGAATAAGATCGGAACATGTCATTCGTTAAGGTTTTTTATGATTTTATATAATTATATTTCTGTATATATGTACACATTTGTAATATAGCCTATATTATAAATGTTTTTCTTTATAGATCATAGTAAATATATTAATATTTTGTATTTTAAATACAAATATTCAATATACATACATATTTGGTAATTTGTATTTTCTATATAATATATAACATGATGTACTACATACAATCATAATATAATATAATACATTGTAGGTATTTTAGGTTTTTACCAATATATACATATTTGCATATATAGCAAAACATACAATTATATTTGAAATACAAATTACAAAATATGTTATAAATTGGTATTTAAAATAGAAACAACAAATAGAATGTACATAATAATGTATTCAAATGTTTATGTAATTGCCTAATCACAGTGCGTCTGAACTAACTTTAAATAAAAAGATAAAAAAAAGTTTGAAAAAATGCAAAACCAAACAATTTTGATAATAAAACATGATTAATGCACTTAAATGTATTGAAAATTCACTTAACGTTGCTCGAGAAGCAATTTTGATAACGGATTACTAATTCCCACGGTTCTGACACAAAAATATCTCGTTAATCCATTTATGCGCATCCCTAGTTCTCCACAAACGTCCTCTTTTCACAAAGTTTTTTTTGCATTCTTCTACATTCTCTCGCCGATCTATTTTCATTCTATAGAGCCCCCTCGCACTTATAAAAAAAGAAAACGAAAAGGCAATATTTGGAAACACTGACGACTTTCTATGTGTGATAGATGTGACAATTGCACATCTGTTAAAATTAAAACTAAATAAAGATAAAAATAAAGATAATTCTTAAAATAACTTATTATCCAAAATTTAACAAGTCAAGTTTAAGTAACTTATCCTAACAGCCAAACTAGGAAAATATGTAGTTTTCTAGGAAAATACCCCCAGTCACACTTAAATTGTAATAGATATATTTGCAAACTGATGGCTTTCTGTATTAAGTAAGCCAAATTTTTTTTAACAATAAACAATGTAAAATAGTGACTGGCGGGAAGGGGGGAGGGTATGTAGTTCCAGTACATGTCATCGTTTCTAAAAAAATTACAGCGTTATTATAGAGATTCTGCAGAATTTGTAAACATTTAATGTTCTGTTTTTTGATTTTAGGCTCTGAGGTTTATTTTTGCAGAGTATTTTTTACCATAAGTAAATTTTGAAGATTTTTCTGTTGCTATGATGACGTGGCATTTTCAATAATAGAAAATCTTTCATAAATTTGTGTACTCATCAGCTTTTTAGTAAGCGGCAGGAAGTACAACTTCAAATTCCACGTTAAACTGTAGATTTGTCCTAACTATTAGGCCAATGATCACTTTTTGCTAAAGTACTGGAATTAAATTGTTTATGGAAGTAAAAGCCGCCAATGGTCGGGAGAAGAGGAGAAGAGGAAAATAGAAAATCTTTCATAAATTTGTGTACTTTACCCATCAGCTTTTCGGTAAACAGCAGCAAGTACAACTTTAAATTCCACGTTAAACTGTAGGTTCGGGCTAACTATTAGGCCAATGAACACTTCTTGTTAGGGTACCGGAATTAATTTGTTTATGGAAATAAAAGCCGCCCATGTTCGGGAGAAAAGAATGATAACGGGAAATTTGAGACGCGCAGAAATGGATCAACGAAATTTCCATTGTGTCTAAATCTGCCCAGCAAGAATAAGCATGGGACTAGTAATTCACTAATAAAATTGCTGTTTGAGCAACCCCGGGTAAATTTTTAATAAGTAAATCGCTACTATATCGGGCAAATACAGTCAATTTTGCTTAATCGGCGGGACATATTGAGTAAGAACAATCGACAAACACCAATTTGAAGTACAATAAAATAATTTAAAATAAAACTTTAATTTCCTTTGGAATTTTTTTTTAATTTTCTCGCAAATATAAAAAACCGCAAAATTTGTATTTTCAAAAATTAAATAATTTTTTTCGAAATCCTTTAAATTGGTATAACTAATAAATTATAAATAGCGCCCGTAGTGGAAAATGGGGTACACAAGGCTCTTAAGTGACTTTAGACAATGTGCTAGCTAAGTGATTGCTAAGTTAAGCATTTTAGTTTTATGTTTTTATTTAATAATTAAATTAATATTTTTATTAATTTTAAATATTAAAATTTTATTTATTGCAGTTTTAGTTTAGCGCAATAAATCTCTGGCTTTCATTTAAACACATGTTAAACGTCAGTGTCCGTTTACCGTAAGAGGGAAAGTCAAGCGATTGAAATAAATTGAAGTGGAAATTTTGTTTGGTATGCTGAATGAAAGAATAAGTGGAATTCATTTTGTTCAAATTAAAAAAGCCAATGAATGTTAAACTAATTCAAAATAACTATTAAAAGTTAGAAAAATCTTCATCACTTCGTTGTGACTAAAATTGGTAATAATAAGTAATTATTTTGTTGTCGTGAGTGCGTTAAAGACACCAAGTAATTGTCTTAAAAAGTATTTATAAAAACAAATTAACTTTATTCATGTAATTGAGTCAAGGTGAACAATTTTTACTTTTGTTATAATATTATTAGAATATTAAACTAATTTTACATAACAAATTCCAGAAACGCTTTAATTATTTTGCATTTTAAAATGTAATCGAAACTAATGTAATTTAATTATTGAAGGTTTTGTAAATTTTCAACATTTTAAGGACATCACATTTGGGCTTCGCAGGAAAACTTGTTTAAGTGCATGCACTTTGGTTTGAAATTAACGCAATTATAATTTTTTATGGTAAGATATCATATTGGTTACCTTTCTTATCAAGTTTAAATTTTGTAATAGTAGTAATAAGGAACTGAATGACATTGAAAGCATTTAAGGCTGTAATTAATTAATTTCCTTGTATTAAATGAGATACCATTTTTCACATTTTATTAGCGTTTTGCAAGAACGCATGACCTCTGTTCCATGCTGCATAAAAAAATCTCAAGAATTTTGTAAAATTTTCCCACATTCCCTTTTTTTGACCTGATTTTTAATCTAAAAACTAATAAAATCCTAGATTTTCAGTTTCTGGTATCTAACTTCAAGAATGTTATTGCCACCTGATCGGCTGGAAATTCCATAATATTAAATATATAATTATTAATAACCAATGTATCAAATCGTGATGTTTCATGTTGCGTTAACCTGGCAAAAATAAGGCAAAAGTGAGATAAGAGGGGGGGACCATTGAACTTGCAATGTCGCATCGCTTCGTAAATCGGTATATACTAGGTAATTCACACGACTGTACGGGTGGATAATAACAATACGACTTAAAACAATTAAAAATGTTTATGTTTAACAGTTGTTTGATTCGAAAACACAAATTACTTCTGGCAAGCAAATATTTATAGTTCTTGTTTTTTATGTATTACATTATGTACAGTGTGGTTTTATTTAATATCAACTTTCTTAATTGACTTGTTTAGTGATGCATAGTACTAGTAGCCAAGTTAACTAATAATGTTTCTGGGTTACCATACTAAGTAAATAAATAAAAACATGGTTAGTTGCAATCGTATGTACCTACACCGAGACTGTCGTTATTTGACTGTATTAAAAGTGAAAGTCTAAGTGAAAGCTGTATATTTTAGTTGCTACTATTTGGCAAGTCTATAAACCTACATCAAAAATCAATTAAAAATATAATTAAATAACATATTCATAATTTGATTCTAAAGGTTCAACTGTCTAGCAAAACGAAGAAGCATATTTTATACATGGTGCGTCACTTTTTTAAATTTTCTTGTCGAGAAATCTCTTGGTTTAATTTGACATCACGATCAAAATTTAACATAAAATAATCGGAATGTTATTCTGTTAGAGTTTAGTACATCATTTCCTGAACATCTTCAAAAATATGGTGCAAACACCATGTAAATGTTTCGATATACTCTAATTAATATGTACAAATTAAAAGTATGAACTATTTTAATAATAATAACTAATAAAAAATGTTTAGATAATTTACATTAGTCAACTTCTTTAACAATAAAAATATACAATAAGCAATAATTATGTGTAGGTTTAAATCAGATATTATGAAATTGCAGCCCGCGGGTTTAATTAACCGACCCGCAGACATTAAATTTTTTACTGCTGTGCAGTTTAATTCTTTCCCGCTGTGTATTTCAAAACAGGAATAACATAAAGTACTTAATTACTTAAAATAATAACAATAAATCCATGTTATTTGATAACTGAAAAAGTTATATAATAATTTTGAAAAAACTTACGTAGAAATTTAAACTACCAAGATTGGTGTCACATATCCATAACCATAGAATGACATTCTATGGTTCATGTTAATTTGACTTTTTTTTAGACCAAACTTAATTCGATGCAATTATAATTTTTCAATTTAAAAATTAATTTAAATACTTGGCAAGAAATCGATCGCTGTTTTTGTAATGCATATAATGTATGCGTAACAATAAAATTAATCAACAATAATTTTCGTAAAGTAGATCAATTGTTGCATAAATGAAAACCTCAGAATAATGCAATAAGTTACTACAATAAATTTTTCTTACATTTCTGAAATATATGCAATTGTAAAATTACATCAAATAAATTTCCTTTAATATTTTAATTGCATTAGTAATTAGGACTTTTATATTGGGAATTAATTTTAGAAATTTTTGTAACCTCAAAAAACATCACGTGCTCATAAGATAGCCAATGGATGTCCACTAGGAAATTATAGATGAACCATGCGATTATTTCTTTCATTCCATGGGGGACGATCCCTAATTTACCCAAAAAATGTCGTTTCAGATGAGTTACGAAAATTTTTTTATTGTGTCAAGGTTAAACTATTATTCGCTAGTTTTATTCCTCGGCCCTTCATTAATTTGACCATTTTTCCTAAAATGGTTACACTTTGTTAACTTGAGTAGTTTATTAGGCTATAAAAGTAAAAGACGATGCATTTCTTCAAATAATGCTTAGATTATTAGCATTTTTACAAAGTTCTACATACATAAATAAATATTAATTATATTAATTACCTTTTTGATATTTAAAATTAATGAATACCTACCGATATGTATATTTATAAATTTTTTAGTATGACGTTAACACATTCTTCGCGAGTTAAATAATTCTGTATGCACGAACTAGGTTTATCTTTAACTTCCTCATTTAAAAAATGCTAAATCAATAATAACCTCAAAATAATACAATAACAATAAAATTATAGCTAATAGATATGTGAAAATGTGAACTACAGAAGTGATTAGGTTACTTAGCGGAAATTCTGGGTTAGAATCGGGGACTTCCCCCGGGAAATCACATATATTTTTCAAATGTTTAATTTCTTCAATTTCAAAGTTCAAATTTTTGTGATGTAAATCCAAAGGAAATGTTATATTTATTAAACACTAATGTGGATTTAGAAAAGAACGCCCCGAGTACATGGAGATATTATTCCTAAGGCAGTTGAAAAGAAAAAGTTGGGTTGATCAAGCGTTTGATAATGTTGGTATCTAATATAAAAATTTTAATAAAATCAGATAAAAACCGCTTGATGACCTTGCGCAGAGAATGTTTCAGATGATAAATGTCAGAAACTACAATTTAGACTCTACGCCACAACGTCTGGTGTACCTCAAGGTAGTATTTTTAGGGCCAGTGCTTTATTTAAAATTTACAATCGATATGCTTACAATAAATTTTGTAATAACAACTGCTACATTCACAACAGACAACAGTGTAACCATGACATCGCAGATAATATATCAAAAGATTTCATAACCTTTCCAATTTTTTTTTAAGTTAATTAAGAGCGCATTATAATTTTTGATTTTCGACAAATTTTGTTGAATACCTTTAGTTCATTTCAAGTCCATGTGCAATTTTCAAGGTGCAATATGTTTTAAATTTATTGATTTTTCTTTTTAACGGAAGACTCAATTGCGCATTAAGAAATCTGGTTAACTACGACCTTTGTTGTGCTAGATTGATTTTCTTTTATTTTATTGCAAAAAGCAAAGTAGAACAGCATATCTGATCTAGCTCTCCGTTCATCAGAAGGCTATCAAAAAAGTTCTACGTCTAAATGTGGATGTTTGTGGATAATTTAGCTTATTCAGCGGCAAATGGAACACAGACCAAAAGGTTTCTATCCCCGTGAAATGTTTGGGCCCAAATGTGGATTTTTGCGAATAATTTAGCTTGTTCAGCGGCAAATGGAACACAAACCAAAAGGTTTCTATCTTCATGAAATGTTTGGGCCCAAATGTGGATGTTTGCGAATAAATTAGCTTGTTTAGCGGCAAATGTAACACAGACCAAAAGGTTTCTATCTTCATGAAATGTTTGGGCCCAAATGTGGATGTTTGCGAATAATTTAGCTTGTTCAGCGGCAAATGTAACACAGCCCAAAGGTTTCTATCTCCATGAGATGTTTGGGTCTAAAATGTTTCCATTTATAGATATTTTAAAAAGGTTTCCATCATGTTTTGATGAGCCTTCTTCTTCTACATTAACTTTTTTCATATTATACAGTTTTTTGCTAGATATAAACTTGAAGTATCCTAATTATGTAACTATTGCAATATCAATAAAAGATCTAAGAATAAGATCTACTATCTACTGCTATTTCATCACCAATGTGTAATAAAGTTATCTATTAATAAATCAACTGCCTATTAACCTTTTCCATATCAATAAGGACTTTTCAAATAAATTTTACTAAACTTTTAACTCGGTCCATTAGAGCCTGATCTACCTCCTAATTTACGTCGGCAAAGGGCAAATTTCTAGGTTATGAATTTGACAGTGTTGACGATTTTTTAAATTTCAAGAAAACGATTTTATTGGCATTTTGAAGCCGCTACCAAATGAATTGCTTTCATTTTAATCTAAATTTTAGGTTTAACCTCAACACTGTATAATATAAAATACGCCGTGTTGAATTTGACTAAAGTGATATATTTTTAATAGTTTTAATTATCTGCTTGTTTTGAGGGGTGAAGGTTTTCGATTTTAAAATGTAGTTTTGTGTTCAAATCAAATTTAGTTCAAATCGATGATGGTTATTGAAACTGGCTAGTTTTGAAATGAAAGCGATCAAATAATAACATGGCATTAGAAAGTATGGACCCAAAATTATTTATTTATATACATAATAAAACAAATTTCCTTTAGATAAAATTTGAAGAAATGAAAACTTTTTTCCCTACGTGCATAAATTTAAATTTTGATAGATAATGGGCGGGGCCGTTGCATAATAATTTTATAAAATTTATTAAAAGAAATTAAAGAGAAAATTATAGGTAATCTTCTCAAATTGATTTATTGCCTAGGAGCACCATGTGTGTGCCTGCTAATAATGAAACGATTAAACTACCTGACGTCAAATGTCAAATTTGCGATAAAAAAAATTTATTTGATTTTTTAATGAAATTGGGGTAAACGTTTTTTATAATATCAGGGACGTATTTTAATTTTGAAGGATAGTCTAATTAATTAATTAGTAACAAATTTTCTAGGAGTGCTATTATAATAATGTCACCTATCGATATTATTATGATATATTGGGGTATTATAATTTTGTTTTATGATTATTACACGCATCCTGTGTTTTTATATAATCTTAAATGTTCAATTTATTTTTTCTCGCGTTGTGTAAGAGACTTTACTGTAATTTAGATTACAAATGTCGTTTAAACGACATAGGCTCTATGTACCAATTTCACATGCTGCTGATTACGTTTTTAGTGCATTTTAAAATATTATTTTATTTGTCAAAATAAACATTTTATATATTTAATAAAACGCAATAGGTATGAAAATCAATAACAACAAAATAGAATATTTATTTCTACGAGAAAGTCATTGGAAATATGTCAGATAGTAGCCTAGATGTTATTTAGACAACTTTTAAAATGAGCTGTTACAATAAAAATTGTTCTGTTTTTTTAATTTAATAAATTGTTAATAAAAATATGTTACACATTTAATTAATTTTAAATATTAAAAATAGCTATTAATGTCAAGTACCTACACCAGGATCTGGAGAGATAATATTAACTTTTTTGTTTGTCATAAACACGTTTTTGAATAATGAAAACATTGAAAGTAAAATTTTGTTAAAAATTTAGAATTTTTAATTTCTTTTGTTGATATTTGGTGTAGCACGAAATTGTATAGTGTTTATCAAGATAAGTGAAAAACACCACTTTTAACGCTTTAGTTATTATGAATGGACGCTATTTTATTTTTGATTAAATAAAAATATTTGATATTTAAAAAAACGAAAAAAGTTAATTAATTCTTTATTTGTGTAAAAATTAAATTATAAATAAAAATCAACTCGATTACACTTTCTAATTCGATGACAGATTTAAATTAATGTTAGGTTAGGTCTGATGTTTAAAAAAATCTTTAATTTAGTAGACGTCTGGAAGGATCGCGAAAGATGTTTCTTAACGCATCGATGCTATATAATTTAATTTTTTTTTGTAATGTTACAGTAAAGGAGGTATGTAATAAATTTTAATAGTTGTTATGAAAATTGCAAGGGACTTGCTTCATAATTCGTTTAATGCTAAAACGTGAATAGCCTTTTTGATGTAAAATTTTATTGGCGAATTAAGCAATAAATAATCGAAGCTTATAATATCTATAACATTTTCTTTCATGATTGGGTACCTATTTGAAATAGTGTATCCGTTAATTGTAGCGGGCGTGTGGACTAACTAGCTATTTATCAAATGTCAGGGACTATTTGCAAAATAAGAGAATTATAAATTAAAACTCATGGTCATGTCGAGCTGGAGATTTAGGTTGTTGATTTGAAAACAACGCTTGTTCAAGCGATTGATTTTTCTTAATACAAAAAATATTCCTGTGGGAACCTCTAAAACGTTATTTAATAGAACATAACAGCATTGGCACACATGTGAAACTTGGGGCACACACGTCCTTGCTTTCTAACGTTGTTGTTGTATTGAAAAGAAACCATTATCGAAAGTACAAAAGAATTTCGGGTGCTATATTGATGCAAGTTAATGCATAATAGTTAAATTTACTTTCTTTTTTTATTGAATTTTTGTTTGAAATTAGTGTAAAGATCAAATTAAGTAACGCGATCGTTATACGCATGCGTGCGTCATTACGAAATTCAAATATAAATATATAGAATATTTTTTTGCAAAATCGGAATACACAAAAAACCTGAATGGAAAATGCATTGGAGAATATCGAATGTGTGTATTCAAAGTCTTTACTTTACACAACACACCGATATTTTTTGGTTAGAAGTACGAACCGTTATATTTTGGTAAAATTTAAAAACAAATGAAAGTATAAAACAACTTACCAGAACTAACTAACGTCAACAACACGATACGAGTAAAAAGAGCCATTATAAATTGTAATCCACAAAATCACACGCAGGAGCTAAAACCACATTTTTATTAAAAACCTTTTATTAAATCGACAATCTCCTCGATTGTGATTACGAGAATACACGGCCGCAAATGCAGTGATAACTCGTATTCACGCAGACTGAATCGCTACTTAACAAAAGCGGTTTCTTAAGTGAAATGTTCCAGTGGGGGCCTTCAGAGAAAACTAAAGCCCCACTTTGTAATATTTTCCCTAGATATCTTAAAACATTCACTATGGAAAATCCTTGAATTCAAACACCTTAGGGTCTTCTAAGGTTTTCAATAAAACCCACGGACCTTGCAGCTGAACGTTAAAAACATTCTCTTTCAAAAATATCTTTGAACTCGAAACAATTAATTTTAACATTTATTATAACAATCACGATATTATTTCAGGATATGAAGGAAATAAAAAAAGTTCATTGAAAACAACAATTGTAGGTACATTATCTGTAACGATTGAACTTAGATATATAGGTATGTATTATAACAAAGCTTCACATATTTACTCAATAATTACGTATTACCAGTTTATATTAGTTATGAAATGTGCGTTACGCATGGTTTGAATGTAATAATTTTTCTATTGTCAAATTAAACAAATTGAAAATTATATTTTAATAATAAAACACTTTCGATACCGAAATGTTTATTTTATATATTTTTAAATATTAACTTTCATTTAAAATTTATAGATATTAATATTTTGATGTGACTTTCTTAATTCTCATCATAAATAAATTATTCAAAATTCTCTAATACGGTTCTGTTTGCAAAACATAAACAATCAAGAAATTTATTTAAATGATCAGTTATTCCAATTAATAAATAAATTATTACAAATTACCTTTGCTCAGAAAACGGATTAAATTTCAAAAACTTCTAAACTGAAATAAAAATTAACAAACAAATTATTTTAACAATAATAATTATTTTATTAGGTCAATTTAAACATTACTCAGTAAAATATATAAATCGTTAAACCCCTTTTACCCTTAAGTGTAGGTAGGGGGCGATTGTAAGTTCCACCGGTGGGTTAAATCCTTTTTAATCCGACATGTACTATAAGTTCCCCCGATCAATTTTGGGTACTTTTTCTGACATGTAATTTTCACCGACGGTAAACTAAAAGTGTGGGATGAGGGGTATAAGGGCTTTTTATTAAGCTGATACATGCGAGCATTGTTCTATGTCATTTCTACCTAGTTTTTAGAGTCGAATTTTATTCATGTTAAATTATGTTTTATTTAAAATATTTTTCAAAAAATATTCAAAAGATATTTTTCAAAATAGGTTAAGGTTAGTGTTATATTATGATTGCGTTATTTCTTCAGAATAATAGAATCACAAGGTCCCCGTCGTTCAACTTCCACACTTTTCCGAATAGGACCGGTCTAGGGAAATATTTTTAGTTAATAAAGCGTTTGTCAAAACGGCCCAAATCCGGAGCGGAGGGGACCGGAGCGAAGAGTGTGGAAGGTCGGTTTTGACTGTAACCATGTAAAATCTTTGATTCACCTTAAAAATATACGCTACATTATATTTTTTTAATAATAGTTCTTAATAAAATTAAAAATAACTAAATAATTGGAGAGCCCACATAGAACGGATGGACGATCAGCGATGGCCGAAGCTTGCACATCAATACCGTCCCAACGGAAAGAGAGACCAGGAAAACCCCGAAAAAGATGGCAATAGAAAGTCGGAACAGGCCTTAAAGTCTAATCCCTGATGTGAAGAAGAAGAAGAAGTCTTAATACTTCGCTATTCAATATTTTATACAAATTATAGCATTCTCTAGAAAAGGGTTACAGGCACATTCCCCAACCCGGCCTTAGCAACCGTGGGGTCTTAATGCTTAAACCTTTCTTTAGAGAAAGAGGCTCCAATCCTGCTGGACTGAAAAGAGCTGAAAGATGAAAGATGAGAAGATAGCATTCTCTTATAGATACGTGTCGGTTGGATCAAAGAAATTGTTAAAATATTTAATGCAGGCCCGTAGCACGGGGCATCTGGGGCACGTGTCCCCTTCCTCTAAATGTTAAAATAATTGTTTTGAAAGTAAAACATTTTAATTTTGAATATAAAATAGGTGTAGGTATTTTCAAGTTGTAAATTTTTTACAAGTGCCTCCCCCCCCCTCTAAATGAAATCCTGGCTACCAACCTGATTTGGTGTACATATTTTATGTACTATAAGCGGCTTTTATTAAGTTCACTATAAGTACTTCACTAAGTACTATCTCTGGTAAGCTACCGCCGGTGGATCTTATATATTGACCTTCGGCTACTTAGCAAAAAAAAGAATTAAAAACTGACCATCGGTGGAACTTACATCTGTTCTAGGTAGAGCGTACATTGTTTTACTCTATAACAGTGTTTTTCAACCTGTAGGTCGGGGCCCCCTAAGGGTCTTGCTCGGGGGGTCGCTACCCTGGTTTTTATTTTATATTTATATTATCTATATATTCTATATATTTCGGGCTTCCTTATTTAAGGATACAACCAAGGTCGTTTAGCCGTCCCCTCAAGAGGGTACTCTAGCAATTAATATCTCAAAGATGTTGCAAGCATCTTGTGAGAGGACCACCGTCTTTACGTGCCGTCCGAAGCACGGAGACGGCATTACAAAGTGAACTCTACCCGGATGCGAACCGGGGAGTCCTACCTTAGCAGTTCATCGGGCTAACAACCATGCCAATGACCGTCTCTATATTTATATTACTATAAATTATTAAAAAATAAAAAAAAAAGAAGAAGAGTGTGGCTGTTTATTTCTTAATAAGTTGTCGAATCGTGGTTTTATGTTTTTTTGATACGCAAATAATCAAATTATTTCTAACTGGAGTCTATTTATTTTCTTAGTGTTTTTGTTTACCATTGAAGAAAACGTTGGTTCACATAGATAGGGGATGGCAAACGGCTCTAATAATTTTAAAGCTTCTCTTGCCTACTCTGGATATTCTTCTTTTTTCTTCATCCAGAAGACGTCAATATTTTGCGAATTAAATTCAATTTTAAGTATGCTGTCAGCGGCAAAATTTATCAAAAAAATTTCATCTTTGTAGTCAAGTCAGCCAATTGTACTGACATTTCCAAAAAAGAATTTAATATTCATCTAATTCCACTGTCAGCTTCAGAGTCCAATTCTGGAAAGTAACTTAATAGTTTCTCTTCCAATTTATGCAATCTCTATATCATGCAAGCAATGTGAAAACTTACTACCAGCGATTGATCCATTGCAATTTATTTGACAATCTTCTTGAATGCAAGAGAGAAAATTAAACATTATTTTTTGTAAAGACATTGACCACAAAGTTTTGCGAAAAGAATCCTTTGATTTTATCCTTGGCCGTTGAAACGTTTTCTGTTCTCCCTTGGATGCTTTTGTTTAAAATATTTAGGCAAACTCTCAGCGAGAAATGTTTTAATAGCCAAACAGGATCACAAAAATAATTCGCATATTCAGATTTAGCATCTTGTAAGAACACTAACAATTTAGCTTTCAGTTCCAGATCTCAGCAAGAGTCGACTAGCCCTGACTCGAAAGTACACTTTTTCCTATAGAAATGATACTACCAAACGAAAGAACAGAAAATATAAACTCTTTGAAGGCAGGATGAACTTAGTCGGACTTGTAATAAGGCCACAATTTAATTTTGAAAATTACAATTTTCCCATAAGAAGTACTACATGTAAATATATTATTTTGCAATATTGCGTAATAACTTAGCAATTGTATTAACGGCGTGTGGCTGGGTCGATAGTGGCAAGCGGTGGGGAGATACCAATCACTCCATGAAATCCGTCGGGTCAACATCCACACTTTTTCGAGTTGGACCGTTCTTGGGGGATGTTTTTAGTAAGTAAAGTAAGTAAGTAAAGTAAAGAGCTGGTCAAAACCGCTTGTAGCGCCCGGAGTAGAGCGTAGGGTGCAGAAACATAACTACGTTAAGGCAGGGATTCACCTGAAAAGTGAATTTTTTACGAAATTTGTTGACCAACCACAAATTTTATTTTTTTATTTGTTGCCACAACCTATTTAAATTTTGGCAAGCGGAGTTACACTTCAAAAGAGCCAATGAGAAAATTGTATTCTAAATTAATTTCTAAAGCCATTTTTTAACCAAATTCAGAAGGTAAAAACTTGGCTGCCAAAGCTTGCCGACGAAGAAAGCAGTGCTTGTCCATGAAATATTTGGAACTATTGATTTTAATTTCGCAACGGGCTCGATTTTATTACCAGTCATAGCCTACTAATAAGTGACAACGAGGGGGGGGGAAGTCAGAATTTTACTACTTGTAAAAAAGTCGCGTACTCAAGAAGGTTGAAAAACACTGCTCTATAATATTTACAAAATGTGTCTCCTTTACGGATCCGTTACTTTAGCCCCCCCTCTCCTAGTCTGCCGCGTCTATTTTGTGGCGGTTCTAGCATCAGTAATTCATATAGCAGATCTGTGCAACACAACCAATCGCGTCAGTAGTGCAGTTGGTTAGCACGTGTATTCACATCTAATGCTCTCGGGGTCGAATCCACATTGGGGAACATTTTTTTCAGCACATCATCTCGCTAAAATTCAGCCCATTCTTTTCTTTTTAAATTTATTGGTACATCTGGGCTTCTTAGGATATATCCTAACCTTCAAAAGGTAGTCCAGCTCTGTGGAATTCTTGTGCCTATTTCAGCAGCTTGATTTTCTTTTCCCAACTTTAAAAGATGTCCAAGGTATACATATTCCTGCACATTATTGATTCACTTTACTTGCGCTTATTACTTTGGTCTTGTTTGGGTTTATTTTCATGGCCACAAGGTAGGACGCCTCGCTCAACTCCTTTAGCATTGACTTTATTTTATCGGCACTTTTGTTTACATATGATCACTATGTCGTCCGCAAAGCGCAAATGGCTCAAATGTACACCATCAATATTTATACCCTTATTCTCCCATGCTAGTTTTTTTGAATATATCTTCCATTGCCAGATTGAACAGTTTTGGTGATATGGTATCTTCCTGGCGAATTTTTTTTTTAGATTGTATTTTACTGGTAGTTACATCTTCATTTATTTTTGTGCTCGGACAGCAAACTTACCCCAACGGAAAGACTGATAAAAGAAATGGCAAGAAGTGAGAGACAGAAGGGTAATAGAGTAAAGGTGGGACACTTAAAACTCATTATGACGGAAAAGATTGTAATCTAGGACCGGCAACTTAGAAAACTAATTAAAAGGAAAATGCGCCAGATTCTGCTACAAAAACTGAAAAAGATCAACTGCGCGATGAATCAACGACGGACAGATGAGGACTTGGAAAACGAGTAAAGGAAAAGAAGAACGCGAAACAAAACTTAATAAGGATCGGTACATGGAATGTCAGAACACTGTTGAGGCCAGAGAAGATGAGTGAGATTGCAAAAAAAAAATTAAAAGATTATAAAGTGGACATAGCGGCGATACAGGAAACCGGGTGGATACGATCTGGAGAAGTTATTCAGAATGGTTTTATATTCATTTACATAATGGAGACATTACATAATGAAAAAAATGAAGAACAGTAGTTCTGGACGATTTCAATGCAAAAATTGGGAAAGAAGACCGCATAAGAGTCGTAGTGGGCTAGCAAACAATACACATTTGCACAAACGACAATGGCACAAGGCTATGCGATCTAGTCCAGCATTGGATATGATATGGAGTACAAAAATCAAACATAAAAAAGCTCATAAAATCACATGGACTTGGTCCGGTAGGAGTAGTAAGGAGAGTAACCAAATAGACCACATAATGATGGCAAAAAGAAAAGTATCGTCAATAAAAGATGTGCGATTATTGTCTACTACCTCGTAATAGCAGAAGTTAAACAGAAAGCATCGATAACAAAAATAAAACACGAAACAAGAAACAAATTGCAATAGAAGAACTAAAGCATGAAATAGTCATAAGGAAATATAAAGAAAAGATAAAGAATGAAATGGATAGGATATTGGGGAGGGGGAATAATTGACTTGGACGAGGAATGAAACATAATATTAGGAAGCATCATAGCAACCGCAAAGCAACTGTTAAGATACAAAAGAAAGCAAAGAAAGTACAGTTTGACAATGAGTGTAAGAGATAAAATAGAGAAAAAACATCAAAACTGAAGTGATTGGAGACGAGTGAAGAAAGAAACTTCTACAAGTACTAAGAAAAAAGAAAAAAAAAGCCGACAAGTTATATAATCGGAAAAAGAACAAATAGATGAATGATAGAAATAGAAGAGAGTAGCTCAAAAAATAATATGAAAGCAGTTTATAAACAAATTAGCAATAGAAGAAAAACACATCAAAACAATGACGAACATTGATGGTTTGTGACGAAACTATTAACGCGCTATGGAAACCAGACATGGGAATAATGAGAGGATGACCAAGGGTACGATGATGGAACTGTGTGACAGGAACCTGATGGAGATTAACGTTGAGGTTGTTGTCAGGTGTTCAGCAATAGAAGGAGGTGGAAGTCAATAGTGAGAAAAGCAAAAACACATACGGGGTTGTAAAGAAGAAAGAATGTAACAAAAGATAGAAAACGGAGTGCAGTGCAATGTAGATGTATTTATGTAGATTGAATTAAAGAAGACAGAGATCCCTCTCAAAGAGGGATCGTGTAAGTCTTTAAGACAGCTCAATTTCACAAGGAGTGTTAAGCTATTTAATAATAATAATGCCGTTTTTGACTTAAGTATTTGATTAAGAAATTCAAATATAAAAAATCATAAAATTACTTGAAGATGGCCTTGAGGCAGCAATATAAAGGGTAACCAGATGGACCACGTAATGGTATTCAAAAGAAAAGCTACATTGAGAAAAGATGTTAAGACTTTTAGATATGCAAACGCCGACACAGATCACTACCTAATAGTTGCAGTAATCAAGCAGAAAATCCCAATATAAAAATAAAGAAATAATCAATGAAGCAAAATAAAAATGAAAAAAAAACAGGTTACAATAAAAAATTTAATAATGAAACACTAAGAAAATAAAAAAATAAAAAAGAAGCAAAACTGACATAGACATTAATTTTATAATTTGTAGCAACCTCTGTTTTAGGATTAGGATATTAGATTTCCGATGATCTTCAGGAGAGCTGGGCCAGCTTTTCGAGGGGCATCAGCAGCCATCAACCATTCAGATCAAGGGAGTACGGGTAAGTTTGAACTTGGAAATTGAATTCCCTACAGTTTGTACTTTTTAACCTATTTTTCAAAATTTGTAGTACGAAGCTAAATTAATTATTATACTTGTCAAAATTCGCTGTTAGTGTAAATTATTTGTGTCGTCGTTTCCTTGCTTTTTGGATTTTTAAAACAAAACTATTCATGTTATGTCAGCTACGTGCTGTTGACGTTACAAGTTCAGTTTCAAAGAGGAAGGAGAGACTATAGGAATCCTAGATAATGCTAATGCCCTTCGTCGATGGATAGTAGCAGGTCCTGAGGTTGCCCAAGTAATTGAAGAGTTAGAAGAAACATTTTCTAGAAGAAAACAGTTGGAAATACGCCATCATGCAGAATGCAGAATTCTTTGTTAAAAAAAACTAAAAACTTTTTTTGCAAATTTATTTTAAAGCAAAATTGAAGGACAAACATTTTGCCTATTTAACAATTTTTTTGAAGAACCATTTGTTTTGAAAAACTGTTTTGCAATTTTTCAGATTTTCTATGAATTCTACAGCTTTCACAATTTTTAACTTAAAGTAAATTTTGTTTAAATCATTTTCATATCAATTTTGTGAACATCATTTACGACGTATTCTTCCCTCTTCTTTTTAAAAAAAAATTATTAAAATTAGGATAAAGTTTTGTTAACAACGTTAAAAATGCATTTTTCTGAAACATTTTTGATTTTCGTAATCATTTTCAAAACTTTTTTGAAAATAAAAATTTTTTTCGTAAGTTCAATTTATTGCAAAGATTTCGGATATTCAACATTTTTTTGTAGGACCAACCTTTTTTTACGTTTCTTTACGTTTGAAAATGTTTGATTTTGAAGCAATCCTTAAATTCAAAAAATCATATCTCCGCCAAAAGCGACTAAATCGACTAACCAAAAAATATGGGTCTCCTTATTTTTCATGTAGAATGTAGAAAAAAATTTTAAACCGAATCACATTTAAGACCGAGTCTTCCGAAATTTGGCCAATTTGGCGTGGAATAACCCATATACAGAATTTAAAATAGCTTCCAAATTTCACGCATGCGCAATATAAAGCGTCCCAATATCTTAAAATCATTTTCATATAATGTACCAAACGTGATAAAAATTTTATTGTTTTATCACAAAATGCACAATTTTTTACTATGCCGCCCTACTATAACGATGCTGCAGCAAGATCTAGAAAAAGGGGCAGGAAAGAAAAAACCGCACCAAATCCGTATCACATATTCGAGTGACCACTGGATATTTAAATGTGATCAAGATCAGTCCCATCAGTAAGATGAACCCTGCGACTTATGCGGCGTAATTTGGTCTAATTTAAATTTGAAAATTATAAATTTAATTATTTATTTAGAGTTTATTTTATTTTAATTTCTTTTAACGTTGTTTTTTAAAATTTTATTATTTCTATAAAATCATAAAAATATTATTCAAAAATAAAGATAGACGTAATTCTGAGAAGAAAAATTACACTATTTACAACGATCGGGATGTTTAGTTCTAAGAACATAACTCAGATGTGTTTTGCGAAATTATAGCAAACATTCCTGCCGTAGTAGAATTCATTATTCAAAATGCATCGACTTCCATTACTGCCATATTATTACTAAACGGTTAGACTCTAGCTAGTATAATTATTTAATGCTATCACAAGAATAGTATATTACATAGCGAGGCGGAAAGCAAGTCATTACTAACTGAGGTCTGTTCTGCTGACCGACGGCGAAGCCGGAGGTCAGCAATTGGCCGAAGTTAGTAATGACGCTTACGCCGAAGCATGTATACTATTTTATTCGCAATCGTGAAGTTGGGGTTGGTTTAATGGAAATAATGCGTTTTCAAATTTATATTAAGTTATGTCATATTTGACATTTGTATCAGCGCCTCTACTTTTAATAGCTCATATCACGTTAGTGATAATTATTTTTTTAGTAGGCGTCAAAGCAAAAATTACCGTGCGTTTTTTTGACAATAATTAGTATTATTGTTTTGTCGCTTTGTGATTATGAGTGAATTATCTTGTACTCCACCAGAGCTTCGAGAAGTTGCAGAAAATGCAGTAGGTGATTTGTTACCCAACAAAAGTAAGGCAAGGTATGAAAAGCCTACAAAGCTTACATGGATTGGCGTTACAATAAACAAGCACGGAATAATTCAGAAAGTGTGGTGCTTGCTTATTTTAGTGAATTGTCGAAAGACAAAAAACCTTCTACGTTATGGGCAACTTATTCAATGCTACGAACAACATTCAATATTAAAGATAATACAGATATTTCAAAATTTGCGAAATTGAGAGCTTTTTTGAAGAAGCAAAATGTTGGGTTCAAGCCAAAAAATCAGGTGTTTTACATAAAACTGAAATTGATAGATTTTTAAGTGATGCGCCTATAGAATTTCTTCTACAAAAGGTAAAATTATAAATTTTGTACTCACATACAATGAACATAATTGTTTAAACTTTCTAGGTTGCTTTAATAATCGGCGTTAGCGGTGCATGCCGAAGTGATGAGTTGTATAAAATGAAAATAGAAGATGTAAACTTTTAGAAAATAAAATAAGTATCCACATTCGTGATACAAAACCTATCATTCTCGATCATTCTTAATAACGCGCCCGGAATGGATTGTAATTGTTAAAGAATACGTAAATCTTCGGAAGAAAACTTGTAAACATTAGTTACTCTTAAGTAATCTTCTTATATTTTCAATAATTTTCAAAATTGCATAATATTCCATAATAAAATTATTTAAACTTTCTAGGTTGGTTTTATGATAAGCTAGGCTAATCTAGGTTGCACTTCTGGTGTCATGTAGCAAATAAAGTGTGACGGTGTAGCCAATCGTCAGAAGACTTCTACGGTTCCAAACTGCGAACCCTGACTGTAACAAATAAATTTTAACAAGAAAATGAGAAAGTATTATAGGACTTACCATAAATAAGTATTCAAATGTCACAATATGTACTTATACATCAATAATTTGAACGATAAAATGCCAGGAATTGTTAACAAAACTTTTCGATGTCGAAGCTTAAACTTATCGGATTATCCAAATATTTTTTAAACTAGCAACAAATAAATCTTAGCGAAAATTTAAAAAAGGGCTATCACTTGCAATAAGCAATTATTCTAATTAAAATGTTTTATAATTTGCACGCCCAATTATGATTTCTAATTATTGTTATAACCTAACTATATTTGACATTTGTATCAGCGCTTATATCACGTTAAAACCACGCCCATTTGTTCATTACTGACCGCCACGTGGTATAACGAGTGAATAATTTTCATTACACACCGGTTGATATTAGTAGTTAACAATATGCCACTTTCAAACTTTTTAAAAGTCGGGAAACGAGCAATTACCGACCGATTGCGAATAATAGAATATTTTCCTATGCTATTGCATCTAAAAGTGGCAGAAGTAATACTCATACCAAATTCAGGTAAGTCAGCTAAGAGTGTAGCTTTCTACATACCCATCAGCCTTCTCCCAATTTTCTTTTGATACTGCTGGAAAAACTCTGAAAAAATTGCAGCCGAATAGAAGATAGAAATCTTTTACTAAACTAGACTGTTCTCTTTCTATTTTCTCAAAAGTGGAAATATGACTCCTCTCTCTCCGCAAAGAAAATAAAGTACCTTTTAGACATTTTTATTATTATGTAAACTCGACCAGCTTCCAATCTTGACTATTTTTGACATGGTTTGCAGTTGGTCTGATCCGTAGTTGTCTCAGGATATCTATCCCTGGATCCTTCTAAAGGAGTGTTGTCTTCCATTACACATCCAGCAATTTACTAGCTAGGAAGAACAACGGCACAATTACAAAAAGCACTTTTTTGGAGAGAGTCTTTAAACTCGTTTTTCGTATTAACTTTATATACACATTACCTTCATCTAGAGGTAGATTATTAAAATTCTGTATATTCGGTGCCTATCCGTATTCGGATGTTGAGTCAACTTAGCTGAAGCCAAGCTGACTTTACTAGGAATATAATTAATGGGTGGTTTCCGTTGCCTTCCCATGGTCCACAGATTGATATTGGACCTTTGATCACAGCAGTGTATCCGACTCGACTAGGAATCGAACCGCGGTCTACAGCTTTCCAGTCGGCCGGTGTATCCTTGACGCTATACTGCTGGTATGATCAGACATTATTCTATTCCATATTATCTCTATACTAAACACAATTTTACTAAATTTTGAGTTGTGCCGTCGTAATTGCCAGTCAGCAAATTTTGTTATACGCAATGAAGACATAGTTAGTCACCGATGAAGATTCCCAGAAATAGATACCGTATGATAATTTTAAAAAATCTTAAACAGTTTTTCCCTTAGTTCTCACCGCTTGGTTGTTTAACAGAAAATTGTTAAACAAAAGGTGGGTCTTCTAGTTTCAAAAAATATGTTTGATCCTCTGCCCTTTTAATGGCTAGACTCCGATGTCAGTCGAAGAGAGCTTGTAGATGGATTAATAATAAAATAACTAACAGCTTTCAATTTATTTGCCCGTAACTTATAAGAAGCGGGTATGAGTGTGTATAAATACCAGAATATGAGCCAATACAAAACACTTAACATAAAACAATGCAAGAGAAAATGAATTCATGAAATGAACTGTAATGCACAGATTCTAACAATCGTAGCTTTCCATTAAAATGGAAAAGCGACTAAAACAAAATACAGTTTGGTTTCCTTTGGGAAAAAACCAAACAACCAAGGTAGGCTATAATACAACACTTACAACGCTCGCAGACGTAACAATATAGTCGAAACAAAACTGTTGAGACACAAATCTCCACAATGATTAATAAGCAATTGTACATCTCTAGTTTCAAGATTCACCTCAGCTTTGCACAGGAAACTGTTTTAGGCGAGAGTTCGTCAACCCTGATTGCGAGTTTTACCATTATTTTTGTAAATTATGAAAGATAACAATGCCAAATAGGATGATAATGCTCGAGACGGTGGATGGAACACCCAGATGATGGTTGTCGTAGTCGTAACACTCGTAACAACCTAATCGTAACAACGTCGTAACAAACTAATTAAAACGGAGCGCTTGAATTCAAAACTAATGCTCGTTGACTCGAATTGATTGCACTAATCGACATATAAAAGCCGTTAAAATAATAAAAGAGCTGAATTCTTCTTCGGAAATATTTTCTACTCTGGCGACGTAAGTAATAATAACCCCAAAAATCACAATAGCATAGTCTGCGCATAAACACAAAACCACGACTTTGCGATTTTTCCAAAACATGGAGTCGACGAAAAATTTTGAAAACAGATGTTGTTTCAATAAAGTAAAAATTGGATGTGGCCATGCCCATGACTTTATCATACTTTTATTAAATATTAAAAATAATGTTTAATAATAAAAGAAAAATATTTTCATTAACCAATGTGATTCAAAATCTAATCAGCTCTAAGTCTAAATATAAAGATACAAAATACCAATTTAGTTTTGAAATTCTCATTAGTTTTTGAAATATTTAATAAAACTAATAATAAATAAAAGATTTAAAAAAATTCCTTCCATGAACCAATTTTATCCAAAATTTAATCAGCTCTAATTCCTGCCATAAACATAACAAATTTCAACTTTAGTTTTGAAAATCCTTTTAGCTTTTTAAAATATTAAATAAAGGCTAATATTAAATAATAAAATTTAAAATAATAAAAACAATTGTTTTATAAACAAATTTTAACTAAAATTTAATGAGTTCTAAATATCGATTAAAATATGCGAAAACCTAAATTTAGTTTAGAAATTGTATTACTTTTCGAAATATTAATTAAAACTAATATTAAATAATAAAACTTAAAAAATAAAAAACAATAGTTTTCATAAAACAATTTTAACTAAAATTTAATCAGTTCTAAATCTCGACATAAGTATGCTAAATCCTAAATTTCGTTTTGAAATTCTATTAGTTTTGAAATATTAATTAAAACTAATATTAAATAATAAAATTTAAAAAAAAAAAAATAGTTCCCGTGAATCAATTTTAGCCAAAATCTAATCAGCTCTAAGTCTCAACATAAGGATACAAAATCCAAAATTTTGTTTGAAAATTCCTATTAGTTTTTGCTGTAGGTCGCACACAAAATTTGACCACACACATACACACACACATACACACACACACACATACACACCCATACAGGTCTCACAATACTTCTGACAACCCATGAATTGACCTCAATTGTGACACTTATGAAATCCTTAAGACAGATGACGCGCCATCTCGTTAGCAAGCTATAGAACTTGAAAGTTTCAAGATACCCTCCGAGTAAAGGAAGTTATAACTATTTTTCGATTGTGGCTCCTCCGCCATAAATATTTTATTACAAAATCCGTGTAAGTGAGTGGCCACAATTATCACAATACAACATAAGTGTAAAATTAAGACGTTATAAATATTATCGTACGTAAATATGTGTAAATGCGACGTTGCCAAGTTGATCAATTTCAAGTTTGATGAATTACTGTCGATTTATTAAGTTTAAAATTATACGGCTACTTGATCTAGGACTCTTGATCTTATTTTGGTGTGACCAGGACTATTATTATTAAAAAAGACAAAAATAGCAGAGGAAATTTTCTCTGGCCTCACATGCTTTTTTAAGACTGAAATTACAAAAATGAAAATAGAAGCTCATTGGAGCTCAAACGAATCTCTATCGATTGGATCGATGATATCGATCATTTATTTAACGTTTTACAACCGGATAACTTAATATTTTTTTATTTGCTAAAATAAATAAATACGTTTACTTTGAATATACAATCGAATCCGATTAATTCGGATATCGATTAATTGTGACAGCCCCTTATTTTGGTCAAATCTTGAAGAACAGAAACCAAACTTAAGGAAATAATGTAATGACGAAATATTAGGTAAATCACAGAAGCCGCGTAACAGTTCTAGCAACGCAACGTAAACATTTTTATGATGACAGGATGCGAGAGTGATATCCCTGCATTTTGTCTAGTATAAATAACAATAACGTTCAAGTCCTAATTAATTTTATAATTTTTTAAAAAAATTATAATTTTTGCTTTTAAATCGTTAAATAAATGATTGAATTCCCCATATTTATTTCTTTTTAAAAATATCTGATTAGTTCAACACTTTTATATTTTTAACTAGCTGGATACCCGGCTTCGCCCGGGGTTTCCCTAAAATTAAAATACTTTGCCTTTGTGTGAAGTATTTTGATTTTTCCGGGTATCCTACTACGCCTGGGGTTTTCTTCTCGACGGGGAAAACTTGTTTCCCGTTGCTAAACGTTTCAGAAACGCTTTCAGAAGCGTCGGGGTGGATACCCGTCCGTAAAGGTGGGACACTTAAAACTCATTATGACGGGAATGGGAACTTAGAAAACTAATTAAAAGGAAAACAGATACGCCAGATCCTGGTACAAAAAACTGAAAAAAGACCAACTGCACGATGAATCAACGACGAACAGGCGAAGGCATGGAAAAACGAGGAAAAGAAAAGAAGAACGCAAAGCAAAACTTAATAAGGATCGGTACATGGAATGTGAAGACACTTTTGAGGTCAGAGAAGATGAGTGAGATTGCAAAAAAATTAAAAGATTATAAAGTGGACATAGCGGCGATACAGGAAACCAGGTAGATAGGATCTGGAGAAGTTATTCAGAATGGTTTTGTATTCATTTACATAATGGAGAAGTTACATAATGAAAAAAATGAAGAACAGTAGTTTTGGACGATTTAAATGCAAAAATTGGGAAAGAAGACCACATAAGAGTCATAGTGGGCTAGCAAATAATACACATTTGCACAAACGACAATGGCACAAGGCTATGCGATCTAGTCCAGCATTGGATATGATAATATGGAGTACAAAAATCAAACATAAAAAAGCTCATAAAATCACATGGAGTCGACCCGGTAGGAGTAGTAAGAAAGGTAACAAAATAGACCACATAATGGTGGCAAAAAGAAGAGCATCGTCAATAAAAGATGTCAGATTATTGTCCACTACCTCGTAATAGCAGAAGTTAAACAGAAAACAGAAAGCACGAAACAAGAAACAAATTGCAATAGAAGAACTAAAGCATGAAATAGTCATAAGGAAATATAAAGAAAAGATAAAGAATGAAATGGATAGGGCATTGGGGGGCGGAATAATTGACTTGACGAGAAATGAAACATAATATTAGAGTATCACAGCAACCGCAAAGCAACTGTTAAGATACAAAAAGAAAGCAAAGAGAAAAGTACAGTTTGACAATGAGTGTAAGAGAAAAAATAGAGAAAAAACATCAAAACTGAAGTGATTGGAGACGAGTGAAGAAAGAAACTTCTACAAGTACTAAGAAAAAAGAAAAAAAAAGCCGACAAGTTATATAATCGGAAAAAGAACAAATAGATGAATGATAGAAATAGAAGAGAGTAGCTCAAAAAATAATATGAAAGCAGTTTATAAACAAATTAGCAATAGAAGAAAAACACATCAAAACAATGACGAACATTGATGGTTTGTGACGAAACTATTAACGCGCTATGGAAACCAGACATGGGAATATTGAGAGAATGACCAACGGTACGATGATGGAACTGTGTGACAGAGAACCTGATGGAGATTAACGTTGAGGGTTGGTGTCAGGTGTTCAGCGATAGAAGGAGGTGGAAGTCAATAGTGAGAAAAGCAAAAACACATCCGAGGTTGTAAAGAAGAGCGTAATTCAAAACAAACTGAATTAGAAACCACAGAAAACAAAAATAAAATTATAGACTCCAAAAACGAAAAGATTTTAGTGGTAATGGCCAAGATGAAAATATAAAAGCTCCTAGAAGAGACGGAATAATGGCGACGATGATTAAAAATGGAGGTGAGGCATTATATATTTATTTATAGCAGTGCGGTTAATTTTGACCCGCAGTGTGAGTGTGTTGTTTGCATGCGCGTGTAGTTCGTAGATTTTGGTTGTCAATAGGGATACTGATTAGTCTAAAACATTTATTTTGTACCTTTTCAAGGTAACTCGAGTTGAAATGACTATTTTGCGCTATACCGGAGAATGTATGATATACCGAGTTTGCTTTTTTAGCCGTGAGTACGCAATGTTCTTTAAATGTGAGCTTCTCATCTAGCATGACACCTAAATACTTGACCGAGGAAGTATGTTTTTGATGTTCGATTTATTGATTTGAAGTTTTTTAGTAGTTGTTAGAGCGGTTTTTTCGGCGACGCTAAAGTTACGTGATATCTTGGTTTCTTTAAATGACTCCGATATGACCGCGATGTCGTCCACGAAAAATGCTGTTTAGGCTTTTAGGATGTTTCGGGTAGAAACACGACGAGAGGATTGAATTCTTGTATCCAGGCTGGAGGAAGTCATTTCGAACAATTATTGTAGATTTGGCAACTTTACATGTACTTTTTGATAAAAAATGTTGTTACTGTCGCAAATTTTGTTCACTTTGTATCTTCGAAACAGAGAGGTTTTTCAGAAATCATCATAGGACAATATATTTTTAGAATAGGTCAAGGAATAACACCTGGAATTTTTGCGGCATGTTTACCAAACACCCTGTATTGAGCCTTACTGTAGTGAGCAATAATGGACCCAAATATAAACAAAATTAATACCGGAGTATTAATTTTATAATTTGTAGCAACCTCTGTTTTAGGATTAGAATATTGGATTTCCGATGATCTTTAGGAGAGCTGGGCCAGCTTTTCGAGGGGCATCAGCAGCCATCAACCATTCAGATCAAGGGAGTACGGGTAAGTTTGAACTTGGAAATTGAATTCCCTACAGTTTGTACTTTTTAACCTATCTTTTCAAAATTTGTAGTAGGAAACTAAATTAGTTATTGTCTTCTTCTTCTTCTTCCTTTCAGGGTTTAGGCTCTATTGCCTGTTCCGACTTCATAAGTCTCGCCAACGCTTTCGCGGTCGGCCAACGTCTCTTTTGCCTTTCGGATTATAATCAAGTATTCTCTTTGGGATCCTTTTGTCTTCCATTCTATTTAGATGTGATTTCCAATCCTCTCTATACCCTTGTATTCTTTCATTAACCGAGAAGATTTGCAATTCGTCGCGAATGTCTTCATTTCTTATGTGGTCCAATCTTGTACATCCTTTAGTTCTTCTTAAGAATTGCATCTCCGCCGCCTGTAGTTTTGATTCATCTCTTTTGGAGGGGACCCATGTTTCGCAGCCGTATGTTAGGACAGGTATTGCCATTGTTTTATAAAACTTTATTCGGGTCTCCTTTCGAGTTAGATTTTCAGGTTTCTGTGTATTGTTCCGCATATATGCTGGAATTTGTTTATCTTGTTAGCTATGTCGTTGTCTCGGTCGAAGCTTACGTCGCATCCCAAAAGTTAAAGTGGGATATTTGTTCTACAGGCTGATTTTCTATAGAGATCTTACTTCTTATTATATGTTTTCCTTTAAACGCCATAACTTTCGTCTTTTCTTTTGAAATTTCTTGATCATACTTGGTACACAGCTTCTGCAGGACAAAAATCGCTCTCTGGAGGTCATCTTCAGTCTTTTGTATTATTACAAAGTCGTCCGCAAACAATAGGCAATTTATGAATGTATCTCGATCTATTTGTATTCCTAAGTTAATTTGATGTTTCCATTCTCTTATCATGTCGTCCAAATATATGTTAAACAAAGTAGGTGAAAGACTACACCCTTGTCTTAGGCCTTTATTGGTTGTAATTTTCTTTGTTATAGATAATCCTGTATTTATTTCAATCGTAGTGTCTTTATATATATTTTTGATGACTGATATTAGGTGTTCGGGATATCCTCTTTTTTGCAACATTTCAAAGAGCTTTCGTCGGTTGATGTTGTCAAAGGCTTTTTTGAAGTCTACAAATGCAATATGGGTTTCGAGATTGAATTCTCTTCGTCTTTCTATTATCTGTTTTATTACAAAAACATTGTCAGTGCATGATCGACCTTTTCTAAAGCCACTCTGTTCTTCAGATATAAGGGCATCCGCTATGTTCTGCATTCTTTTGTTTATAATTTTGGTATATATCTTGTACACACTGTTAAGCAGGCTTATTCCTCGGTAGTTTTGGCAGTTTTTTCTGTCTCCTTTCTTGAATATTGATATCACCTGAGCTTCTTTCCATTCGGATGGTATTTTTGATTTATGCCAGCATTCATTTATCAAGTGTAGTAGTCTAAGCTTGAAGAATAGACCTCCATATTTAAAAAGTTCGTTATTCAGACCGTCTGGGCCAGGCGCTTTCCTGTTTTTGATTTGATGTATGCAATCATCTAATTCTTGGATAGTAATGGAGTCCCTTTATAGCTATAGTTACTTTTAGATCCGTTCCCTTTTGGGTGGGGTTCTCGCTCTGGTCATGCCATAGGTCTTTATAATGTTGTATCCATTCTTCTTCCTGGATTATGTGTAAATGTGCTGTGTCTTTTTCTGTTTTATTTAGATGTTTCATCATTTTGTATGCTATTTGTTGCCTACCATGGATATCCTGTTCTATATTGCATATAAATTTTTCCCATGAGTCCATATGCGCTTGTCTAATTAAGGTTTTTGCATAGTTTCTTTTTTCTTTGTATTTCTCTCTTGTTAGATTTGTGTTCTTTTGTAAATTTTCCTTGTAGGCTTTTTCCTTTTCCTTTATGGCTTCTGCTATTTCTTGGTTCCAAATCTTTAGACCTTTTTGTTTTTGTTTTCCTTTTTGTTCCTAGCGCCTCTTGGGATGCTCTATCTATGCATTTTCTTTTATTGTCCCATTCTTGCTAATATCATTCGCTGTTGTCGTATTTTCAAGATGTTCCTGTAATCTTTTTGGTAAAGGTATCTGATGCTTTGGTCTTGTAAGATGTATTTTGTACGATGTATTGCTCGTTCCTTGAATATTCTTACGCTGAGTTTGTTTTTCCATCTGGTCAATAGGCCTATCCTTGATACTAGCAGGTAGTGGTCTGAATATATATCAGAGCCCTGTATACTCTCACATCTTGAACCTGGGAACTTAATTTTCGTTTACCATTATATAATCTATTATTGAACGTAATCCTCTGGCGCTCCATGTGTATTTGTGGATGTCTTTTTCTGAAGAACGAGTTTGTTATTCTCAGCCCATTGAATGTCGCGAAATTTCGTAGTTCGTGCCCATTTTCGTTTATATGTGCTTCTCCAAAAGTTCCCGTTACTTGGGGATAGGTTGATTTCCTATTCGTGCATTCAGATCTCCAGCGATAACTAGGTGGTGATTTTTAAATTCTGTGGTGGTCTTCTGCAGTTTCTCGTAGAAAGCTTCTGTTTCTTCTCTTTTCCCTCTTCTGGTGCGTAGACGCCGATTATCGTGAGGTGACCTCTGTCAATCTTTAATTTGGTGGTTATTATTCGTTCGTCTATGTATGAGTAGCTTTCTATTTGATTCTTCCATTTTTTGTTTATTAATATTGCGACTCCACTTCTTGCTCTATCTGTTGCTCCACGCCGCTGTATATCATTATGAAATCGTCAAGTTCTTTTGTTCCTTTCAGTTTCTTTTGGTTTCAGTTATGACTACTATATCTATCTCTTGATTTTTCAGGGTGTCATTTAGTTCCGCTTCTTTATTTCCGAGACCTCTTACATTCCATGTTGCTATCTTTATTGTTTCTTTGATTCCTAAAATCTTGTCCTTTTCGCGCTTAGGTCGTTTTCTGTTTGATCCATCCGGCTGTATCCGAGGCTGTAACTTATGAAGTTTGTGAGTAATTTAGGGTTTCCCTAGTATAGATTACCAGTCCATAGCTAGGTAAGTTAAGTGGTGGGGCTGCCACCTTGAAGCCTCTTAACGTGCTTGATTTTTCTGTAGGAGTGTTCTTCTCTTAGCCAAGGGGTTCCAGTTTTATGGCGCTGGAAATTCGCCTGCACCCTCTCCCGTCTGCTACAACTTATGTTGTATTGCCCAGGGGTCACGCGGCTAGGCCTTCGAGGACGTGGGAGTAGGATTTATTGGCAGAGCTGATCGGTGTTAGATCAGTTAGCATTACTCAAGATTTGTGAGGTGCACATATTGGCATCTGTGCCCCTCCTTGAGGCTTATACCAATCTTTGACCCCCATTATTAGTTATTATACTTGTCCAAATTCGCTGTTAGTGTAAATTATTTGTGTCGTCGTTTCTTTGCTGTTTGGATTTTTAAAACAAAACTATTCATGTAATGTAAGCTACGTACCGTTGGCGTTACAAGTTCAGTTTCAAAGAGAAAGGAGGGGCTATAGGAATCCTAGATAATGCTAATGCCCTTCGTCGATGGATAGTAGCAAGGCCTGAGGTTGCCCAAGTAATTGAAGAATTAGAAGAAACATTTTCCAGAGGAAAACAATTGGAAATACGCCATCATGCAGAATGCAGAATTTTTTGTTTAAAAGCCAAAAACTTTTTTTGAAAATTTATTTAATGCAAATTAAAGCAAAATTTAATGACAAACATTTTGCATATTTAACGTTATTTTTGAAGAACTAACTGTTTTGAAGAACTGTTTTGCAATTTTTCAGATTTTCGATGAATTCTATAGCTTTCACAATTTTTAATTTAAAGTAAATTTTGTTTAAATCATTTTTATATCAATTTTGTGAACATCGACGTATTTTTCCGTCTTTGTTTGTTCTAGGAACATAACCCAGATGTGTTTTGCGAAATTATAGCAAACATTCCTGCCGTAGTAGAATTCTTTACTCAAAATGCATCGACTTCCATTACCGCCATATTATCAGTAAATGGCTGGACTCTAACCAGTATAGCCCAGTTATTTAATGCTATTACAAGAATAGAATATTTTCCTATACAATAAAAAGTGGCAGAAGTAATACTCATACCAAAGTCAGGTAAGTCAGCTAAGAGTATAGCTTCCTACATGCCCATCAGTCTTCTGCCAATTTTCTTTTGATACTGCTGGAAAAACTCTGAAAAAATTGCAACCAAATAGAAGATAGAAATCTTATACTAAACTAGGCTGTTCTCTTTCTATTTTCTAAAAAGTGGAAATATAACTCCTCTCTCACCGCAAAGAAAAGAAGATACCTTTTAGACCATTTTATTATTATGTAAACTCGATTAGCTTTCGACCTTCACTATTTTTTGACGTGAGAAAGCGTCTTTGTTGTCTCAGGATATCTAATCCCTGGATCCTTCTAGAGGAGTGTTGTCTTCCACAACACATCCAACAATTTGCTAGCTAGCAAGAACAACGGCACAATTACAAAAGCACTATTTTGAGTTGTGCCGTCGTAATTGCCCGTCAGCAAATTTTCTTATGCGCAATGAAGACATAGTTAGGCATCGATGAAGATTCCCAGAAATAGATACCGTATGACAATTTTAAAAAACCTTAAACAGTTTTCCCCTGGTTCTCACCGCTTGGTTGTTTGAAAGAAAATTGTTAAACAAGAGGTAGGTCTTCTAGTTTCAAAAAATATGTTTGATTCTCTGCCCTTTCAATGGCTAGACTCCGATGTCAGTCGAAGAGAGCTTGTAGATGGATTAATAATAAAATAACTAGCAGCTTTCAATTTATTTGCCCGTAACTTATAAGAAGCGGGTAAGAGTGTGTATAAATACCAGAATATGAGCCAATACAAAACACTTAACATAAAACAACGCAAGAGAAAATGAACTCATGAAATGAACTGTAATCCACAGATTCTAACAATCGTAGCTTTCCATTAAAATGGAAAAGCGACTAAAACCAAAATACAGTTTGGTTTCCATTGGAAGAAAAACGAAACAACCAAGGTAGGTTATACTACAACACTTACAACGCTCGCAGACGTAACAATATAGTCGACACAAAACTGTTGAAACACAAATCTCAACAATGATTAACAAGTAATTCCACATCTTTAGTTTCAAAATTCACCTCAGCTTTGCACAGGAAACTGTTTTTAGGCGAGAGTCCGTCAACCCTGATTGCGATTTTTACCATTATTTTTGTTAATTATGAAAGATAACAATGCCAAATACACATTAAAAAATAAAATTTGCGGACGGTCTACAAATTTAGTTAAAAAACGGCTTTAAAAATTAATTTGGAATACAATTTTATTATTGGCTCTTTTGAACTGTAATCCCGCACATCGAAATTAAAATGGGCTGTGGCAACAGTTAATATACCAGAACTTTGGTTTTTACAATGAATTATGAAAGATGAGAGTGTAATTAACAAATAAAAAAATTAAATTTGTGGTTGGTCAACAAATTTTGGAAAAAAATCACTTTTAAGATGAATCCGAGTCTTGACGTAATTGCGTTTGTCAAAACCGCAAAACCCGGAAATCAAACAAAATTAACAGGAAAGTGTCATAGTACCCATCCACAAAAAAGGAGACGGATCAAACTGTGGCAACTATAGAGGAGTACCTTTGAGTAAGTACGGTAAGCGTACCTTTTATAACAGAAATAGAAACAAACAATTTTTTGTTATAAACTATACAAAGATCCGGACATAATACAAGTAATAAAAACATAGCGGCTAAGATGGGCGGGCCACATACAGAGATAACCAAATGACAGACTAATTAAAATGGCAAGGGAAGCTGTACCCGAAGATAAAAGACCCGTAGGGCGACCACGGCTTAAATGGTAAGACAATTATCAGAGCAGACCTGAAAATCATGGGAAAATACGAAGAACAGATATGGAGACGCTCATGGCAGGGCGGTAAAGATGGAGGGGAAATTGTGAAGTCATCCAAGACCCACCCAGGATTGTAGAGCTGTACGATTGATTGAATGACCTACTAGTGAGTGAATGCAGTGGAACTCGATTGGCGAGAAACTCAATTGTCTGCTCATAATTGTAAGTTAGTCAAAAAACTTAATCAATAATGCCCGGTTACACCGCTTTTGACTTAAGTAAAACTTAAGTTTTCTTTAACAGCGCCAAATTTAATTTTACAGAAATTTAAAAACTTTTAATTAATTTTCCGTTTGCATCGCACTGTTCAAGAAAAGCTAAAGTTTCAGAAAGTCGCACCCGCTAATAAAAACATTTGAATTATACAATATAAAAGCAAAAATTTATTATTCTTAAAAATAAATTGATTATTCTTACGTCAAAATATACTCGTAGTCGTTCGTAAAGACGAACAAAATGCGAGCGCTAAAAAAATCTTATATTTGAGCACAATACTTAAGTTGCATGCGGAACAAACTTGAAAAAATTCTTAAATTTAAGATTTTTAGCGCTCGCATTTTGTTCGTCTTTACGAACGACTACGAGTATTGTTTTGAGGTAAATTATTAATACAAAATAATTCATTTTTTGCTTTTATGTTGTAAAATTCAAATATTTTTATTAATGGCGCGATTTTCTGAAACTTCAACTTTTCTAAAATGTGCGATGCAAACGAGCAAAGTAATTAAAAGTTTTAAATTTTATAATATTAAATTTGTGCGTCAAAAAAATTAAGTTTTACTTAAGTCAAAAGCGGTGCAGCCGGAAATAAGAAGTAAGTAGTTCTGGAATTCCAATTTTATAATTGATTTTTGAGTTATTATTTATTTGACGACATCGCATTTTCTTGAAATTTAAATTTTTATAGAAATTTTATCGATTTTAGATAAAAATTTTGCGATTAAATTTTTTATTGATTAAACTATTTTGGAAATTAGTGTAGAGCTTGGAATAGCGGCGTTCGCCTTAGAATTTGTAGTAGAATTCAGTTAAAATTTCAACTTTGTTTCAGAGATTTTCACGAGACGGATATATGACATACATTCACACAAACTTGGTGTTTAATATTATGACTTCAAAAGCCAAGAAGAATTTCAAAACCAAATTTGGTTTTTCGTAACTTTAAATTAAACTGATTAAATTTTGGTTCAAATAATCGGTTTATGGAAAATATCTCTTTTTAATTTTAATATTTAGTAAAAATATGATAAAGCCATGGTCATGGTCACATCTGAATTTTTTTTATGGTAAATAGAATAGTTACTTTTTCATAATTCATTAAAATGAGGACATTAAAATAAAGACCTCAAAACATGAAAATTCTTTAAGTTTGTGTAAAAATACAGAAAAAAAATTATTTTTAAATTTATTTTCAAAATATTCTACGTCATCTACATCTTGTAACTGCAAAACAATTAAAAAAACAAATAAATTAGTTCTTTCCTGGCTCCATTACAATCCATAATGAAAATCAGCTCACTTTATGTAAAAATAATTAAAAAAAAATTTTTTTGATTATTGGAAAGAAAACCCTTTATTCTGTTAATGAAATCTTTCAGATTCCGACTGCCGTATCTCGCTGAAATGTTACAAAAATTTTAAAATTTTCTGGAATGTAGACATCGAACTTTTGAGTCAAACACCGCATTGTACGCCCTCTACCATTATGTGGCAGTTTTAACATTTACAAATGAAGTTGTATAAGCGCTTGGATTAGCAGGGTTCGAATCCAAATCGAGCAATATTGTTTACTTTTTATTTTTACATTTTTACTTCTTTCTTACAGCCTTACAAAAATTTTGATTAACTAATAAAACTAAGTAAAAATATATTTCGCTTATTTAGTTATTTTATTGTCTTTTAGTTGCACAAAATAAATGAACAAACAACAAATATAAGTTTTGGAAGTTTCTATAGATACTAATTTCGTTAAATATTTTGAAATAGTACCGAGAAGATCATCATATTTGAGTTAATTATTTATTAATTGAGCGGTGGTAACTCTGCCTCTTTTGATTTAGGCGATGTTTGTTGCTCGAGATCGCTTTCCCATTTTTGTAAAAGATCGATGACAGCTGTGTGTCCGAAAGCAGCAGCTTCTCTCAATGGCGTATTTCCCCATCGGTCGTGAATATTATAGGGCACACGGCAATATTTTAATAAAAATTCAACACAATTAACATGCCCTTCCGCTGCTGCTAAATGGAGCGCAGTTCGACCGTCATAATCTGATAAAGTCATATCCATTCCAGATAGCTTGTGCCTGAAAAGTGATATGATAAAAAGAAAACTTTGATGTTGAATTGTTACCTTCTTAATGCTGTAATATCACCATGAGCCGCGCAGAATAAGAGATTCACAATATTTAAGCCTCTGGTTTCAAATTTATGACGTCTAGGATCGGACTTATCTGTTGCGTGTTTTAGATTATCATATCTGTGGAAGTTAAATTTTTTCACAAGCTCCTAAAATTATCAAAACTGTGTTAATAGACAACTTCGTTTGATGTAAATTACTTCGCGCAAAATTGAACTCCTCTACAGCTGTTTCCCAAAGCATCTAGAGGAGGAGACCACATACAAACACCCATAACATTTGGAATAACAACTATTAGACCACCACATACTCCCGACTTTGCTGGTAATCCTACCTAAAAATGTTTTGTAATATTAAAAATGTACTTACAGGAATAACATTTTTAAATTACTTTAAATGCAAATTGACCTGAGTAATCGTACATTCCACAACTGTGCATCAACGACAATACATCTCTCACACTTTCTGGACTCAACACTTTTTCTTCCGTGAGAGGACATATACCACCATTGGCCAACGTAGAAGCCATGACAGATACAACATCAGAATTTGTTTCCATAGAACAACACTACAATTTGCTTATTAGAAAAGCTATTAATATTATTTTCAATTTTCTTTACTTGAAAATAGAAATCCATGCATTCCCTAAAACTAGTTTTCTCTGGATAACATTTGTGCTCTCTCATATAAAACCCTAAAGCGTAGTTTCTGTCCGCAGCTTCTCTTTCTGATAAAAATACTGCGTTATTAAATCCCAAATCTTCTCCACCTGCAAGTCTCTGAAAAAGCAATTGGACAATAGGACGGAGATGTCGGAGAGATTTGCTGGAGTTATGCTCACCTCAAAATAATTCATGGTAAAGTCAAATTTTTCGGCTAGTGTCATTTCTGGCCTAACCAGTGTTTTTAGTAACGCACAAACTAAAATGGCTCCTGCGTTAATCATGGGATTATGTGGTTTCTCTAAAAATTAAAAATATAAATTAGAAAATATGGACAACGACAAAATACGAACTATTGTGATCCAATATTAGCTCATTAAAATTCCTTCCACTCGGTTCTTGACCAACATATTTATGAACTTCCTTTTCGCCAAGTTGGTGCAATGCTATAGCATACGTCAGTGGTTTACTGCACGATTGTAATGTAAATGGTATATTGACATCTCCAATTGAAAATCGTTGCCCATCGATTGTACAAATACTTACACCCCAGTAATTTGGACTCATTCTAGCTAATTGTGGTATGTAACTAGCAACCTATAAAGTTCTAAATATATCGTCATATTTTATTTAACACATTTAAATACCTTTCCATCGTTATTGCTTTTGCACTTCCAATATATTTCTTCTATATCTTTTGCGAATGTTTGGAATTCCGGAATGATAAATTGATGTCTAAATGCTCGTGAAATTAGTCCAATATTTTGCGATACGATACTATTCAAAATATGAGAAAATAAATTATTTGAGTATACCCATATAATTGAGGGGGGAGAGTAACACTTAGAAAAACACCTCATAGGTTACATCAGTATTACACTAATTTTGCATTTAAAAAAGTAAATTATTTCACATTTTTTTGTACAATTTTGTTTAATAATCCGTAATAATAAGTATTTCCAACGTAATTTCAAGTAATTATAGATAATTTTACCAATAATTATTACTCGAGTAGAACCCCCCTTTTCAAATGTTTGTAAATATAAAATAAAAGTAAAAATTAATTTTGTGCAAATATACCTTCGAAAAGTTTCTAAATTTAAATTTTGAGAATCTATCATCGCACTATCTATGTTGGATTTTTTCTGTAAAATTCTCAATTATCCATCATTTCTTTCAAACGTGGATCTGTTTTTCGCAGACCGGTCATCCTAAGTGCCTATAATAATATTACGTTTTCATTTTTGAAACTTGAAAATTGAACCATAGTTACGTTTAAAAATTTTCCCATAGATAAGAGTCCCGTATCTTCACTCTTGAACATTTCAAATAATGCATCTTCGGGATTGTTGAAATCGGCTGACCTATAAAAAATTATTATCAACATTTGGTTAATTCGCAAAAATTGTTGATTACAATTATTAATACAAATAATGGAAATTCATTTTCTTGGCAGGCACCACATATTTTGTACTATCTGAATTTATATCTCAATGAAAAACCCACCTCCCCATGACGTTGAAGATTCAATTAACCATGGTATATTTTAAATGACTTATTATTTGAAAATCAAATAGATGTAGTTCCATTTATTGTATTTTAATAAAACATATCACAGATAACTGAAAAACAAAAAAATGAAAACAAATAACAAATAATTATGAACATTTTGCAACGAGTTACAATGTATGATTTGGGTTGTTTCTTGGGTAAGCGTAAAAAGCATGATAGAGTAGGGACAAGGGGCAAAACAACCTGTATGGATCTTGCAAACAAACGAATTATTTTTATTTTTACACTAAAACATGTTTAGTAAATTTGACAAAAATAAGCAATTATTTAGAAATCGAGAAAAACAATATTAATTATTAATGAACACCGGTGATTATAATTTAATTTGCTTAATCAATTGGTTTTGAATTTTTAATTTCTAATAGATTTTGTAAAATCATCACAGGCAAAAAATCCGTTTTAAATGGGTACTTAACCCATTTTTTCAATTAAAATTTAAACTTTCAAAATAAATTATATTACAGCACTCGTCAGTACTTTTGCAATTGATTAAAAAATATAAAAAATTTAAAAATAGAAATAATAATAAAAAAAGACGAGGGGAGTTTTTCTTCCGCCGAAAATCTTTATTGGATTATTAGTCACTTGGTACTTTCAAATTAATTTACAGCATTTTATGCAAGCAGGGCAGAATTTAACTAATGTTAAAGATTTGAATCAGCCAGCTTTGGATATGTATTATAAAAGACGTATCTATCTCTCTGATATATCGTATACCGGATGTTCATTTCAAAAATATCTAATCAAAATAATAAAGTAAAATAGAGAAAACAAAAACACGTCCGTTTAGATAGCGAGGAAAATGTTCAAAACCAATACTATTTAAATTTTAAGTTTAAGCGATCCCCCTGTAGCTATTCCTACTGAGAAATTTAAACAGCACTCCTATCAAGTGGTGGAAAAAATCTTCTTTCGTGAAATTAAATTTTCAAAATGTTTTTCATGATTGACCCAACATATTTTGGAGCTCATTGCGGACTTTCTAAAATGATTCTTTAAAATGACCCAAGAAGAAAAAAGGCAATATTAAAAAAATAATTAAAATAAGTTCAGATTTTATCAACTTAAAATTAAAGATAAAGACGGGTTGGGGGTGGGGGATAAAATACCAATACAACAGTAAATACCCTCCCAATAAATCTCATCATTCCTAAAAATGCAAGTGGTATCATCAAGCTTCTACATAATTTTTAAACATTATCTGATTCCTGGTACTGAAGCACAATGGATACTCCATATCTCCCGCTCAATGCACATTTTTTTGTTAGTAATGTGGTAGAATTTATGAATCATAATTTCTTCTTTCATGATATTATCCACCAGCTATTCAGCAAGCAGTAGCAAGTGCGAATCGAACTTAAGCGCCTACATATTTTCTTCGAATGAGCTCAAAGTGGAAATAATAATTAAATAAAAAAAACTCTAACTTATACAGACCTAGAGGTCTGAAATACTCTCCATTCAGATCATGTAGTATCGCAATTGTACATCTTAAAAAAAAATCTAGAATGCACAAGAAAAACACTGCAAAACATATACCGGGCAAGTCAAAACAATTTTTGTTTTTGAGTAAATTTGAGAAAAAAAAACATCGGTTTAAATGGCAAAGAGGATTTTCAAAAGCAATACTATTTGAATTTTAATCCCCTACCAACCAGCTACCCCTACTTCAAAAGTTTAAATAGCACCCCCTACCTTGCGAAACATCATTTTAGAAGTAGAAAAAATCCTCGTTCATCTACGATAAAAAAATTGAAATTAGTGAACCCGTTTATGAGGTGACGGTAAAAATTGAAAGATAAAACAAAAAATAATTCTATTCAAAAGGGTTACATTATTGGCCAAGTAATAAGATAATCTATTATGAAATTCTTCGCGGACTTCTCCATATGTTTCTGAACTAATTCGCCTACATTCTTGGGTTATTCTATTTTTCAGTTCTTAAAGATTTTTGAGTAGAGTTTTGCAAACAACCGTATTCAAATGACCCCAGAAAAAAATCAAGTGGCGTTAAATCGGGGATCTCGCCGGCCATTCTATCGGATCTCTACCAATCCATTTGCTAGAAAATTTTTTGTCCAACCATTGTCACACATTCTCATCCATTAACTTGATTTTCTAAATACTGATCGAAAGTGGAACAATTTCATTTTCTAATAAACTGTAATCCATTTGTCCGGTCAGGTTTCCTTCAATAAAAATTGATCCAATAATTATTCAGTATTATATTCTAAGCAGAATATTACTATCTCTTACTGAGATTTACAAATTCTCTTGGTGGGATGGATTAATCCCTATTTTACAATATTATCGTTAATCGTATTAAAGTTCTTTCGTTTCTTTCTTTCACAGTCTTGTGAAATGCACAATGCTCCTCCAAATCCTTCTGTCAGTGAGTTCCGCACCGCATTTGACTTAAGTAAAACTTAAGTTTTCTTTGACAGCACCAAACTTAATATTATAAAAATTTAAAAACTTTTAATTAATTTGCCTGTTTGCATCGCACTATTTTAAAAAAGTTGAAGTTTTAGAAAGTCGCTAATAAAAATGTTTGAATTATACAACATAAAAGCAAAAAATGAATTATTTTGTATCAATAATTTATAATTCTTACATCAAAACAATATTCGTAGTCGTTCGTAAAGACAGACAAAATGCGAGCGCTAAAAAATCTTAGATTTAAGAATTTTTTCAAGTTTGTTCCGCATGCAACTTAAGTGTTGTGCTCAAATATAAGATTTTTTTAGCGCTCGCATTTTGTTCGTGAACAACTACGAGTATATTTTGACGTGAGCATAATTAATTTTTTGCTTTAAATTGTGTAATACAAAAATTTTTTATTAGCGGGTGCGACTTTCTGAAACTTTAGTTTTTCTTAAATAGTGCGATGCAAACGCGAAAATTAATTAAAAAATTTTAAATTTCTGTAATGTTAAATTTGGCACTGTCAAAGAAAACTTAAGTTTTACTTAAGTCAAATGCGGTGCAGCCGGGCATCATTCCATCCACTTACGCCCATGATCATTATGTCTTGTACCTTATCGGTCCCACCACCTTATTCTCGGTTTGCCCCTCGGCCGATTCTCGCTAGGCTTCCATACTTTGTTAGGATTTGTTGCTAGCTCTCGTTACATGCCCCATCCATCCAATTTTTTGAAATTTTACATATTTGACTATATCTTCTCCATTCATCGCCTCCAAAATCTCGTGGTTCATCAATCGTCTCAACTCTTTGACCCAATAATGTTATTTCCAAATATACATAAGTCCACATACTGAACTTATGAAAATGTTATGTATGATCTTCTCGAAACACTTGTGGATTTTTTATTGGCCCAATGTCCATCATTGTGTTCGTTTCCCTGTTACAACAGTTCAAAATCTCAATTCTACTATCAAAATCATCTTTGCGAAATTTTCAGTGAATTTTATTAAAAAAACTTGGTTTTAGCACAACATCTTCTATGAAACCAATTAAATTATTAGTTGAATTTCGCCAGGAAGGTGCCATGATTCGCAGCAAAAAACACTAATAGTACTTCCATCTGCAAAACTTCATCCAACATTCTATATTGCTTATTCATTTTGTTCCATACAGAACCGGTTTCTTCAAATTTTCCTACTAACTAAATCCTAATACTAGAAAGTATTGTGTTCGTGCAGAAAACAAATTGAGATTTTGATGGATTTACACTTTTTGAGGTCCCCTGAGTAAAATAAGACGATTTCCAAAAAATGTCTGTGTGTGTGTGGTCAAATTTTATGTGCGCTCTACAGCAAAAACTAATAAGAATTTTGAGACCAAATTTAGGATTTTGTATCCTTATATTAAGACTTAAAGCTGATTAAATTTTGGTTAAAATTGGCTCATGGAAACTATTATTTTTAAATTTTATTATTTAATATTAGTTTTTATTGGATATTTCGAAAACTAATAGGAATTTCAAAATCAAATTTAGGATTTCGCAAACTTATACCGAGATTTAGTACTGATTAAATTTTAGTTAAAATTGGTTTGTTTTTATATTTTTATTTAGTATTAGTCTTTATTTAAAAAACTAATACGAATTTCACAACCAAATTTGAGATTTAATATTTGTATGGTAGAATTAGAGCTTATTAAATTTTGGTTGAAATTGGTTCACAAAAACTATTTTTTTAAATCTTATTATTTAATATTAGTTTTTAATTAATATTTAGAAAACTAATAAGAATTTCAAAACCAAATTTAGGATTTCGCATAATTACAGTAGACTCCGCTTATAACGGACCCTGTTATAAACGACATTCGGCTATAACGGACTTATCTAGCGGTCCGTTCAAACTCCTATGTGTGCCTATACAAACTTTTCTGTTATAAGAGACCCTCTATAACAGACACTCCGCATATAACAGACAAATTTTCACGTCCCAAACTGATTTACAACCGGCTATAACAGACACGAAGACATATTTTACGTTCAGTCCGTTGTGATACGTTATTATGCCACTTTGGGTACGGATTCGATTGCCGCTGTTGCGTCTACACTCGAGATTAGCATGGCAGATTGGTTTAAATTACTGTTGACTGTTGATATTTTAGATCTTAATACATATTTATTTATAGAACGGGGAATCATCAAGTTTACGTGCTATATTGATAGTATTATGCTACAAAAGAACGTGATGTAATGTTGCACTGCAGTCAGTACATATGTAGCAGCCGGAAGCGTATGTCGTAGAAATTCTCCCAGGTGTTGTACGCTTAAAGATGTCACTATCTGTCAAGAAGAAACGTATTTCTCTAAGCTTAAAAGAGAAAACTAACATTATAAATGCCATTCAGAATGGAACCGCCCAAGCCGAAATTTGTCGTCACAAAAATTTGTCAAAACAAACCGTTTCGGCAATATGGACAAAACGTGCAAAAATACTGGAGGCTGCCGGTAACACATCACTAAATATCAAGAAAGTGCGGAATCCCCTCCGTCAAGACGTTGATAGCGCTTTGCTGAAGTGGTTTCGAACGCAGAGATCAATAAACAATTCAGTAAGTGGGCCCATTTTGAAAGCTAAAGCAGAAGAACTGGGAAGGTTGCTCAACAATGAAGACTTTGTGTGTTCAACGGGATGGTTAGAAAGGTTTAAGAAACGCCATGGTGTCGTATCGGGAAAAGTGTCTGGTGAGGCAGCTGATGTGGATCAAAATATGGTTTCTGATTGGGTGCGCAATGTTTGGAGTAATTTGAGACTCAGTTATAGTGATGAAGACATTTTAATTGTGACGAGACTGGACTCTTTTATAAATTAACACCTGATCGTACGTTAAAATTTAAGGGCGAAAAGTGTATTGGCGGCAAACAATCCAAATTACGTGTGACAGTTTTGGTATGTGCAAATATGAGTGGTGAAGAAAAGCGCAAGTTACTTGTGATCGGTAAATACAAAACCCAAGATGCATGAAAACGTGCAAAGATTGCCAATCCGATATACTGCCAATAAACGTGCCTGGATGACTGCAAAAGTGTTCGAAGAGGAGCTTCAACTATGGAATGCAGAACTGCGTCGGAAAAATAGAAAATTTTGCTTCTTCTGGACAATTGTGCCGCTCACCCACAGCTAGAATTTTCAAATATCAGTCTCATATTTCTACCACCAAATTGCACCGCATCGTTGCAGCCCATGGATCAGGGGATTATTAGATGTCTCAAATCGCATTACCGTCGACGTCTGATGGTTAAACTGCTAGAAGCGGCTGATCATGGTGAAAAATTTCAGTTGTCTCTGCTGGATGCGATACATATGGTGGCGCAATCTTGGGACATGGTATCCAGCAACACCATTAGAAACTGTTTCAAGCATTCAGGTATTGCTAGCAGAAGCTATGATTTTGAAGACGAAGATGAAGTACCTTTAACAGAATGGTTGCAACTGAATAAGGAAGATAACGTGGACGAAATAGATCTACCCTTGAGCGCTTGGCTGAAAAAGTACGTGTCGGAAAATGCCGCAGATAATTTTCCACACCTGGATAGTTTTGCTGATGTAGACGATGATTTAGTAACATCTGAAACTCCTTCAGACATGGAAATCGTCAGCGAAGTATTACATCAGAATCAGGATGAGCGGCAAAGTGACAGTGGGAGTGATTCCGAACCTGAAAACTCGATTCCAGATCGCAGTGACGCATCGCGTGCAATGAAACTTACGCTTTGTTATTTAGAGTCGCTAGACAATGTTGATGACAAAATCTATAATGCCGGGATAACAATTTATAACTTTTTAGAAAGTCAAAAACCAGTGGCAAAAAGACAAACTACAATTACGGAGTATTTCATGTAATCCAGTTTTTAATTTAATTTAGATTTATTAAGAATGTATAAATATATTTCTGTTAACCTTTTTGACAGTATTTCAGTTATTAAACGTTTTTCGAACCATCTTCCTTTTTTTGTTTAACTACTCCTATAATGGACATCGGCTATAACAGACTCAAATAAGGTTCCCTAGAGAGTCCGTTATAACCGAAGTATACTGTATACCGAAATTAATATTGATTAAATTTTGGTTAAAATTAGTTTATGAAAACTATTGTTTTTCTATTTTTTTAGATTTTATTATTTAATATTAGTTTTTATTTAATATTTTAAAAACTAATAAGAGTTTCATAACCAAATTTGAGATTTCTTATCTTCAACGTAAGAGTTAGAGCTAATTAAATTTTGGTTAAAATTAGTTCATGAAAACAATTTTTTTAATCTATTTAGTTAATATTAGTATTTTCAGAATATTTCAAAAACTAATAAGAATTTTAAAATTAAATTTGGTATCTTTGTATTGAGACTTAGAGCTGATTAGATTTTGGGTCAAATTCGTTAATGGAAATCATTTTTTTGTTCTCTTTATTAATAAAAACTAATTTTTTTAATACTTAATAAAAGTATGATAAAGTCATGGGCATGGCCACATCCGATTTTTTTAGGATGGCTTTCATTGAAAATTTAATGTATATTCTTTGAATTACAAAATTGACTTGAGATTTTCATTAACTCCCCCCCTTTAAATGAAATTTGCTGACATTTTACCGGACCCCCTGCCCTACGTTTTGATCTCACGTAGTTAATGGATGTTCTAGGGCGAGTTGTACCAACGAAGTTAATCTTAAGATCACGTTGAACCGTCGATCAAGTTCGGTGAACCAATCGCCGAACTTGAACTACGGATCAGTGTAATCTTAAGATTAACTTCGTTGGTACAACTCGCCTTAATGATATTTGTTTCATCTTTATCTCGTAAACGGATCCGCTAAATCCAATTTTTTTAATATGGATGAAGGATTTTTTCGACTTTAAAATGACGTATTGCAAGATCTTTAATAGGTTAGTTGGTGGGGAAGAGTTAAACTGAAAATTCAGTATTGGTCCGGTCCCCATCGCTATTTAAACGTATTTTTATTTTCTTGAACTCAAAATGTTGTTTAGACTGGCTACTTTTTAAATTACTTGACTGAAATCGATTTAAAAATTAATTATAAACTATTTTGTATTTCTTAAGTAAATCCCCCCCCCTATTCTTTTCAAAATTGACATTATACATTGCAATTAAAAAAAACAATTTTTGAAAAATACCAAATTTAAAACGGCTTGACGGATTGTGTTCACGCAAGTTTGTAAAGTTAGATATTTTTCCAATTGGAAAACAGGATAATTTTTCTATATTGGCAACACCGTTCGATGACCATTAACGATTTTTAATTTATTTATTACTTCCGGTTGCACCAGCAATGAACCCCAACGTTGTTAATTACCTTTTGTACTGCACCGTCGAAATTTTTGAAAAGTTTAGAAAAAAAAAAATTTGAATCACCTGTAAATGTAATTCATCGACGAATTGTAATACCGACTTCCCACCGATGTAATCAAGAGAAATTCGAGAGGAAAAAACTACTTCAACCTTAAGAAAAGGTTGCAAAATTATAAAAACGAAAGAAAAAGTTAGATGATTGTTGTGTTATTACAATTTAGTTATTAAGCAAACTAATGCGTATCTTTTAGTGACAAAACTACTTAACTACTAATTAACTAAATATCGTGGAAGGCGTTTGCATTAAATGTTTGCTTTAATTAACAAAGTAAATCGTTACTTACAAATACAGGTAATTTGAATCATGGATAAAAGAGAACCTCCGTCTGAAATAACGTTTTAATTTTGAATAAAAAAAATATTAAATTAAAAAAAAACACTAACACTTGTTAATAAAAATTTGTTGATTACTAAATTTATACCTCTGTTGATTATTTCCATCGGGACGATTTTTTTCCTAAAATGAGTTAGTATTATAAAATTTTGGTAATTAGCCTAATGAATCACTTACATCTTCGCCAAAAGTACGGTCACATAACGCTCTTATTTTATGTCGGAAGTTTACAAATTGCTTATTTAAACCAATTCGATCGTAATTTCTTAAATTGGACAAAATTTGTCTCATTATGATATTATTAAGATCAATAACGAAACGTCGAGCTCTGACAACTAAAAACACCGGCTACGTACCGCGTCGCTCCAATAACGCACGATCTATATAAGATACTTTGGCTAACTAAACCGCGCGCACTCAAAAATTTTCTCACAAAATCAAAACAAAAAAAAAACAAATCCATTATTTAATCTATTTTCAATGCCGTGTAATTAACAATGACACGATAATAAAACCAGCCAAAACAAATTGTTTATTATTTCGTTTCAAATTACAAAAATATACAAGTTTTTTACTATAAAATACCTTATACAAAAATAATTTGTGATGTAACACAATTGTCCTAAACACACATACGTAACTGTAATAATGGGCCATACTTGAGACTAGATCTACTATAAATACAAACTTTATTTCTCTACTCTACAGTATGTACAAAAATAAACATATTAACAAATAATTTACAGCTTCATTAATTCAGTTTACAAACAAACATATAATCAAATTATTATAAATTAAAAAACTAATTCGTTATTTTAAATTAAACATATGGACGGATTTGAATTTTTTTGCTGTACATAACCGACGTCACCTATGAATGAACCATAGTTTACAGTAATGCAAATTTACAGCTATCGTGATTTTGTACACACTTAAAAGTTCCTATCAAATTGAATAAATAAAATTCTAATTAATCATGCAGCTAAGGTTAGCAGATAAACATTCATCCAGAGTCAGAATGGGAAGCTCTTTGGCAAACAGTAAATTTCGCTTCCATCCCATTCTCAACAGCTTAATTTACTACGCATCCTTTCGTGACACCTACCGTTCTATTCTAATTGCCGTAATGGCATCTTAAATAATAAAGGCTAAAATAGTTAATATTTTATTTGTTTATGGTTTAATTTTACAGTTTTAATAAAAACATTTTGATCCGCATTATCACAAGTCATAAAAATTATAAAAATATTGCAACCTAAATCGTCGTTTCCGAGTCCACTACAGCTTGATTCTGTGAACTGTACGCTGGTGGTCCGCTATTCAAAAACACCATAGAATGTGTACTCTGAGTTTTACTGGAATTTTGATTTCGCTTTTGAGGTACTTGCGGTGTGGCATGATTATTATATTGCTGTGATGCTCGGTGTCCAATAAATCTAGCTCCATGAAAATTTGAGTAACTTGATCTAACAGACGCGGGTCTGTTGTTATACAATTCGTCTACATCATCTGGGTCGTTAAGAGATTGCAAAGAAGATTGCTGGTACGTTGGATTACTATGCCCGTTATTTTGCCAACTTTGTTGCAACACGCTGTTGTTGTTCAAACTATAAGTAGAAAACGAGTCCACCAATGATTGATTGATTGAATCATTGTGAGCCTGTGCTTTGCGTTGTTGTTCCAACAATTGTGTGACAGGATTCTGGGCAGTTCTCCGAGAGCTTCGTACAGAAGACCGAGAGTTATTGTACCTTCTACTACCAGAACTTTGTCTTGTTGATGACCCCCTCGTCATTACGCTTCTGCGTTTCACCCGCCTTGGAGTCATGGGTTTTGGAGACACCGGTGCAGCAAACTGATTATCAAATTCAGAATTGTCCTTGCGATCATACTGTTGACTAAATTCGATTGAATATAAAGACTGCCTTTTGTTGCTCATTTGTTGGGTTTTATTAACTGCAAAAAATATTTGAACATATTTACAAAATTAATTTTAGTCAAAACTAATTATTGCTATTCATTTTACACTCAAATCTGTTTTTGTGCGATATAGGGAGCGCATAAATAAAATCCTGAAACTTTATAAGTAGCTATAAAATATATTGTTTACAACACATTTAAAAAAGTATTTTTATACTGTAAACAAACCGCATAAAAACAGTCGTTTTATTTACCTAATGTTACCTTAATTTTGTCTTAATTGCATTAAAATTGAATATATTCAAAAGCTGAGTAATGTAAACGCAACATAACAATCAAGATTATCAACTAATGCGATAATGTACATGTAATAAAATTTGTGGTAATGTGATGATATAATATCGGGTGGATTATATATGTTGGATTCTCTTTAATTTGCATATAATTTTGACAGCAACCTATCGTTTTCTTTCTAAAGGCAAAAAATTGATGGTCAAAAACTTTTATAGCACGTATACCGCACATAAAAGAACCGCATAAAAACAGGTTTGACTGTATATTGATTAAACAAATTTAAACTACATTTTTATTATAAAACCAAAACCATTATCCTAGCCCCTAGCGTAATAAAACCAAGTATTTTCTATTGTTCAAATGTTCTAATTTACACCGCCTCCAGCACTATATAAACTAAAAGTTTTATCCTAAGATCGTACCTAAGCCGCCGTGAAGCGCGCTTACTTTTGAATTGTAATTTTAAACTTATTTAAAAAGTAAAAATCGTAAAACTTAAATTAAGAACAAGGTACAATCAATTCTGTTTAATCGGTACACATTTTGGGCCAAGTAGTTAGTTTCGTCCTTCAAGAATTGGCTCAAACGAGCGGTTCCCCCGATTAACCAGAATCGACTGTATATGCAAAATGAAGGATTTTCTTTAAAAATTAAAATCAAAAATATTATTTTTTAATTGACTACGATAATTAGCTAACATTTGTCTAGAAATATAATTTGGGAAATTTTTACAATTGGGATAATTATACCTTATGATGTAAACGTAAAATCAAGAAAATATAACAAGACTATAGTAATTGATGTGTGAATTAATTAATGAATTCACAATTAAATTAAAATAATTACACGCTTTTAGGAATTTCATAATAAAATCCATTCAATTAAATCCTTTACACCTACATACAAATATCATAATACAAAATATTTCTTCAAGTTTTTATGATTCAAACAAATTAAAATTTCGAATAAAATTAAATCCAAATTTTGTTGCAATAATCGTAGCAATAAATTTTGTACTTGGAGATTTCCGCTTCCTGAAAAAAATATCTTTCAAGTGTATAATTAATCAAACTGCAAAAAAAACTCGAGTCTGCTTGGTCTACCAAGCAGACATTGAATCATTTAAATTTGCGGACGGCTCACACATTTTTGGAAAAAACGGCTTTAAAAATTTATTAACAATGCAATTTACCCATTGGCTCTTTTGAACTGTAACCTCGCCCATCTAAATTAAAATAGGTTGTGGCGACAGTAAAGATACCAAAATCTCGTTTTTTACAACGAATTATGATGGATGAGGGTCTAATTAAATAATACAAAAATTAAATTTGTAATCGGACAACAAATTCCGGAAAAAAATCACTTTTATGTGAATCCGACTCTTGACGTAGTCAAGCGCTTTACTTACTAAAAAGATCCCCAAGTACCTCCAACTGGAAAAAGTATGGATGTTAACGTGACAGATCTCAGGGAACGACTGATCTCTCCCCACCACTAGTCATTGTCAACCCGGACTGGTAATAGAATGGCCACCTAATGACGTAATACTTCGCAATAATTCACTTACATGTATTTCTTATGGGAAAATTGTAATTTTCAAATTTAAATTGTGGCCTTATTAGAAATTCGACTAAATTCATCCTCACCTTAAATGATTCGTATTTTTATGCTCTTTCGTTAGGTTGAACCATTTTTATAGGAAAAAGTGTACTTTCGAAGACGGTTTTCTCGAACCTCTTTAAGGTAAGGATGAATTTAGTCGGCCTTGTAATAAGAACACAATTCAATTTTGAAAATTACAATTTTCTCATAATAAATACATGTAAGTGTATTATTGCGCAACAGGCCGTAGCCAGGGGTTTCAAATGTAAAAATTCTTTTTGAAAGTAAAAAATTTGAATTTTGAAAATAAATAGATGTAGGTATATTCAAGTTGGAAATTTTTTATAAGTTTCCCGAAATGGCATCCTGGTCGCGGGCCCTTGAGTAAGGTTTATTATAGCTCTTTGGTTTGCTTAATATAATTGCTTAATACTGATGACCATAAGTTTGCAAATTTATCCATCACAGTTTAAGTGTTCCTGGGGTGCTCCACACCCCCCAGACCCCCCGGTCTCAAGAAGTATGGTTTATAATTTGGGCTAATTGGAATATTAGTTACTTGAGTGTGACTTGTTAAACTTAAGATTAATTAGTTTTTCTAGAGATTTTTTCTAGATCGGTTATGCTGATGTCTTCAATTTACTTCTAATAAAAAATAAACTGCACAAACCGGGTGGGTCTGGGGGTGTAGAAAACCCTCCAGTACTTCACTGTTGATAGGCAAAACATTGACTGTTTACAGATTATGAGTAAGCAGGCCCGTAACCAATGTTAAAAAATTTTTTGAAAGTAAAAAATTTGAATTTTAAAAATAAATAGGTATAGGTATTTTCAAGTCGGAAAATTTGCCCTCTATCACCCGTCCGTGTGCTGTAGGTGGGTCAACAGTCACTGGCAGTGGGGAGATACCAGTCGCCCCCTGAGATCCATCGGGTCAACATCCACATTATACCGAGTTGGACCGTTCTAGGGGGATATTTTTAATTTTAAGAGCGAAGCGGGGACTGTAGAAAGTCGGTTTTAACAAACGCAACCACCTCAAATCTCGGATTCACCCTGTGTATTTTTTCTGAAATTTGTGGACCGACCACAACTTTTTTTAACTGTTAATTAGACCCTAATCTTTCATAATTCGTTGTAAAAATCGAGATTCGGTTATCTTTACTGTCACCACAAGCTATTTTAATTTCGATGGGCGGGGTTACAGTTCAAAAGAGCCAATGACAAAACTGCATTCCAAATTAATTTTTAAAGCCGATTTTTAACCAAAATTGTGGACCGTCCGCAAATTTTACTTTTTTTATGTGTATATGGCATTGTTGTCTTTCATAATTAACAAAAACCCAGAACAAAACCCTCTATTGACTGGACTATAAGTAAATGACCAGAAAGTTTTATTTGATATTAAAAAAGTTGATCCCAGATTAAATAGAGAATGGAATTGAAAACCAATAGAATGGAATTATTTAAGCTCAAAATTATTTTGATCGTTTTGTTCAAATTATTATGCACGTATATTCGGGTTTTTGAACAGCTGGTGGTGTCTTGTCCTTCTCTCTTACATTATCTACATACGCAGGGAACCTATGTACAGTTCAATGCAAGCTCCAAATCGTGGGAAGTGCATATACTATAATAACAGATAAGGTAAATCGGCATTTAAAACCTAAAATATATTACCTGCACCCTGTGAGAGAGACAGTCAGAAAAATCCTATGTAGATGTTCTGAGATCAAACTCACGACCACTGGATAGCAATCCAACACTCTAACTACTACTTAGCATATAACAGTTCTCTCAAATTATTATTCATCTGCTTAAAAATTATGTACATTCAAACCTGTTTTTATGCGGGGGATAGGGAGCGCATAAATGTAATTGCATAAAAAAAATATTCTGTAACTTTATAACCATAAAATATATTGTTTGCAAAACATTTAAAAAAATTTTTTATGCGGTAAATAGACCGCATAAATAACAGTCCCACATAGAAAATATGTATGTATAAATCAAAATAAATTTGTACATAAAAGGACCGCATAAAAACAGTTTTGACCGTATAATTTTACAGATTTTTTACAAACACCAATATTGACTTTTTGATGAGTTAATTTAAATGTTACCCCTCTACTGATATGCTATACAAAACCGCTGGAATAAGACAATCTGCTTTAAACTTACGTAGCCCCAAGTCCCTCAAAAGCTGTATATGACGTCGAGTTCAGTTACTTCCGGATTACCAGCCTGGAAAAATGAGTTGACCCCCCTTCTAGAGTAGCAAGTTATTTAAACAGGGTGACGGTAAACTGGGCCAATAGTAAATTGAACCAATTTTAGAAAATGGTAAATTGGGTCAAAGACAAATTTCAGGTAAAATTGGAATGCAATTTTTTCGAGGGCTTTTTTAAACTGTAACCCCCCACAAAAATTAAAATTAATTTTTAACGCTAAAAATAATTTTCAATATGGTACCTATTTTATATTTATAACATAATTGCTAAAGGTGCGAAGCCAACGATAAAATTTAAAAAAACTTCCCAGTGCGCGATCCAACTCGAAATTTTGAATCTTTGACGCGACACATGCTAGGGTATTTTATATTTATAATATAATTGCTAAATGTACGAAGCCCTTAGCTTCGCTACAATTTAAAAAAACTTCTCAGAGCACATTCCAAATCGAAATTTTAAATCCTTGACTCGACAGACGCGAGGAGCAACTGGTACCTTCTCGACCGTTTTGTGTGACAACCCAGGAAAAGCCATTTCTATACGAAAAAGTGTACTTTCCAGTTCGGGAATATTACCTTGAAAATTCCTTGTCTTTGGCTTACCATTTCCAAAATTTTATTCAAATTGTAATTTATAAAATTTCAGTGGAATTTGCCTTTGACCCAGTTTATCATTTTCACTTAGTTTTTTAATCCAGTTTACCTTACCCCTTTATAAAATTTATATGAGATTAAAAAATATAAAATTAAAACTGATAAATACGTAAAATTTAATATACTGAAAATTTCTGTCCAAATTTTTAGTGTGTCGTACAAATCTACTTAATTCTGAAGTCTGTTGCTGATATAAAAAGGTTGGGAAACACTGAATTATTATCTTATTGATGTCTTTTAAATTTAATACTAAGCAAAATAATGTTTAATCGTAAGAGCATTAAGTAATTCGTGTTTTACACTATACATTTTCCGAAATATTACAGAAAATGAAAAACAGTTCTGCAGTGCTATTCCTTAAACTTGTCTTTATTATGAACAAAAGTCAGAGGGACATTGCGTAAACAGAAATTGAAAATTTGGTAATCCCTGAATGGAATAATATTCTAAATTTTAATTTTTGCGATAACCATGAATATTCAAAATTTTCAAAAGAATGAGTATTCGAAAAAATATTTAAAAAAACAGTTGCCCCCCTCTTGGAAAACGACCGTCAGATAATTTTCATCACTGATTGACATCTCAGGAATTCAGCCATGATTTTATCAGGCCAAATTTAAATTAAATTAAATGTTTTAATAAAATAAATAATATTAAAAAAAATAATCTAATTAATTTTCTAATATTTTGCACCCTTCCTCTGAAAAATTTTCTGGTTGAGTTTATTCCTTATTCCTGGTTTAAACAGTGATTTAAATGATTTTTCCCTCCTTTTTTTCAATTTTGAAATAAAAAACTTAGATTAAAGGAAAACAGCATCCTAATAAACTGCAAACAAAAATTGAAGTTAAAGTATTTGCATCAAAGGCTTTTATATAACTTCTCAGATCTAACGGTAATTAATATATCTACATGCAGTGTATACTTGAATATAAGTGAATTATATCTTCAATTAATATTTTGTGATGTTAAATCGTTTGTTTGAAATTATTTAAGTCATCTAAGTGTTGAAATTCCAGATAATATATATTTTAGACCTTCATCTTTTCGAAAAAAGAAAACGGTTGTTTAGAGGCGAATTATCAAAATACTTTTTTTTAATTCCACCGCGCCATATATTATTTGGTGCCTCTATGCAAATACCTTGCTCTGCCAGGCTACAGTTCCGATACTGCATATGGATTGTTTTATTGTGCTCTTCTGGAATAAATTTAGAAACCACAACTATTGGCTAAAATTAGATTTAAATAATACATTTTATAAATCCATTTATAAATAATAAAACAATAATATTAAGGAGAAAAAGTGATGGTTAAGAAAAATATTTTTTGGTTGGCATAAATAAAATCTTTATATAAAATTAAAAAATTATAATAAAAGTGAGTTCATTTAAAATGTGTTTTTTTTAGAATATTTTCTTTCCCCAACTTTTTAAAAATAATATTGAAACTCCTTAAGATATCACTTTCAAAGTTAACGGTAGTATTTTTCAAAAGTTGGAAATGTAGGCATTTTTTAGGCATTGTTTTTTAAATTGCAAGGTATAATATTAACTTAAACAAAAAATTGGGAAAAACCCTAAACACTCTACCCTTAGGAATGCAATACAAATTACAAATAACAATAATGGCATATAGTTAGTTAATTTAAGTTTTAACGCATCAGAGAGCACGTAAGAACGGCAAACCTTCAGCATCGTAACCCAAACAGCTAATTAATAATGTTGTGCTACATTTATAAAATTTGTGGCAAAAACCATTAACATATGAGAGCTGCAAGATTCAAGCCCCTATACTCCATTTAAAACAGGAATGCAGTAGAAAATGGTAAGAGCGTTTCCGACGTGAAGTTAGGTTCATACATGAAACATAAAAAATTAAGGTAAATGTTAACTTGAAAATTTTACTAAACCTCTTAAAAGAAACCAAAAGAGAACTTAAATTTATGTATTTAACTTTTTAAAAAACCTACAAAATGCATAATTTACAATAAAACCGGAAATATTAAAATTTTTATTTTGTTAATATTCGATTTGTGAAATGATAATCGCAAATGAAATTTCACAAGTGTAAACTTATATAAATTTTAACCAATTTTGTTGCAAGGTCATATTTTTAATACCAATTTTTACTGCATTTTTATTTCAAATGGACTATAGTTTGAAGTATTGGTAGAAAAAACCATGGAGAGGAAGTAAACAAGCAAAATTAATTGATTTTTTGCAATCAATGTTTTTTCATTACCTTTTTGTTAGAAAATCAGATATAGTAAAAGCCAGATCAACAGGCATCCTTTATAAACTACAACCTTTAACACAACATATTTGAAGAGCACACGGGAATAACGATCAGGGTCCAATTTTGATGAAAAATAAACTATGAATGCCATCTGATACATGGTAATGAAAGGTATCTTTTAGTAAATATATATACAGTGAAATCTGTATAAGCCGGAACCGCTTGGGACCAAAAAATCGTTCCGTGTTAAGCAAGTTCCGTTTTTACCAGATCCTCTGCCTAAAACGGAAAAAATCTGCATAAAACGGAATTTTTATTAAAAAATTTAATAATAATGAATTGTATTAATACATATTTTCATAAGAACTTTAACACTTACTTATCCTTCATTGTAAAACTTATTAAGTCCACTTTAGATTTTAAAGTTAAGGTATTACACCGATATTTTGCAGACATTTTATAGCTTAATTTATCAGTTAATTGATAAAAACCTCAGGATGCCATAGGTTTGTATCACATAATAGACTGCAAATAAATGTTTACACAAAAAAAATACAAGATATGCAGAAAGCAAGCAGCAAATGAAAAATGATTCGTTTGCATGCTGTTTGTAACGAATATTATTTGGTAGGTATTCTACCTATGTACGTAAGTATGTATGTATGTATGCATGGATTGTAAAATTATATACCGTAGAAGAAATTATTACTAGAGTAGTCTAAACATTGGATAAAAATGTCGTACGTCTTACATCGCAATTTTTATAAATAAAATTAATTTATGTATGGATAATGGATAACATTCCTGAATTTTGGTTCCGGCTTATGCAATTTAATTTACGCACATGGGAGTTAAAATGAACTTTCCGTGTTCGTGTTAGACAGATTCGGCTTATAAAATCAATAATTCGGGACCACAGACAATTTCCGTGATGCACACAATTCCGGCTTTTGCAGATTCCAGCATATACAGATTTCACTGTAAAATAAAAATGATTCCAGTCCAGCATCAAAACGTTTTAAAATATTAAGGTTTATGAAGTAACAATCAAAGTGGGAGCATTTAAGTTTAATTTCTGCAAAATATAAAACTTGCGACTCTGATCATTATTCTCGTGTGCTCTTCTTTTATTGCAACCTTCTTTGTAATACCTCAGTAATTAGATATCAGTTGGCGCCTACTTCGCAAGTAGAATGTAGTTTTTCACCACTACATTTCATTATGTAGTACTTAATCCCGCAGAAACACACATTGCCGCTTGATCGAGTATTTACTGTATATTCTTTAAAAATAACTACAACATTTCTAATCTATAAAACCATTTTTCTACAATTCCTTAGTCGCAATATTTCTCAAATTTTTTAAAAATACTTACAACTATTTTCCTTCTCCAAAAGTACTTTAATAAGGCACATACTTGTTAAAATTCCCAATATCTAAAAAAGATCAAATATAATCTTATAATTATGTAACGTGATATTTAATTTTCGTAGTGCACCTAATACGGTAAGAATAAAATAATTGAGCTTACTGCAAGTAAACATTGCAATCCAGCTTGAAAAATTTCTACATGGCGGTAATCAAAAAAGCAATCGGTGACATTCTCCCACATGGGAACGGGAAAAGTTGTGTTCAGAGTTCCTTTACAGCCCGGTCCATGTTCCCACCAGCTTCCACTATCAGGATCAAGTTTTAAAACTGTACTTTTCTACAAAAATGTTTGAAATTAAATAAATCACAAAATTTATAAATTTTTGACCTACCTTATGATCCAAAAATCCAATATCCAAGTACAAACAAATTAGAAAAGCATTCCAAGATAACCAAACTAGATTCCATAACGAATACTAAAAAAATAACTTAAAGATATAAATAAAAAAACGTTTTGGATATCTTACCCAAGTAATATACTTGGCACGGTACTGGAAGGCCCCAAAGAATCCAAAAATAACAAAGACAATTTCAAAAAAGTTAAATAAAATGGGTATCCATAAAAAACCAAGAAAATCAAAAATCTGCCGTTGTATCACAAATAACTAAAAATCCACACATAATTTAAATAAATCGAAAAAATATGATCTTACCATTTGTAAAAAACATATCGATATAACAACATATCTGGGTTTACAGATTCCCATTATAATAAATTACTAATTACTAATAAGTACACTTAATTAACTAATGGAAGTTATTAAATTATTCATTTTTCTTTCATCACAATAAAACTGGACGTTTCCTTGTAAATTTACATTGTGAGTAAATACAAACAAAACCATTTTATACGACTTCCCATAATTGGATGTGAACTTGCAGGTTATTTTTAAAAATTATTTAAACACCAGATCTTCGTATAAAAAACATAAATAAACAAAAAAGTTGACACTATTACATTTTTATCACAAAAAAAACAGCAACATGTTGGTTGCACCATGAATGAACGATGCTTGTAAGCATTTAGTCCAATGAACTTGATTGGATAAGATGTGGATAGGATTCTAGAAGTGTGCGTCTTTGAGTATAATTGGTTGCCTATCTTCCAAAAGATTGGTAGCACATCAAACGACGAAAACAAAAACGACGAAGTTAAAACGCCAAAACAAAAAACGACGAAGTTAAAACGCCAAAACAAAAAACGACGAAGTTAAAACGCCAAAAACAAAAACGTCGAAAACAAAAACAACTATTTTTAACAATAAATTTTTAAAAGTATATTATTTTAGGTTACCTGGAAAATTTTGTTAGCTCACTTTTGGTGATTTTATTTATTTGGACAATCCGGGCACTGGTACTTTTTAATTGGTACTTGGTAATTTTTAGTTCAAAAAAATCTAAATCGTTTGTGCATGATTCTGCATCTTTTATTTTCATTTGTACCTTTTTTGTTTAAGTATTTTGAATATTTCTAGGTATAAATAAAGGCGAGAACTACAAACAAAAACAACGATAGTTGGTGAGAAGAGTGAGGAGAGAATGAGAGAAAGACCAAAAATAAGATCGTTAAATCAGGTTTTAAGTAACTTAAGAATTGCGGAGAAAAAATATTGGAAAACGAAGATGTAAAACAAGCAAACTTTGAGGGAAATCATTGCAAACGTTACCACTTACGCAAAATTGTAAATAAAAGAGAGGAATAAATGTATTAGTTTAAATCATGGACTTAGAAGGTACCTTCTAAGTTTATGGTTTGAGTTAAATTATGATCATGGGGTTTAATCCTCCCCGTTGAACAAATTTATAAATCCCATAGCGGGATAGCAATATTTTTAAGAACGAATAGCTTTATATATAAATAAAATAAACACCAAGTCCGGGATTCAGGGTCAGTTCAAATATTGAAATATATATCTTTCATATATAGCAAATCCCCTTCCAAGCAAATCTAGCAATCTAAGATATCTTCTTCTTCTTCAAGTGCCATACACTTCATTGTGCGTAGGCGATCAGCTTAGCCGAAGCCAAGCTGACTTTACTAGGGAATATAATTAATGGGGTGGTTTCCGTTGCCTTCCCCACAGTCCAAAGATTGATATCGGACCTTTGATCACAGCAGTGTAACCGACTCGACTAGGAATCGAACCATGGTCTACCGCTTTAAAGTCGGCCGGTGTATGCTTTACGCTACACTGCTGGTCTAAGATATCTCAGATATACATATTGTAAAACTATGCTCATAGTTTGTGGTTTCAGTACACCACCGAGATTATTGCTGATAAAACACAGGTCCCAGACCTAACGTAAGAAGAAGAAATAGTTAAGTCGAGAGATTACTGGTCCCTCCTTTCTTGCCCCAAAAGAGCGACAGAGAAAAGTTAAGTCCATTTTTACGTAGCGTTATGGTTATTATGGGTCGTCCATAAAGGACGTTTGCAATGTTTTCCAAATTTTTACCTCCTCCTCACCTCCTCACCCTTGTCCCAGTTGGTTATAATATTTTATCCCCCCCTCTCCGGAACGTCAAATGATCACAAATCAAGGACCCCCCAAAGAGAGATCATAATGTTTTAAAATTATAAGAAAAAAATACTTAAGCACAATTTTTTACAAATCCCAAAATCTAAATTTTTATGCGGACGTCACATTTGGCTAGCCCCCCCCCCCCCACAATAAATACAACTGCAAGGCACGTTCAGGTTAATGTTAACGCATCTACAGCTGGGTGATGAGGTCAAGTATTTTAGAATTATATGTTATAGGACTGAAAATGAGGAAAAACATCTATAAATTGAACTCAGGGAGATGGGGATGGCTTTCTAGCAGTATCGAAGGCATTCTAGGAGATTTTCTCCTAAAATATTTGTATTAGTTCTTTGTGTTTTTGTGATTTTATTGTATCAGTAGCGTATTTAAAAAATGTCTATGGGGAAGGAATCAGATTATGTGTTAGAATCTCGTTAATCCATTCATGCGGGGTCAGTTGTAAAAAGCTAACTGATAAATTTCAAAAAATCAAAAAATAAAAGAAATTTAAAATTTATTTCAAACTCAAACTTATTTAAATTTTAAAACCGCGTGGTAAACATTATTTTTATAGCAAAGGGTTTCAGGATACAATCCGAGTCATCCTTGGGGGGGGGTACCCCCTCCTCCTAAATACATCACTGGAGTGTATCTTTTTCTTCGTTCTAACCTCAAAATGGTAAAGGTCTTGTTATTCGTTAGATTGAATATTGAAGTGACCATCTCACCTGGAAAAAAATGGAGAGATGGCCATAAAAGCAGCTTAAGATGGCCAATACTTATTAATACCATTAATAATAATACAGTCAACTCGCGTTATAACGAAGTTAGCGAAAATCTCGATATAAAGAAAATACTGTCGGTCCCTTGAAATTCTCGCATTATAATGAAATTATTAATTGGGTTTTGGTCCCCTCGACATAACAATTTTTTTTACCAACGTCTAATAATTTTTGTCGTTTCTATGGTTCTCTAACTTCAAAAAGTGTCATAACTTGGTGTTCAAGTTATCAAAACTGGCGAAGGTGTTCAAAACTTGGTAAGGAGCGAGTCACTCTACTTTTTGCGGCAAGTATGGAAGGTTCAGAAAAGTTGAGGCCTTTATTGATAGCCAAATCCGCTAAAACCAGGTGTTTTAAACATGCCAAGTCCTTCGCCATGATGCAAAAGCATGATCAACCATAGGGTGGAGCTAACTAGAGCAGCATTAGAAGAGAGTCAGTCGAAAGTCAACTAAAATCGATTTTAAAATCATGAAATGCGAGAAAATTTCCATTCTGTTGACGGTACGTGTGCTATGCCTGGGTTGACAGTGCCTAGTGGTGGGGATACACCAGTCGCTCCTAGAGATCCGTCGCGTTAACATCCATACTTTTTCAAGTTGGAGGTACTTGGGGGATGTTTTAGTAAGTAAAGCGCTTATCAAAACCGCTTGTAGCGCATGGAGCGACGCCAAGCGGAGCGCAGAGTGCGGAAAGTGGGTTTTCATAAACGCAACTATCTCCAGGACACAAATTTGTAATCCCGAATGTACGGTACTCAAAAAAAGATGAAATCTGGAGTTTTGGAGTGTTAGCTTCATCGGTTTTATTAAATTTTAAACATATCTGCAGTTGTAAACAATATAATTTTTTATTTAAATTAAAAGTTTATTACACAAAGTTGAAATCGATCAAATAGTGATACCTGAACATGAATAGAAAAATACAGAAAACTAATAAGTTAGTTACTCAATTAGGGACACTGCTGAAAACAACAATTATCTGTAACTGACTTAAATTCTTCTATTTGTAAGGTCATTTCGAAAAAATCATATTTCTCGTGAATACTTTTTGTCGCTACCACAAGTACACTTTGAGGATTAACTCCAGGCTCTAAAACAATATTCATAAATACATAAACTTTTGGGTGCCATGGAAAAATTTACTTATATCAAGATGAGCGGACAATGCAACTTTATCTAAACTCAAAGCCCAAATATGTAAGTTGTGTACTCTTAATACTCCATCAATCTGCATAAATACAGCATTAACATCGTTGAAATGGATTCCCTTTGGTATTCCTTCCATTAAAACTAATAATGCATCTTTGATAATACTAAACGTTGTTATCAACACCAAAATTGAAAATAAGAACGTACAAATTGGATCAATCAAATTCCATTCTGGCTAAAAAATTAATACAATTATCAGAAACATATTAGACAGAAGCTGTTTAAATATTATAGAATTCTCATCGAGAACTTAAAATTTCTCAGCTTTTCAAGATCTGCTTCAAACTGAGTTACATTGGTTTGGAACCATAAAAGACCCCAAAATAAATAAAGAAGAGTGGTGATATATACAAATTCAGCATAATTAGGACATCAGTTCTCCCTGTACTCTTCTTTTGTTCCTCGATCCTTACCATAGCATACCATGTCGATTGCTCAGAAGACATGATGATAATAATTATAAGATGTTGGATAATACAAACCTTATAATAAATTACAAGTGCAGCAACAAACACTCCAAAACTTTGTATAAAATCGCCAATTACGTGTATAAATGCAGCTCTAACATTGAGGTTATGTCCATGTTCAGATTTAGATCCATGAGTATGACCATGCTGATGTAGTGTCAGGCCCATTCTAAAACAGATCCATAATAATGTTACATAGATAATCATAATTGAAATATTTAACTTACAGAATGTTAACTGCTAAACCAACTCCTGATGTAATTAACATAACATTAGGATCGATTTCAAAATCTCTTTGCATCACTCTTTGGATTGCCATATAAACCAAAATTCCAGTTACAACCCAAATTAAAAAAACCGATATTAGGGCACCTATTACTTCCGCTCGGTACCATCCAAAAGACATTTTCTTTGTGGCTGGTCTAGTGGCTACCCAAATGGAAAAAAGCGATATCATAAAACTGGCAAAATCTGATAACAAGTGAGCAGCATCTGTGGCAATTGCTAAGCTTCCCGAAATGTAACCACCTAGAAAACTGCCTTAAAAAAATAGAAGTTCGTGTTTAAACAATACGTACCAACAGCTTCTCCTATCATGAAAATTACACACAAAATACTGGCCCATATCAGTTTTCTTCTAGCTTTACTATCCACTTCTTCAAATTTTGATTTATGGCAATGCTTAAGCACTACAAAATAAAGAATTATCAATTACATTAGTGAGCTGTAAAATCTTCTTCCATGTCTGCCCATATTCGTCCACTATTGGACATGAGCCTCTCCCATTCCCCCTAAAACCTTCCTCTAAAGAATTGGTTTGGTTCGGCATACACGCCGCGCTTGCCGAACGTGTTGGCGCGGAAGACGATTGATCAGAATACAATTCTCATCCTATTTGGATTCGAGCTCGGCTTAGTAATTGACGTACTTAAGCGCCAAGGTGTGACCGTCTTCAAAATGTAAAATACTTTTGATTTTACCTAAGCTTGTGGTGTCTGCATTTTCTTTGGCATGGTGAGCTATATCGTTTTCATGGTCAGGTGTTTGATAATTCGATTCCAATTCTCCTTCTAATACTGTACAGCACCCAGAATCAACCTTGCCATGAACACAATAAATCATACGTTTAGGAGAAGAAGTTTTGATTGGAGAGAAATTTTCATTATTTTCAATCGACCCATAACTTCTTCTTTCTGGAAAACTAATAATAAAATTATTATAAAATTTTTTTAAGCATTTCACGATAGGTAACAACAACATTAATAACAGTAACCGAAATTAATAATTATTACATAACTATCTAATAAAATAGAAAAATTCATTCACAATTGAATACTTGTTTTTGTTATCTTTTCAATTTATATTTATCGTTCAAAAGTGAAAATTTTGACATTGATTTTAATATTTTTAATTTAAAAAAATCAACTTACTTAATACTAACGTAATCATCTGATTTATTGTCCATGTCTTATTTTCACTGTATTGTCACTACTAAAACAACAAATTAAATAAAAACATAAAATACTAATAACATTTTAATTGTACTATGCAATAACTCAATTTTGCAACGTAGATGTTTATTGTGGAATGAGAGATAGTGCACTCTAACCCAATAATCATTTACTTATCATATTTAAATGACCTGATAATCAATTCTACCATAACAAGTTTAAACTTTGTTATTTATTTTAAAGTGGGGCGTTATAAAATATTTTTTAAACGAATTGAATGTTTTTGATATGCTGGCCTTATTTGTATTTTCGATTGTATATTGAAATAGATAGCATTAAGCTTTTAAGTACCTGTGTAGGTAAGTAAATGTGATAAGCAAAATATATGTTATTTTTGTGATTACATATTATAATATGCCAGTGTAGTCATCTAAAAAAAAATATTTTTAAATTTCTTGTAAACCAAATAAACGATATCTACAGGTTAACTAGCTAATACAATAGATATTATCTATCAATAATAATCATATAAGTAGATTTTTAAGACTAGAAAGTTGAAGCATAGAAAATATCATCCATAACATAAGAAGAGTTGTTAAGGGTAAGCTTTAGGCAATATTTATATTCCCCCCTCCATTTTTTAAAAATATCAGGTACACTTCGAAATAACTTCAAAAATACAACCGCTAAATTTCAAAGCGACATTTTAAGGAAGATATAATTCGCCGGACCCTCCCCATAGCGCATCGTTCAGTGAAACTGGTGTAAAACGTTTGAGGGAGACGGTCAAAAACCCCGAATTCGGATTTTCATGATTTCTAAAGTTAATTATGAAAGAGGACATCGTTCTCTACACATTAAAAAAAATTGCGGTTGGCCCACAAATTTTAGAAAAACAAACTGTTTTAAAAATTCTAAATTAGCCATAATTGTGTTAATCAGACTGACATTCCGCAGCCTCTTTTCCGGCCGCTACATGCCGTTTTAAAAAAGCTTTACTCATTACAAATATCCCTTAGACCGCTCCTACTCGAAAAATTGAAGATGTTAACCCGACAGATAGCAGGGAACGATTGCAGTAAGTCGGTGTTGACTCACCTACAATACACGCACCGGTGATACAATGCTTAATATTGCACAATAATACATGTGCATGTACTATTTCTAATGGGAATATGTTAATTTCAAATTTAAATTGTGGAATTATTAAAAACCGTTTTTTAGACTAAGCAGGGAGGTGAGCTTGAAAAAGACTCCTATCTGATCAATGCTGGAAAGTGTGGGGTTTCACCCACTAAACTCACCCCCCCACCCCGTACCTCACCAGACTCCCAGCATTCTCTTTCCAGCATTTCCTTGGGTTCTGATAGGCGTTTGAGTTTTGCAAACTGTGCTTATTCGACAAACTCTCTTGTCCGTGGGTAAACGTCCGTTGTTGCTTCTTGATTATTCCGACTAATGATCTGTCTTGCTGTTTGAATTTTTTTCTCCACTGCTTTCGCCATCACGTTCCTCTTGATTGTCGGATCGTCTACGGGAGGGGGGTGTTGTTCCCGTACTCTCCCTGCTGCTTCTTTACCCCTTTCGGCTTCTTCTCTGAATTTTATAATATTTGTCAGCAGATTGGGTACCTCTGTGTCGGAGTTACGATTACGGTCTTCCTGCAGGATTCTTTCGCGAGAAAAATATCGTTTGAAAGTAGTGGTTGTGTTGGAGTCCCATCTCGCCCTTTGAAAGCGAGGGCTTGCGGAGATGGGGTTGGGGTGTCGCTGCGGGGTTTAGAGATCTAATTAGGAGGCTGCAAAAAAATTTTTTTCTTTAATTTTTTTGTATTTGTTCGGTTTTATATTAACTAGTGAACAAAATTTAGCTTGTATGTATAAACGATAACTGCATCTAACGGTGCTCTACCACAAATACACAAACGTGTGTAAGGCATCATACGTAGAATACAACGGCAAACATACAGTAAGTATAAAATAATACAATACTCACAAAAGACCTCGGCCACCTAATAAAATTTCAATAATTTTAATGTAATTCAATTATATGTAAATTGAAAAGTATAGGTAAATTTCAAAATGAAAAAATTAGAAAATTGGCCAATAATGTGAACAAGAGTGTCGTTACAATACCATAGTGGAAGATAAAATTGATTTTAAAGGAAAAACTAGCCATTTATGTTAATTTAGTTATCTAGAAGAAAGTTATATTGTCAAAAATGTTCGAAAAAGTCTTAGAATTGGTGTTCTAAAATTACAAACTAAAGTACTACATGAAATAGGAAAAAATGTTTATATTGAAACAATCCGCAGGGCTTTTAATAAAAAGGATAACGGCGAAATGGCTAGAAAAAGCTCTTTATTAGTGAAGTGAATAGGATAAAACTTATTCGTTACGCCATAATAAACAAACCCGTATCGTAGTGAAATAATGTAATATTTACAGACGAAAGCAAATACCACATTTTCGGTTCTGAAGCCGAACCATTATTACTATTACTAAATTAAACGGGTGTGGTTCCAAGCTCTCTCAAACTGAAACTCTAAAGCTTATTGTACCCCGTGTTCGTAGTTTTACTCAATCGATCCTGTTTTCTCAACAAAGTTGAGATAACTAAGAATGTCAAATCTACAAAGGTTACTTGGCCAAAAAAATCAACCAAAAGAATTCCAAGCGTATCTGAAAAACAGCCAAAAGCCGGCAATTCAAATTGAATAAAAGTAATTTTCCAGAGCTTCGCCAAAGGAATCAAGAACTTCAAGATGTAAGATTGAAAACATCCGTGACCGGTAAGGGCCTGGGTCAGGTGATAGTTGAGTTTGCCATGTCCCCTAGTGTTCCATGTTGCGATTTTTGGAATGAGTCTTCTTGTCCATTTAGCGTTGTTAGACTTTGACCATCGCTCTTGCCACATTTCTTCTCTCTTCTGTCTATGGAGTTTCCTGGCATCTTTGCCGTTATTAGAGTAGTTGTCGGCTCTTTCTAGTGCCACCAGATCTATGATCTATGATCTTTTTTTTTTTTTATTGAATATTTATTGCCGGTTCAACAATACAATTGTTATGCACAGCAGTGTTAATACAGTTTAAGAAGAATCAAAAAAAAAAACAGTAATTATTTTAATATGGAAAATAAATAATTTTTCCTCTTTCGATCTGAACCGTGATAATAATTTTATTTTTTATTAGTAGTATATATCACTTGGCATTTTGCGTTTTAGACGGACGTGAATGTTTTTTTTGACCTATGTCAAAGTGATGAGCAGATCTATGATCTATGATGGGTGATAAACTCGCAATGACCAACACCGCATCCTCGGAGACTGCACAGTATGCACTTATGACTCGCAATGCAGCTCTCCTCTAAACACTTGCATCACGTGTGCCCACACTGGTACTCCATATAGGAGAATAAAGTACACGACAATGGCGATGACTCGTCTTTTGATCTCTTGTGGTCCATTTAAATTGGGCATAAGTCTCGACAAAGCCATGTAGCTTCTTTCTGCCTTGTCGGCTGCCCCCTTTAAGTGAGGAGGAAAACAGTTTCCTGTCGATTTTAATCCCTAACATTGTAACCTCGTTCTTCGAGAAGACGACGTAAGTTCCCATTCTGAAGAACAGCGGTCTGATCTTTCTTCGTCCGACCAACAACGCGGCCTCGGGTTTTTCCGGGACCGTTTGGACGCCTCATGAAGTTATCCATTTGACTAATCTTCGGATCGCCTTGTTGGCCCGTTCCATGAGTTCACTTACCGTTTTCGCGGTCACCAACATATTTATATCATCTGCGAACCCCACCAGCAAGATGCCTTCCGGCATGGGAATGGACAGCACGCCTCATATTGGACGTTCCACAAGAAGGGTCTCAGTACTGAGCCTTGCGGAACTCCGCTGGTGATATCGATGGTGGCTTGGTAAAATTCTTCATCCACAACTAGTTATCTACGGGACAGGTATGATGTTATGATCTTCACAGATACTCCGGTATGCTCTTTTCTTGTAGTTGCGAAACTATATGTCTCAACTCCCCAGAATTGAAGACGTTTCTAACATCAAAGGTTATCAGGGCCACCACCTTTTTAGTTTCCACGTGCACGATGTTGCCGCATTCTGGGCTAACTAGAGCAGCGTTAGGAAGCACTCAGTCGCTATCCGTCGCGTCAACTTCCATACTTTTCGAGTTGGGGATACTTGGGGGATGTTTTTAGTAAGTTAAGCGCGTATCAAAACCGCTTGTAGCGCATGGAGCGACGCCAAGCAGAGCGCAGGGTGCGGAAAGTGGGTTTTCATAAACGCAACTACGTCAAGAGTCGGATTCACACAAAAGGTGAATTTTTTCCGAAATTTATTGTCCGATCACAAATTTAATTTTTTTATTAGTGAATTAGACCCTCATCCTTCAAAATTCGTTGTAAAAACAAGATTCTGGTATCTTTACTGTCCGCACAACCTTTTTTAATTTTGGTAGGCTTAATTTTGGTAGGGGTTACAGTTCAAAAGAGCCAATGAAAAAATTGCATTCAAAATTAATTTTTAAAGCCGTTTTTCCAAAATTTGTGGACCAATCGCAAATTTTTTTAAATGTGTAGAGAACGATGTTCTCTTTCATAATTTGCTTCAAAAATCATAAAAATCTGAATTCGGGTTTCTTGACCGTCCCCGAAAAATCTTCTTTCACGAAGAAATTATTAATTCTAAAACTAGCAACGCACTGTTCTATATTATAACACGATTTATAAAAAAAAGAGCGGTTTTGACAGCGCAGCCACATCAATAGTCGAATTCACACAAAAAGTGATTTTTTTCCGAAATTTGTTGTCTGATCACAAATTTAATTTTTTTTATTAGCTATTATCTTTCATAATTACACTATTATCTTTCATAATTCGTTGTAAAACCCGAGATTCTGGTATATTTACTGTCGCCACAACTTATTTTAATTTTGATGGGCGGGATTACAGTTCAAAAGAGCCAATGAGTTAATTGCATTCCAAATTAATTTTTAAAACCGTTTTTTTTCAAAAATGTGTGAACCGACCGCAAAATTTATTTTTTTTCATTAGCGTCAGGGCTATTCAAGAGATATAGCCCCAGGGAGGTGGAGTCTTTTCACCATCCACTCTCCCAAGGACTTGTCCTGCTGACCTTATGACCGAACAGCGCAGCCAAGTAATCAGGATAAATTGGTTTGGACTGCCCGTTTAAGTGGAAATCTAGGCTAAAGTGCTATCAGGCCCAGGACAACTACATCCGCTCCTGGACTGACTCAGCCACCATGATCCATTCGTCTCACGTACAGGTTTCCATGCACGACAAAAATATGCGGGTACCTGATTAGTTCGATTTCTGCACAATACCCGTCTTCCCGATTCATTAACCAGGGTCAAGCACAAAGAATTTTAAGTCCCTGTTCCAAATCTTAGCAGATGACATGCCCACCGCTTCCTGAAATCTAATAAACTCTCATACCACGTAAATAGGCATTAATGGTAATTAAAAAGAAAATTTGTTTTAATCGGGGTTTTGAAAACATTATTTAAAATTTTATTATACATCTTTAGACGAGAAACAAAATATCTTTTGATTGATTAATATCCTTTATAATGGGAAGCAGAAATTTAAAAAAAACAATTTCCTATGTTAATTCCCTATCTTCGGGTGTGCGGCCGGCCACTGGGATAACGAAGCGGCCAGATAACATTTTTGAAAGTGACAAATTGATAAGCATCAATAGCATTATTGTATTTATTATTTATATGAGTAATATACGTTTTTATTTATGAAACTTCACGGCATAAAAATGTGCAGACTGAATAATGCAGGTGATTTCTCGATTATTCACCTAAAGCAATAAAAAAATATACAGGGTTGCCCCGTGACAATAGTAAACCTTTGAGGTAGTGAGTGTTAGAAGATACTTTTCTAACAGATATTTATAAATAAAATTTTTGTTCTAGTCCAAACCCTTGAATGGGGGGGGGGCTTCTTTAAAGCAATTTTTTGAATTTATGCCTTCCAATGGCCATAGCACCGTAACTATTAATTTTATGGTGTTAATAGATTAATAATTTTTTAAAAACTATTTTTTTTATCTACAAACTAGTTTATAAACTCTTGTTCTCTAAATTTAACGGATTTAGAGTTATGAATTAAATAAGGAGAAGAAATGTCAAAAAATTTCAAGTTTTATTTTTTTGTTTTTGTTGCATAGCCGCATCTTTTAAAAAAAACTACTTACAAAGAACTAATGGCCCATTCAGAGAGGACATTTAACGGGCTATAACTTTAATTTATTAAAATTTTTTGGAAAAGCAACTCATTTTACAGAAAATCCCAAAATAATGAACAAGGTCGGTTCAAAATAACTAAAAAATTCATGAATTTATCAAAAATCTGAATTTCATCGACATGTGGCGGTACTTAATGAAAGAAGTACCGTTATAAATAGTACTATTACACCTTTTAAAAAGAGCACGTTTATGTGCCGAAAATCAGGGTCGCCGTTTTGCTAATTTATTAAAATAAATTTTTTGAATTTTTTTTATCCAAACGGCTATAGCACCGTAACTATTAATTTTTTGATATTAATGGGTTAGTATTTTTTAAACATCATTTACTTATCTACAAACTAGTTTATAACCTCATCTTCTAGAATTAACGGATTTCGAGTTATGAATTAAATTTAAGAGAAGAAATGTTAAAAAAAATAAAAGTTTTATTTGTTGCCTTTGTTGCAAACCCTGTATCTATTAAACAAAACTACTTACAAAAAACTAACGGCCCAAGTCGGATAGCAAATTTAACTGGCTATAATTTTAGTCTAGTAACATTTTTTGACAAACCAACCCATTTCACAAAAAATCCTAAAATAATGAACAAGGTCGGTACAAAAAGAAATAAAAAATTCAAAAAAATTTATTTTATAAATTTTCAGATTGACCACTCTCATTTTCAACCCATAAACGTGCTCTTTTAAAGGGCATAGAACAGTATTATTTGTAACGGCCCTTTTTTCATTAATTTCCGCTACATGTAGCTGTAGATCAAATTCAAAGCTTTAATAATTTCTTGAATTTATTATATTTTTTAAACCGACCTTGTTTATTATTTTAGGATTTTCTGTGAAATCGGCTTATTTTACAAAAAGAATTACTAAATCAAAGATATAGTCCGTTAAATTTTCTATCTGAATTGGACGGTTAGTTTTTGTAAGTAGTCTTGTTTAAATGATACAGGATTTACAACAAAAACGAAAAAACTAAATCTAGGAATTTTTTAACATTTCTAGATTGTAGATAAGTAAATGATCTTTAAAAAATCACTAAAATCAATAGTTACGGTGCTATGGACACTTGACGGCTGAAATTCAAAAAATTGCTTTTAAAGGGGTACCCCGCAAGAGTTTGGACTAGGGAACAAATTTTATTTAAAAATATATCTTAGAAAAGTGTCTTCAAAGGTTTGCCATGGTCACGGGGACACCCTGTAGACTACAATATTTCTGTCTTCTATGTATTTTGATTGTTTTGTATATAAAGTCTTTAGATTATATTTTTTTATAGGTTAACAAAGACACTCTTAGTTTTTAAGCAATGCCCTTGTGTTCCCCCTTAAAGCGTAGCTAATGAATGTTTTATATTTTTTTCAGTTTTGTGTTACTTTTTATTATTATTTTGAGTTTATATAATATAAAATATGCAGAAGGAGCTTTTCAAGTTTCATATTACAAATATATTTTTTTAATTTTATCAATTTGGAAAATATTCCTATTACGTTTTCCTATAACTTTATTACGCCCCCTTCGCTACGTTTACCAATCAAAATAATTCTAATTTTTTTTTATGACACAGACAAGTCATTTAACATTATTGAGTAGTCGCATCTTATCATAATTAATTCTTACATGGTAAGGTGTGAACGATATTTTCGCTGCTCGAAATTAAATCAGTAAGGGTGAGAAAAATTTTAATTATACGTTAAAAAAGTCAAATTTTATTTATTTTATTTTTATATTATGGTCACTGCAGTTGAAGAGGTTCGTGTTACAATTTGTTCATTTGTATCAACTTGTTGAATAAAAGTATCAGGATGGCATCCAATCACCAGCCGTCTTCAAAATTCAGTGCTAGATTTAAAGAACTTTTGGGGTAAGCACTTACTTTTTAAAGACTTTTATTTAACTTTTCCACACCCCAAGAAATTGAAAGAGGCATAGGCATATAAGGGCCAAAATGAGCCATGGTCCACCCAAAAATGTGTTTGCCCACCTTGTAAATCTAAATGAATGAATAAAAATTGATTATTTTTATTAACAATTTTTTTACGTAAATAATTACCTAATTAACTTTATAATTAATAATATTAAAAATACGTATTTTGGTTTTGTTTCGTATCGTAAAATTATTTAAAAAAAAATTTCAACCAATTTCATAATTTTGAAAATTTTTTTAACATTTCAAAATGTATCTTCTTGGCCATTGTTATGGTGACGTAACGTTTTTTGTCACCGGGTGATAAAATTAATGAATAATAGAAAAAGTTTGATAAGGTAAACTTGATCTACCAAGTATTCATCAAGCGATAGCAAGTGAGGATAGAATGTGAAAGATAACATATGCAACAATCAAGGACTTTTTGTAACATTACCCTTATTTGTTTTCAATTTGTTCCAGTATTTGCTGTGCTTTCTTCTACATGCTTATATAATCATGTCTTATAAACACATAATTTTACAAAAAAAAAGATTTTTCAATCGCTTGCTTTTTTTGACTTTTTTAAATTTTTAGGATGATGACGATGATGATGATGATCAAGTAGTAAACTCTAAAAGCGGTGATGTTATTAATGATAACCCATTGCATACTGACGCTTTACATGATGATTCGTCATCAACCACATCAACCACATCAACTGATGATAGTGATGATGAAAACAAACTTGATGGCAATGTAGATAACAATGACGAAGGAGCCGATGCTGACGATGAAAATTACTCTGACAGTGATTCCGACTATGACAGTGATTTGGACGACAATTTAATATATCGAAGAAACTATTTGTCAAAATATGGAAAGGAATACGTGGAAATCCTTGATCGCTTAGAACAGAAACAGAGTGTGACAAAAAAGTTGATTTGGAGAAACACAAACTTCCGCAGCATTTCAAGGAAAGATATATAGAATAGGTATATCTACTGAAAATTACTTTTAATATTAAAATTTTATAATAAAAGTTTACATAATAGATTGGGGAAAAAGAAATCAAATATTTTTTGCTAGATGTGCATGTAGTTCATACGTATACTCGTTGCAAAAGTGGCATTCCTTACTAAACAATTGTTTAATAGTTTTGTCATTGATCGATTCAATTGCGACATTTAGCAATCCAGAATTTGCTAATAGGAGAGGAGTTGTCCTTTAGGACATTGTTCTGTAGGACAACGCTTGGTTGGGAAGTTTTGATGCATCCACCTTATAGTCCAAACTTGGCACCAAACGATCACCATCCTTTTTGTTATTACAAAACTTCCTTGGTGATAAGAAATTGTCCCCAAGAGAAGATTGTAATTGCCTATCCTGACTATGTTAAATAAAACCTAAAAATAATTGAAGAAAAATGGATTTCTTTTCCCCAACCTATTATTATTATGTAAAGTAATAATGTTGCATATTTTTCTGTTTGCCTTTAAATTGGGAATTTTGTATAAATATTTAAAAAAATTAAAAAAAGGAGTTTAATAAGTGTTTTATTTTATGGTAAACTGTAGGTATACAAAATGTTCAAAAAATAAAAGTATGTTTAAGAAATATAGTATGTACATCCATAAAATTAGAAAACATTAAATGTTTTTTACCGGCAAAAACAAACAGAAGGAATTCTCGATCAAATAACAAAATTTTATGTGGCTTTTCATGACTTTCCCATTTAGGGTATAAACCACTAGGTTTATCATAATAACTATATTTACCAAGGTAATATAATAACCTCAAATTTCTTGGACAGATCAAAATAACCAAAAATTTATAAAAAATTTATTTGAATTTATTGATTATTTTGTTTCCAACAAACGTTGGCGAGCAATGCCTCTTCTTAATTCATCCACAAAATTTCATATGCTAGGATTGGAAGATGGAGCTCAAACAGTCGTGGAAACTTTCACAACAATTTGTTGTTTTCGGGCTTTTCACCGCAACGGCTTCGAAAGAGTTTCTCAAAGCGATAGGAAATTACGATAATTGTCCTGCAACGCCTTCTATATATGCGAAGAAAAAATATGTCAACACATCATTGTAACGATTATCATCGCAAAATGCTGCAGCAAACTACAGAGCAGCCTTCAGTTTCATTTTAACATCAGTATCAGTCTCTTTGATTCTTCTTAGCGAACTTTGACACAAATGGAAGTAGCAACCCCCAATTTTCGCTTCCGGGAAAGCAGTCCGAGTAGCAAAAATAGATACTTTCTCAAAGTCAATTAAAATCTTTTGGGGTGAGATGTTGGACACCAATTCTTTCAAAATTGTAAACATGCGTTGGTACGTATTGCTGTTCTTCTTTTGCAAAAGAAAGTAAATGCAAAGCGAATAGTAGTTGCCAACCTCAGCATGCTACGTACATAATTGGTAAAACATGTCGAAAGATTTGTAAATGTTGCATTTCAATAAATTACAACCTTATTCAGTTTTCCCAACAGCTCATCATTTCCAATTACCAAAATCGTTTCTTGATCGTCACCTCCTGTATCGTGCATAATTAAGTCCGCATAAATTATTCAGAGTCGAAAAATGTGTTGCGATCGAATTTGGAATATGAGCAGTTTTCTTGTGGTTGAAAAGTTTTCGAGTTATGGAAGATTGCTCTCGAATACATCGAAAGTAACGTTAGTTAATGGATGTCCCAAAACATTTCTTACAGTTTCGCCAACTGCCTTCATGTCCTGCTTCATATTGATCTTAATAATGTTAGTTTACATCATTTGCGCTTTGGAACCATGACAATGTTATGGAACCCCACCAATTATATTGTCTTCCTGGGACCTTAAAAAGATTTTACACTTGATGAAAAATAGACTCTGGATCTCCATCTCTGTTTTCTCTGTACTTGGTACATTCGTACCTCTGGTACACATGAACTACATTTCTTTCTGCATGACTGAAGATTCCATTATAACGGATTGGTATTAAACACAAAGTGCAAAATAATACTGGATAAAAGGTCAATTATTGAAATCTTATAAACTTACTGATTTTTATGGAATATGTTTATTTTCTAAAAGTTTAAAACTGATATGGTAAATATACTAAACATATACTCTTGAATTTCAAAACAACCGACATTTATCGTACAGTTGAAAAATCAAACTTTTGGGTATAGGTAAAAGCAAAGAAAACAGCAAATTCGATTTTCGCCATTGAGTTTTCTCAAAAAAAAGATCAAGGATACGACATCCATTTTCCATATCTCTTATAGTTGTCGAGTTTTTCCATAAGAACTATCGAAATTAAAATAGCATACACCGTCTAAATCGTTATTCAGCAATATTGGTATGCATTTCGTTATATTACTATATTTGAAAACATTTTTAAGGTGACACCTCGATAATTATCGATAGCATTATATTTCTCATTTATCTGACTAACAAAGAATATTGTTCATAAAATTTCACGATAAAAGAAATTCTTATGTGCAAAATGAATACAAGATAGTTCCTCGACTGTTCATAAAAAGCGATAAAAATATATAAAGGGTGTCCCAAAATTAACGCAAGATTTGAATTAAATAATAGAAAACAGTTTTTCGTCTTGTAGATTGCTATTTTTTTATTTAATCATAATGTACATAGGATAGGGTTATTTATAGAATAACACATCGGGCAAATAGCGTCCACAATTTGGCCGGCACATACGCACTCTTTTGTCGAAATTTTCCATGAGCATTTTGCATAAAAAAATGTTTGCATAAGGTCAGCTTGGCTTCGCTAGGTTGATCGCCTACGCACTGTAAAGTGTATGGCACTCGAAGAAGAAGAATGCACGGGTGGTTTTGGGCTTGTTGACATAGACCTTTGACTTCAAATAACCTCATAAAAAGAAATCTAATGGTGTTAAATCACACGATCAAGGGTGCCAATTCTAATCACCGAAACGAGAGAGTATATACGACCAGAAAATGTCTCATGCAGTAATTGAATTGTTTCACGGGCTGTATGACATGTGGCACCGTCTTGACATCAATATCATCCAATTTCGCCAAAAATAACTGTGTTATCATGTCGCGGTATCAAGCACCACTAACAGTCACCGCTTGACTAGCCTCATTTTCAAAAAGGTATGGTCTAATGATGCATCCAGCCTAAAATCAGCAACAAACAGTGACACGTTACGGATGCACTTGATTTTCGACAATCACATATGAGTTCTCCAAACCCGAAACACTCCAATTTTGGCGATTAACAAAGCCATCAAGGTGAAAATGTGCTTTATCGCTTATGACGATTTTGCTCGAAAAAATCAGCATCCACTTACCTGTTGATGTTCAATAATCTATTCAACGAACATTTTTATTAACCCTAAACTCTCATCTGTCAAATTGCTTTTTTAGGGTCGCCAATAATCTCGAATTTACTTATATTTAATAAAATCTACATTATCCACACCGTGCAAAAAGTTTTTAAGAATACCATATTTTTGTTAATTGGATGTTCAATCGAAAAAAAGCCAGTGCACTATTTTTTGAAGCGCTGCTTCTTCAAATATAAATTTCGAAGAAATTGGGAACGAAGAAGCACCAAAAATGCGAATAGGAATAACTGAAAAATAAAACAATCTTTGATTTAAAGATTTCCTGCAACTCAAGATCTTCGTTATTCTCGTGTAAGATTTCCACATTCAACAAATTTTGACGAACTTGGCACGTTTATGCGGTCAGGAACTGAAGCCAATCAACATAATCTTCACCAACTGGATCTTGGAACAACAGGAAGTTGACGGCGTATTTAATAACAAAATCACCCTTAGTAATGAGGCGTACTTCCACCTCAACGGCTACGTCAACAAGCACAATTCTCGTATCTGGGGAACAAAAAATCTATGTGCCATGAAATAATTTCCAATGCATTCTCAAAAAGTGACGGTTTGGTGTGCCATGTAGGCAGGATCGATCATCTCAGCCGCATTTCTTTGTAAACAAGAAATGTACCTCAATGACTGTCAACGCTAATTGCTGCCATTGCGTGTTGACAAACGCTTTTTTTGCAGAAATGGAATGGACCTAAATGGCATGTGGTTTCAACATGTTATCTCTAATTTTAGAGAGCAAAAGTGGCTACTTAGAAGTTGCAATTTAAACTTTCTTCTCTGGAGTTTTGTATTCTTAGTGAATACAGTGTTTGTCAAAACGGCCCAGAGCGTCTGGAGTGGAGGGTATAAATGCTCGGTTTTGACATGCACAACCACGGCAAATCTCGGATCCACTCTAAAATATAAAGTCAATAGTCAATAGGAAAAAGTTCCAATCGTAATATCAATATTGTGACAAATCCCTTTTTTTATATGTCATTAAGACCGTTTAAAAAGACATCCATGGGTTGAATTCGAGTTAACTGTTAATTACCGAAGGTAAAATTACCAGGGATCAAATTACCGGGAACGAAATTATCAGGGAATCAAATTAACGAGGTTAAATTACCGGGGACCAAATTACCTAATGCCCGGAAGCGTAATAGCCATTTGGCTGACATTATATTTCATGTATGATGTTAACAACTAATTTGTATAAATTAATAAAATTTCAAAATATTTCGAAAAATTTCATTTAAATACTTTTTTATTTTGTAAATTAAAAATGCAAGTTCTTGCTGGGGCACCCGTTATCATTAACCGTTCGGAATTTTTCAATTTCCAGAAAGATTTTTAAAATATTTACTACCTTCCCAGGTGGTAAAAAAATTTTACCCATTAAAATCCTTAATGGCGAAGGTAAAACAAAAGTTAAAACTGGCTTACACGAGTATAACGTATAACAAGCATCTAATCTAATTTATATTTATCTATAAAATCGTTTTGAATTTTTTAAGTCAAACGGCCATAGCACCGCAATTATTGATTTTATGTTATTAATGGATTAGTGATTTTTATAGATCATTTGCTTATCTACAAACTAGTTTATACTTTTTTTTATCTCGAAGCAGGAGGTGAGAATCTTGAAATGACTCCGGTTTAATCTGAACCGGGACTGTAGGGTTTCACAAACTAAACTCACCCCCCTACCACAGGGGGCAGGGATTCGCTTCTCGGCATTACTTCCGTCTACCCTGTGGGCGGCTGTCAAAGTTGTCAGCCTGCTTTTTTCCATGTCACCCAGTTCTCGTTGGGAGACTGGTCTCTACTATCTCATTGTTATATCACGATCGGTTTTGTTTCTTGTTAGGCTGCGGCTTACTCCAGGCTCTCAGCCTGTTCTTTTGTTTTAAGAATCAAGTGATGTGATTTTCGATCCTCTTCCAACTCCCTCAGATGTTAACATGTGCTGGTCGATGTTGTCGGGGGTGAGCAGTTCCCCGAGTTCCAGCGAGAGGATCTGCCGCTGCCTTTCTCAGCGCCAACACCTGAGGAAGGTGTGCTCCGGGGTATCGACCTCGTTGCAGTAGCGGCATGTGTCGCGCGCTAACCTTCTGAAGCGGAATATATATGCATTAAAGCATCCTTGGCCGGAGAACAGCTGCGTAAGATGAAACGTCAGCTCACCGTGCCTTCTCTCGACCCACACACAAATGTCTGGTATGAGCCGATACGTCCAACAGCCGCTTTCGGAGGCGCTCCAACGAGTCTGCCACTTTGCGATAACTTCACTATTGCCCCCGTCGTGCCCCTCGTATTTCCTTGCCCTTTTTCGCGCCGTTAGGTCCATTGGGGCAAGGAGGCAAACACCAGAGAGGCGTCCGTAGATATTGTTCCAAACCCGCACACTACTCTGAGCGCCATTCGACGTTGCGCACACTGTAAACGTTCCCTTTGGTTCCATATTTTGCGGGATCCACTGCTATATACCAGATCGGTGCGGCTACAGCAAGATTGATTGAACCCGACCAAGCCCAGGGTTTTCCTCTTGGTGGTTTTCAGTCCGCCGATGTTTTGCATAAGACGGGCAAGTGATGTTGCTGCTGCCATTAGTTTATAACCCTGTATCTTTTAAACGAAACTACTTACAAATAAACTAACGATCCAATTCGGATAGCAAATTTACCGGGTTATAACTTTGATTTAGTTAAATGATTTGGAACGACCGTCCAATTTACAAAAAATCCCGGGGACGGTTTCAAAACCCGAATTCAGATTTTCATGATTTTTGAAGTGAATTAAGAAAGAGGACATCGCTTTCAACACATTAAAAAAAGATTTGCAGTCGGCTCACAAATTTTGAAAAAAAACGGGTTTAAAAATTTGAAATTGGCCGTGGTTGCGTTAATCATTAAATATATACGCTAGGCTGGTCCTATTCGAAAAATTGGGGATGTTAACCAGACAAATAGCCGAGAGCGATTCCAGTAAGTGTATGTGTCGACCTACTTACAGCGCACGCACTGGTGATAGAATGCGGATAATTATAACGTAATATTGCGCAATAATTCACTTACATGTATTTTTTATGGAACATGTTAATTTCAAATTTAAATTGTGGACTTATTAAAGGACCTATGCCGAAACCTACCTCACCTTAATAGTCTTGTATTTTAGTGCTTTTTCGTTTGGTGAAGCAATTTTTATAGGAAAAAGTGTACTTTTGATTTTGAGTTTTCTGACTCTACCCAAAATCGATAATTACGAACAAGGTCGGTATAAAAAATATAATAAATTTAAGAGATTATCAAAATCTGGCTTTGATTGGCAGCTAGATGTGGCGGAAATTAATAAAAAAAGTTCCGTTATAAATTATACTGTTCTACACCTTTTAAAAAGAGCACGTTTGTTGAAAATGAGGGTGGCCATTTCTAAAATATTATGTCGTATTGGAATGGCTAGAACTGGCTTTAATGTTGTAAAGTAGCTGAAAAGTTGTTGCAAAGCCTTGCAAAAGTAGATTCAAAAATTTTTGCTCTATATTTTATTAAATTTTCTACTTTGTTATAAAAAAGTATCTTGAAGACTGAGGCCGTTTAAAAAAATTGTCCGGTAACTAAATTATTGCCGGTCTATGTACATACATATGGATAAGGTATGCACGTCAATGTATAACCTACCAAAATTTCATTTTGGATCCAATTATCTGAACTATAAAGGTTATTTTAAGCAAAAACCCAATAAAATGTATACAGATATAAGTACGAAACGTCTTACGACGTTGTGATGCCCTGTAAAGAAACGGGCCTCCTTATGTAAGGATACAACCGAAGTTGTTTACCCATCCCCTCAAAAGGGAACTCTACCAATTAATACCTCAAAGATGTTGCCAGTACCTTGTGAGGGGACCATCATCTTTACGTGTCTTCCGAAGCACGGAGACGGCCATATAAAGTGAGCCTCTACCCGACTCGGATACAGATTTCTTTAATAAAAAAATTTTTAACATTGATAACAACAGATAACTCTAATAAATAGTAATATAACCTCATTAATGGTAATAAATAACCTCATTGTTTTTTGGAGCATTGTACAGGCTAATGCCGAATTTGCGGTCTTGAATAATTGCTATGACAACCTTGGCTGAAGGAAAATATATTCCATGATCTGGATTCAAACAATTAGTTTGCGTTGTGTGAAACTTTGGTAAGTTTCTCAAAGGACTTGATTTATTTCTGATGCTGGAATGCTTAGTAATCACTAGTGAACCATTTTTATTATAAATATGGCAAAAATATGTTACAGATATAATATAAATTGTAAGAGCAACTTATTTTCTTGCAGGACAAATGGAAATTTATGTTCCACAGTCATCATCCAAATTATAGAAAATAAAACAAAAACAAAAATTTAATACTTTATTAATAAAATAACAAATATATTTGACACTATTATATAACACTATAAAATTAGTTTTTATAAAAAATAAATAGATACTGCCTAAAACTATCAATAATTAGTCTAAATATAAAAGGAGATTGACTTTACTTAATCTAATATCGCATTGGTGTATTTGGTCTTGTTTTTTTTAGCAAAATTACCTAATCATTTTGGTTAATGTTGCTAAAAATATTGAAATTTAATGAGATTTTATAACTTATAATAAGTACAAAATTAAAACGTCGAGGGCAATGGCTTCAAATTTGCTACAGAACTCATTCGTCTAACTTTCAAACCTGCTAATTTTCTTTCTATATCTTGCAAACTTTGCCCTTGTGTTTCTGGAACCCATATAATCACAAAAGCTAAAGATATCACACAAATGCTAGCATACATCCAAAAGGTTCCGTGAGGACCAATAGCGTGGATTATATCTACAAATGTTTTTGTTACAATGAAAGTACACGCCCAATTGAAGGCCGTTGCTAGAGAAGCAGCCGACCCACGAATTTTTGCCGGAAATATTTCGCCCATCATTAACCACGGAATTGGTCCAAAACCAAGAGAAAAGCCCAAAACATATAATACAAAACTGACCAATGGCACCCAACCATATTCGGCAACGGGTACATCTATCGAAATTAAGTAGAAATAAGTACCAAGAATTCCTAATGTTATAATCATGGAAATACTTGAAATGTATAAAAGTATTTTACGTCCTAATCTATCAATAAGTACAGTTGCAATAAACGTTGAGATGAAGTTAACAGCTCCTACTATTATAGTACATACATTTTTGTTAAGATCAGAACCAGTCATTTGGAATATATCCGTAGTGTAAAAAATTACTGCGTTGATGCCACTCATTTGTTGGAAAAACATCAAACCCAGAGAAATAAGTAACGGCTTTAAGTTTGTTCTTCTAAATAAGTCCAACACGCTTGAATTCTCACTTTCACTGTATGATTCCTTTTGAGATTTGTTTAAATTATCGAATTCTTCTTCAATATCAGCATTTTTGCCGCGTAAACATTGTAAGGAATCGCGTGCCCGTTCTTGTCTATCTTTTGCAATATACCATCTCGGTGATTCAGGAATAAGGAACGTCAGTAGCAAAAACGGCATTGGTAGTGCAACTCCTACCCAGGCAAGATTGCTCCAAGACAAGTATGACCCACAAGCAAAACACAGTAAAATTCCAATGTTTCCGAACGCAGTTGGTAATAAACCAAGAGTTCCTCTAACTTCCGGTTGAATTGTTTCTCCTAAATACACGGGCAATGCCAGGGAACCAATTCCAACACAAAATCCAGCAATAGCTCTTCCCACAAATACGATCCAGATGTTTGTTGCTAATGCAATAAATAACCATGATAGGATAAAGAGTAAATCAGTTATTACGATAGTTAATTTTCGTCCCAAATATTCAATTAGTTGGCCACCAACCAAACCTCCAAGAAGGGCTCCTAGCGGCATCAAACCGGCAACCCATGATAACTGCAAAAAAAAGAAAACAATTAAAAAAATTATAAATACACCATAATCGTTTTATGTTTTCTTCACTCTTCACGAAAATCTTATATTTATGACGACTGACGAGTAAACTAATTAAGGCGAAGGCTATTTATTTTTTATCGAAATCATTGCGAAAAGATCACGAGAGCGTGCGTTACGTTTCTACAAATAAAATTAGTAGAGTAAATATAGTGAGCTCTTACTAATTTGAACTAAATGGGTTTTTGGTAAATAGCGTGCGTAAATGGAACCGTTATTCCTACAATATTTGAGGTTCCCAGTTCCGGTCCGGAGGGGTCGATAACTTAGCATCACAGTTGCAGATGAAATTAAAATATTCATATTTAAACAAATTTTTAGATGACATTTGTTTCTGAAAATACTATGTCACATAACGCCGTAAATTGGGGGTTTACCAATTTTGAAATAATGTGTTCGTTTCGTTCTTAGTATTTTTATTTTGTAACAGCATATTTTTTTGTCTTATGAAATCAATTTAATATTTTTAAATTATAATTTAAATTTTAAATTTTTAAAATAAATTAAGTAAGTTGCCATTTTTTATTGCGGTTCGAACCGCTAAGGAAATAGACAGTATTATACTGCAGGACTATTCTGAGTAACTAATAATACCTACATTAAATTCAGGAAGTACTAATAAATTTATTTCCTAACCTTTAAATTTTAAAAACATAATAGGAAAACTTGAAAACTTCAACTTGCTTTGACGTCATCAGATGTCATGTTAATGTTTATTAATTAGTGCGTAGTTTTGCATTACAATCTTTTAGCTATAATAATTTTCACTAGTATACAATATTTATAATTCATTTACATTTGTTAGATTTTACATTAACATACTTTCACACCAATTAAGCAAGTTTTTTAACTTCTGTAAAAAAAATTAGCACTTCGTTGTGTTTCATATGGAATATGTCAAACATAAGCAAGGGTCACAAGTATCATTCTTAAGATTAATAATTTTTACATTTAAAATATATTTCAAAATTACAAAACCATTTTTCCAAACTGATAGGTTTTCGAAAAAAAAGAACATTTTTTCCGTCATTTAAACTCTAAAATTATGCAAAGCAATTAATTGCGCATAATTTTTGACTATAAATATTCAAATCAGTATAAATAGTTTAAAAATAAATTGATTTCTATTAATAAATAAAAAGTTACTGCATAAGGAATTTCAATAATTTGCTTTGTGATTTTCCACTTGTTAATAAATTTACTATAGGAAATATATACATTTTCTACAGGTGTTGCTAAGTTACCTCTGAACGTAGTGCAAGGTAACTTTTTGATTGTCATTTTAGTTCACTTTACACACTAGTGCGTAAAAGTAACTTAGTAAATTACTTTTACGCACCACTAGTTCTTGAAGTTGCCTATGTACCAACTGAATTAATTAGAAGCCCGCCTTACAATATTTATTATTTCAACCTTTCCCTACTCTGGTTTTTGTTGCAATTTTTAACGTCATTGTTTAAAAAGGATCCCGAGTTCGGAACTTTTGTATAAATAACTATTAAGAGAAACAAATCTGATCATAAGTATCCCCTTTGACTGAAAATTTTTAATTTATCTAAAAGTATTCAGAAATAAAGTCAATCCGTGCAAAGAAATAGATAATACAGATAGACATAACCTTACAAATTTATAACATTTACAAAATATACATTTAATGACCAAAAAGTAATTCTTTTCAGAAAAAAAATTAAAAATTTAAGCAAACATAAAAATTTCAAATTATTTCGTGAGCTTTCAGCAATATATTATTGCCTTTTTCGATGTGTTTTGACTATTTTATTGTTTATTATATTTAAATTAAAATTTCTTGTGAAGATTCAAAACTGTTATATATTTGCATATTATATTTAAGTTTATTTAAGAAAACAAAGGAGACGTTAATAATTGAAAATTACTTACTTCATTGTCGTTAATGTCGAGATCTTTCTTAAGTGAGTCTGAAGCTGGAGATGTGTAAGCCGAAACGAAACCAATTACCAATGATACCAACGATACAGATAGAGCAGTTATTACCTGTAATTAAAGCACACATTTTAATAAAACTATAAATACACTTAAAGGTGTAATTGTACCTGCGAAATGGTACACTTAGCTTTGGGTTCTTCATCTGGTAAATTAAATGTTACATGTGTATCTGCACGTAATAAAACTTTCATGATACCGATTAAATTTTACAATCGTTTACTGCTAATTGACTATTATTAAGAATACAAAGCCGTCATAAATTATACACACTTGGACATTCATGATGGAATGTCTTTATATTGACTTTTAAAATCCCCTCCAAATTTATTACTAACTTTGCTTACGTTCCTCAAAAACAATTGCCATCATCGTAAATTAACAATTACAACCAAATAAATATGCACGTCGATAAATTGATTGAATAATATTGCCAAAGATAATTTATAATATATTTTGTATATCAGCCAAAGCTGTTAAACCCAGCACTGTTGCGAAGCTCTAAAAGATAGGCCAAACAATTGAATTGTGGGTGATCATATTTAAATTAAATTTTAATATTATGTATACAATGCAAATGTGAAAAAAATATTAATATAAATAAGTGAAGATAATATATTTCATGTAATATACAAAAACTTTTTTGCTCCACCTGGTACCACCCTTAATTTTGGATATACACCCAATAAACTATATATATTTGTAAATGGTAGAACATTAACCATAACTTCTGATTAAAAAAAATTTTATTTTATTGTGTTTGAGCAATTTTTTTTAATAGCATACTATAATATTTTTTTCTAATTGAAATAGAATTTATTCACTTGAACAGTGTAGATTACGTATATATTATTAACACAATTAAAAAAAAAATAAACAAAACTAAAATTTTGATTATATAGTAACACTAATGCCCCCCCCCCATAAATTTTGTTTTTATAATACTATAAACGTTTTTAAAATGAAATTATTTTAAAAATTTAAATATTCGTAGTATGTTTAGACTTTGGTAAAGTATAGTTTTAACCTGGTAATATTCCTACTAATGTTATCATTATTATGATAAACTAATCGTTGAACTTGAATTCGATATATAGCAAATGCATTTGTAGATAGTGGATCAATTTTCTTAGAATGCAAAATCAAAACATTTTGAACCAAGGGCAATATTGACTTCAAGTATAAGGTATCATCCAATTAGATATTTATATTGCAATACAATACAATACAATGAATTTGAATGTAAAATAATTAAAGTCAAGTAATACATTTTTTAAATTTATTACTACTAGAAGTTTTTATATAGATATGGATTATAAAGATATTATATTATATTAGTCTATAATTTTATAACTGATAGTGTCCTATTGATGGTCTAATAAGCCGTGACGGACTTAATCCAACATATCAATATTGTATATGGCATAGTAATATACATATTACAAGAAAACCAAAAATGATAAATTCAAATATTCAAAAATATTATGCATTTATTTCAAAATTTTGATATTGCAAATTCCACCGCCTAAACCACAATCAAATATTTATTCGAGGTGAATATTTCAATTTGGTACAAATTGTTAATTTCTAATCAAATGGTAATATTTTAAAAAATTAATAATTAAAATGTTGGTTCATAACATTATCAATTTTTGATTACGAGTCAAACGGAGAAGTAAACTTTTTGGTTTAGTGCACTTATTTGAGTAGGAATTAAAAAAAACATACCTGATATATTATAGTAGGTTTTGCAGTAGTGGTTGGTTGATAAATATCAATCCCATGCTGACTGTTATTGATGGAACCTCTTGAATTTGGAACTTCTTGATTTTGTTTGTTTTGCAATGGCTCGATTTCGGGTTGTGCGACTTTTAAATTTTCTTTGAGCGTATCCATTCTTCTGTTATTTCTAAATGGTATCAAAGGTAAAACTTCTAGCGAAGATAAATTTGTTGCTGTTGTAGACGCTGATATGGTTGGAGTGTATGTCGTTGGAGTTAAACGGTTCTCTTCGTTCTGAAACAAAATGATTATATATATTACGATGTTTTTTATTTTCAATATTGATAACATGAAAGATGATACCAAGTGAATGTTTTTGACCTATTGCACTTCAGTTCTTTGTGAAATATATTAACATTAATATTTAATATCAATTATATGCTAAAAGAAGTTAAAAATTTAGTCCAAATGCGTCATTCGACATCATAAAAAAGGATCAACACGTGAATAGTGTTTGCAGAGTAGGTGATTTTGTTCCACTCCACTAGCAACTGAGATAAAATATGTTTTGTGGAAATTTAGCTTTAAAGTTAATACCCAAAAATACGCTTCTTTAAGCTGCTATATTTCGCCAATCTATTGGCCACTATAGAACGTAAACTTTCAATGTTTTTTTGATAAGAACTATAAAACACTAGTTTTAATCTTCAAGTGCTAGTTTTAACAAGATTATGTTATGTTATAGATATCATGACCTCTAATGTCAAATTATTCCGACGAAATTAACTTCGTTAAGTATACTCTGCATTTGGCCAAAATATTTCTTCCAATATATATTTTTGGCAATACCTCAGAAGCAACCAAAGAAAGGTTTATATACCTAAATATTGTTTAAATTCTTATTCGATACAAACAAATGATTTTGATCCAATTTTTTTTATTTTGAAACTGGTAGAAGTCAGTTTTTCTATTTTATTTATTCAACAGATTTAAGCAACGTTGATATGAAATGCAGAGAACGTGATCCTGATTTGATCGAAAACTTTTATGATTCTAATCCTATAGTTGATTATAATGCAATAAACACGTGAAACTAGGGAATAGTAAATTTTCCGCCATAAGCACCGTTATCGCAAAAATTATGAAATATTAGTAATCAGTCCGATCAAAAAAGAAAACACATAGTAAAATAATTAAAAAAACAAAAGAACGAAAGAGCAGATTTTGTGACTTGCAATAGTTAGGTAGGTATATATTTAAATTTTGTTGACCGAAATAATAATTTCGAGGTTATTTTGCAATTATTCAAATTTATATTTCCGAGAAAAATGTAGAGAGAAAATCGTTTATTTACCTTTAAATTAGATGAAATTAATAATTAAATTTTATTTATCGATTTTGCCCTAGGCTCTATAAAATAAATATTAAAGCGATAATAATCATGCTATTTGAAAATTGTTCTATTTCTCATTTTCTCATGCACTCGGGAAATTTTCATTTTTGACGATTATATTAGCTAGGTGGCTCCGGGTGTATTTTCAAAATTACCGAAATTTATACATATTTCGTCTTGAAAGTGTTCTGATTTTAAAATCCAGGCCACTCCGACCAAATAAATTTTTAAGGAAATCGCAATCGTACGATGATACACACCGGTGTCATCTCTATTATTTAATATTTCAGGTTTGTAAATTTAAGTTCTAGGTTGTTAATAATTTTATATATGTAAGTTATAGATTGTTTGACCTTAGCCTTGTTTGTAAATTGGTAACATCTTGCTGAATCAAATTCCTTTTTCGATTTTGAAATTTCTAACATTTTTTACTTTTTCTACGTAATAGTTATTTTAATTTAAATTTAGCCCGATGTTTTCAAAACCTATTTCTATGCCATTGTAAATTTGTAAGCACAAGTACAATAATACAATTGTTGAATCTATTACTTCGGCCTATATAGTACGTAGAACTGCACAACAGTTTAATTTATCAATTCTACATCTTAGTGAATTTTTTTGCTTATGGGACTGTAAAAACAAGACCTCAAAATATTTGATAAAATATGAAAAAGTATAATACTTTTGGACCTTGCAAAAATATTGAATTTTACACATCACCACCTCTGCAGTTAATTTTTTTTAATTATTTTTTAAAAACAATTTGCGCTAAAGGAGTTAATTATTGATTATAGCATTATAAATATTTATATAATGATAAATTTTTCTAAGACTATCTCAATGCTTTCATGGTGTTCCGCTTTTTATAAAGGTCAACAATTTTATGGGTAAATAAATTATTAAATATATGCATAAGAAATTAGCTTACACTTCATGGTTGTAATATTCAAAACTGAAAATTTTTTCACGTTTAAGTGAACAAAGGCAAATAAATTGTTCACAAATTATAAATATAGAATATAGAATTAAATTATATAATGAAACCCGCTTAGATTACTTATACTTGTTTGCAGGAATTTCTGATTTTTCTTTCCCGCAAGTTTTTTATTCTTACGATGCCTAGAACATATTTTATTGTAAATAACAATTTTTTATTTGCTTACATTATTGGTTTTTAAAAAACGGCAAGTTCAGTGGCGTAACAATTAATTCTTAACACACCCAAAAAAGGGGGCCATTTCTGCACACCCGACTCTTAGAAAAATTGACAATGAAATAAGGAAAACCTTCGGTCACGTGTCAATAAATATAGGATTTGCAGACATTATATTTTAATAATATTCAATACGAGTAGGTGTTACGCCAATGCAAATGAGATTTGTGAAGAAAACAATTTTAATTGGTTTAGTTATTATGTGAGAAAGTTTGCAGCTTGCAACATATACTCAATATTTTTGATATTATAGCACTTGCAGTTTTCAAGTGACTTTTCCTCTCAAAATTCTTAGGTAATTTATACTTGAGCAATAATTTTATCATAAGACAAAATCTTGATCCATAATTGCTATCATCGCTGCAGGAAGGTTAATGATATTGAATAATTAATTTCCTCTGAACTTGCAGATGGCGCTTGTAAAATTTGAAATAAAAATTCCACTCACGGATGAATTTAAGCATAACATGTTATTCCAAAAATAAAATAAAATAAAGATGCAACAAGACAAGACATTAATGCAATAGTGTGTCTACTCACGGTCACCGGTAAAAACAAGCAACTTTTCTACCCTTAACGACTTGCTATTTCTAGAAAAAAGATGAACTGATAACCTTAATAAAGGTAAATGTAATTATTCTTGTTTGTAACATCTTTCATTTAATTTGATTGAACCTTCAAAATAATCACTACCAAATTGAAAAATTAGATGAAGCAATAAGGAAAAAAAATTATTGACTTAATTTACTCTTTCAAAATACGTCGCCGAGCTACTACGTCAAGGGAGGCAATATAATTACGAATGTTTGCGTATTCTCATAAATTTTCATGCTGGCAAATTATTCATTCTTCACGTCATCGTCCACATTATTTGTTAGCCTAATAATAAGGCAAATTTAAAAAAAATATTTCATAACGAATTATTACACTTCCTCTGTGTGGTCTCACTTCAACATCTTCTTTTGGTCATCAAACCCTTCCTCTCAAAAATCGATTGTTATAAATATTATTTCTTTATTTTGATAAAACAAATAGTATGGTGGACAACGTAGGTACTACGAACAAGTAGTTTGGGTTTGAATTCCACTTCCGCTTGTTAGGTCAGCATAATGATCATAGATATCAAAAATGTTTAAAGAACTTTTACGATTTGGTCATTGATTTTATTTTAATTTCTACGATAATCTTTTCTTTTTTTTAGAATGATCCTCATTGCACTCCAGCAGTAAAAAGTACAATGAAACATAATGATAAATATTATAAAATGAAAAGTAATTATTTATCAAGCACTTAATTAATAAAATAAGAATTGCTACCCATAAATATTTAAAACATCCTAATATATTGCTTGTAAGTGAATTATTTAATATTTCAAATACGATCCTGTTCAAAATAAAATTATTTAATTGCATCGTTGGAGAAAATTTACCAAAAACTCTCAAAAAAATAACCGGATATGGTCATGCCCATGACTTTATCACACTTTTTCTAAATATTAAAATAACCAGCTCTAAGTCTCAAAATAAAAATACATAATACCAACTTTAGTTTTGAAATTCTCATTAGTTTTAGAAATATTTAATAAGAACTAATATTAAATAAAAAGATTTAAAAAAAAATTGTTTCCATTTTAACCAAAATTTAATCAGCTCTAATTCCTACCATAAAGATACAAAATCTCAAATTTGGTTTTGAAATTCCTCTTAGTTTTTAAAATATTAAATTAAGACTAATACTTATTAAATAATAAAATTTTAAAAAATAAAAAAACAATAATTCTCATTGACCAATTTTAACTAAAATTTAATCAGTTCTAAATCTCAATATAAGTATTCGAAATACTTAATTTAATTTTGAAATTCTTATTAGTTTTTGAAATATTAATTAAAAACTAATATTAAATAATAAGATTTAAAAAAAAATAGCACCCATGATTTTAACCAAAATCTAAACAAATCAAGTTTGGTTTCAAAATTCGTAGTAGTTTTTACTGTAAGTCGCACACAAAATTTGACCACAGACACACACATATTTTTTGGAAATGGTCTTATTTAACTCAGGGGACCTCAAAAAGTGTAAATCCATCAAAATCTCAATTTTTTTCTTGCCCGAAAACAATACTTTTTCATATTACATAATGATAAAGTAATGCTACTCGTATTTTCATCGTTCATCATGTGACTATTTTCCAATAATGTTAATGTGTATTCCAAAATTGAAAACATTTTCTCGTAACCTTCATGACATAACCGTCATTGGCGAAAAACAGAATTTAAATTCTTAAAATATGATATTGACAGAGACGTCACCAGTGGACAAGTAGCCCTCCTAAAATTTTCCTGGCCCATGAGAATAAGTAAAATTAATTAACGGGGAAATACAAAATACAGGAAAAATAAATTTTCAGGGCTAATAATAGAGATTTCAATGTACAAAATAAAATTTTATTCGTCCCGCAGCCCGGGAACACTAGGAAAAGTTTAAGAGAAATTAAAATTAAAAAAAAATTGAGTCATTGCAAAATTGGGCTTTCAAACCGTTAAAAATATAATTTATTGTTTAATTTTTATATTATTAGTTAACAGAAAGAAATAATACGGAAAATTAAAAATTGCAAAAAATTCATCCATTGCTGTTTTTGTAGATGTATATTATCATGATTTTTAGTAAAATTAAAAAATAGTTAATTTTGTCACACTTTCTAGGTGGATGTTCTGTATTCCTGATTCTTTGGAATATCCTTAACAACAATTTATTAACAAAATAAAATATTTTGGAAAAAAACTATTTTGTCCATTGTGTGCTTGTCGCTACCCTCTTTTTATTTGGGCGTTAAGGCGTCAAGATGGTTTCGTGTTATTCATGAAAAACCAAACTTACCAAAAACAACCTGATAATAACCCCTGATGAGAACTAGACAATGGCTAACATCGCTAGACGGCTTATAAATAAGTACTAATCCATTATGTGCTACAATTAGTAAAAACAATGAAATTGTCAAGTGATCGAGCTATTCTTAAAAGGTTAAATATAATTTGGCTAATTCATATGTGTATTTGGCTCCATATATGTAGAGTATTGAATATCAAAAGTAAAAATAAATTGATTGATATGTCAAAGGGTATAAATCCAAATAAATTTTTTTGATATATGCGGATAAACAATAATTAATATATATACTATAGGCCAACTATGTCTCTACAATACCAAATACCATGATTGATAAAATATATAGCCCGGACCTGATAATCTTTTTAAAAGGCACTAGCGATTGTATACAGTCATTTTAATTACTGTAAATATTAAATTATTAGTTGATAACAAAATATTAAACATGTATTTTATACAGAATTGATAGCAAAATATTAAACAAATATTTTATACAGGAGAAAATAAAAAAAATGGTAAAATATTATAAACAATCATATAAATAATATGGTTTGATAATTTGTGTAATAAAAATAATAATATAATAATGGCCACCACTACATATTATCTTTCTAATGTATTGCAGATTGTAGGCTAATTAAACTAAATTTTTATAAAACCTTGAAATATAATTTTCTGCAATTTGAAGTACACGGGTTCTAATTTATTATAAAAAAAATTTAATTTATTGTTACTTTTTGATTGGCGCCAATATTTAGGAAAATTTTGTATGACTATTAACTTCCTCCGATTTTGCTGAAATTATCTATTATAATATCTATGAACATACTACTCGTGTAAATATTGACGGCCGAGGGGGGAGGGCGGTTAAATAAGTGCCATGACATTGAAAATGTTACGTTGAATTTTTTTAAAAGATTTGTAATGTTTATCAATTAACAAATCGATTAAACATAAATCTTGCTATTTGCATGAAGGTGTCATTTACTTAACCACAGTGGTAATTCCGGTTTTAAATTGCATTTAAATATGCCTTGAAGAATGTTCGTTCATTTGGGATGTGAACCGACATTTTTTTTGTTTTAAACTAAAGCAATGCTGTTAAGCAACTACGCCACAGTGCAAAATTATTTGATAACGTACTGTATCAAGTCGTATTTCTGTTCAGATGCACACACAACATTTATCGAGCGCCGCAGGCGCTTTCTTAATTTAAATTATTGTAAATATTTAAACCAAAAGCAAATATAAAGAGGAAAACAAGTCAAAAATAATCCAAGATGTGTTTTGATGATGAGAAACGTGATCAAATTTAACGGCTTTTAGTAAAAGAGAAGTATCTTTTCTTCCTGTTATTGGGAACTTATTTTATAGTATATTTTTTGGGTTTTTAGTATAGAACCGGATCTACACTGAACTCCTTCACCATGTTTCTTTATAGCACATTAAATACTATATCAAAAAACCATAATTACTATAATGTTTACTATGTCTGCAGCATATGTTGAGTTCCAAAAGAGGAGAAATTGGTTTCGGCAATTCTTTGATTTCTTTTTAATTATTATCTAAGTAAATCGTTCCTTTCGTTTATATTTGCTTCTGTATTGATTTAAGTGGCATGATATTTTTTTGATATTTGTTGGTCGATTAGGACTATTTAAAAAGTCTGCCCGTGGGTGTATAGGTGCGGTTGTGACTCGATTCTAGATCAAACTTAATAAAACGTTGATAGAGCACATATCTGTAAACCCAAGAACTTTGGGTCTTCTCATACATTTAACCATGAGGTAAAGGCTTTCTTTGCACACAAGACATTTTAGTCACATGCGTTGTGTTTCGCAAGGAACCAAAAAAGGTTTTTCTAACCAATTTGATTTTTAAGTTCAATTTACATTTTTTAGTGATTTGGTCAACAACTAATTTTGTGAATTTTCAAAATGTCATGAGTTGCCTTTCCGTGGCTTGAATCCCAGGTTAAACTATAGGTCCCCTATGTGTGAAGGTTAGGTAAATCCATATTAGAATGGGAAATCTCGCGATTTTAAAAACCGTAACAGGTAATTGAAATTAAATCCAATACATTTGAACTTTGTGCAATGCTCGTGAAGATAAACAAGTGTAACTTTTATGTTAGTCGTATTATAGTTAGATTATTTTTATTTTTTAACAATAATAATGGCAATCTAAATATAGCAATAATGAAGTTGGCACAAATTACAAGTTACAGAATTTTTACGAAGACGTAAAAGGTAGAGATGAACAGGTGCTGGTTTTCAACTCAGCGCCGGAAGAATGCAGTAGGCTATTTAAAAAAATGCTCAGCATCGTATATAACCCTTTTGATCAGGAGTTCCTTCATGCTCACCTTGAACTTAATCAGTGTCAGGTTTTGATGTCTTGAGGCATTGCATTGAATTAGTTCTCAGTCAAGTTTGCTCCATCTGAACATATTAACTCCCGTTTTTCTGTCCAAAACTTTATCTGTCAGTCTGTCTTCACAAGAATAACACTGCATTGACTCTGGGCAGTTTTGCTCAAATGGAAGGTATGCCTTTTTGGTAATCGTTTCACGTTAGAGATTATAGGGTACCTTTGTTTGGTAGTACCATTTGAAAATAAACCGTAGTGAGGGTATAAATCGTACTTTGTACCATGGTTCGGATTCCACGTTATGCTATAGGTCTTTGTTTATGTTTGTTCGGTAAATAAAACTTTTGATTTGTAATTCAGGGTTGTTTCGGTTGTAAAATGGTTTATTTAATGAGTATGATATTCATTTTATTTTTATTAAATGAGGTACGAATTGTCTGTTACGGTTATGGCCAAATTCCTTAAATCGTGAGATTTCCAATTTCATAAACTTACAAAATGAAAGTTTATTAAAGGTTAGTCATATTTTTTAGAAATGTTTTAAATTAATTTAGTTTGTAAACACATAAATTAAAAAATATATATCCTATTATTTAAGTGCGGTGTCGTGGGTTGATTTCAAGACCTTTTAACCTCTCTCATGTGGCATATAGTTAAATTTCAGTATGGATCATTTTTGTTTTATGTATCTGGTTTGAAGGCATTCTGAACGTTGTCCTTTAGACTTTGCTTGGGTATCGTGTGCATAAAACCAAGATGAAATCTTTCTGCAATTTTTGGTTATCAGTAGCTTTTTCTTGGGGGTTACTCTTCCCATATTTAGATGTCGTCTATGTGCTGTGGTTTAAATATGGGGCAGTTTGGAGAGTGTATCGGGTGTTTTCGAAAATTTGCGGTTAAGGGGTAGACTTCTGGTATTAATGTTGCAAAAAGCTGTTGTTTATTTTCAATGTATGTTAAAATTTAAAGTATATTTAAATTTGTATATTATGTATAATATTTAAAGTACAGTATAATTCAAATATTTGTTCGGTAAGTCGACGATTAATCCAGACAGTTTTAGATAAAAACTTAAGACTGCGAGAGGCTAGTTCACCGTAAAATACAAACGTTAAAAAGTTGCTTTCAAATTCAATTTACTTTAACATCGAAATTAATAAAATTAAAAAAGCTTGTCTTTTTGCATTCCATTCTATTAAATTGCTTAGCAGCGCAGCGGTGCAAAATTATATTATTGTTACTTTTAAATGATGTAAAAATTTAATTGGACACTAAAATCTTTTATGGAATATTAAACAAACTGTAAATTGATTATGAAGAAATACAACATTATTAATAAAATAATAACAAAATTGAATTAGTATAAACAATGTCGTTTAAAAAAAGAAAGTTTTTATTTAATTTTGTGAAAATTTATGAATAAATCGTAAAATTTTATTATCGACGAAGGTAGGTAAATAAATTTTGAAAAAGTGCGATATAAGTTTTATACTAAAAGACGCAAGTATATTATAGCAAAGAGAGAAAATTCCAGAACAGCTTATAGCCTAGCTATTGCATTGCTGTAGCAGTATAACTTGTCTAGTATTTTTTAAATAAATATAATTTTATGAATTAAGGTGGGTGTTTTAATTGTTTAGGTTTAAGATAACAGTTGAAAATGCCAAATCGAATCGGTTTGTCAAGGATTTTTGAAAAAAATACGAATATTTTTCAAAATTAGTAAGTTAAGACTTACCCAATTCTTCATATTGGCAACTTGGTCCCATAACGGTGTTTTCCAATTATTTTTGCGTTGATCGTGTATTAAAGCCATTCCGGCGTAAACAATATCACTTTCGTAATTAGTCATATTAATTGCTATCTATCGTTTATAAACTGTACACACCGGTTCAGCTACTCATTCAACAAAGTAAAAACATATACGACGTTACAATACAAGTATGTACATATATACCTGGCAGTTTTATTCTGAAGTAGGGGGGCAAACGTTATAAAATTTATTTTATAAATTTCAAGGAAGGGCAAAAATTATTTTGATTGAATAAAATAATCGATAATTGCGGTGTACGAAATATGGACTTCCACCTTTTCAACAACAATAAACCAAATAAAAAAAAAATTGCGAAAATTAATTCTAAAAAATATCCCATTCAAAAACTATTACTATTATTATTTCTTACAGTGGAGATCTTCATGCAAGTTTAATTGAAGAGTTTTTATGTGGCTTTGGTCACGTGCTTCACGATACCCATACAGTAAAAGGTTGTTGTTGAAATAACAACATTTTACACGGTTAAATAAAATTAAGGTGTTATATTTATTAATTTGCTTCTTTCTTCTAATTGCAAAATCTAACGTGACTAGTAGAATTTGCTTGCAATACAAACAAATTGCACGGAAATTTCCATAGCACGGATAACCGGGTATCGACGATTGCAGATCTATGGTATGCAAAAATTAAAATTTGCTAAAATTAAACCAAGAATGTCATTATCGGTTAATTTCCAAAAAAGCAGTTTAAAACGTGAAAAAAACACCAACAACTAAAATTAACCCCAAAAACCACTATTGGGAGCCATTAATTTTAAAACACGTTAAAATATAAAAAGTAACCAAAAAAACACTTCCTTATTTATAGTCTGGAAAAATTTTGCAATAAATTGCAATTATAATGAATTAATGATACGTCGCCTCAAGTTTCGTTCATATTACGGGAGTAATATCTAAAAAGGAGATGACCTTGGAAATAAGCCATGTTTGTATTAATTTTAGTGTATATTTGCAATTACAACAGGCTACTTTGTGTTACCATTTAATTAGCATTGATTATGGTAATGCGATTAAAAAGTTTACCATCGTAAGAAAACCTGCCTATTTTTTTGGTGTTTATAAACTTTTATTATTAATGATGCAATATAGAATTAGGCAACGTAAGGTAAATAATTGGGGGTAACGACAGGCGTGTTGTCTACCAACCAATCGAAAGCCAGAAAAAAGGGGCCCGTCTCTTACGTCACAAGACCTTGGCACTTGCAATTTATTCAAAGATTGGCTACGATTATATCAATTTGTTAAATAGATAGATAAATTAGTTGAATGTACTGACGTCACACCTCTTAAACATTGCTATCCGAGCAATAGTCACGTATTAGTCTATAATTATTTTTTTTATCGAAAAAAAATGTCACAACTTGTACCCATAATCTTGGATATCTAAATCCAAACGATCAAAGTCTGATAATTGCGACCACAATCGTTTATTCTAAAAAAAACGAATTTGTCATTTTTAAGGATAAATTAATCTAAAACTTCAACGACTCCAATTTTAGCAACTCATTGCACTCTCGTCATTCCGTTTTAATCAGCGTGACGTCAAGACACACCTCCATTAAAGGCACTCAACTGAAATAAAAATAAAAGTATACTAATAACAATATTGTTCTGCTATCTTTCAAAATAATTATTTAATGCAAAATATTTATGTAGGTTACATAACCATTTATTTTAACTTTGTAAACATTTAAATTATACATCCTTGTTCGGCACGTAGATATATTTTTAAATTTAAAAGATCCAAAAATAGTTTTGCAAATATACTTTTATTTACAATCGAACTTGGATGTAACGATATATCGAACATAAATTTATTCAAAAACACTAAACCACAATCTTATTTAATTTATTAAATTATACATCCTTGTTCGGCACGTAGATATATTTTTAAATTGAAAAGATCCAAAAATAGTTTTGCAAATATACTTTTATTTACAATCGAACTTGGTTGTAACGATATATCGAACATAAATTTATTCAAAACCACTAAACCACAATCTTATTTAATTTATATCATTTTGCTTTCTATTTTTATTCATTCTTCCTATATCCAAAAATTCTAACCTAGTTTTTAATAGGCTGGAAATTTGATACTCACTTATCACTTTATAGGATAAAGATAGGATGTATAAATTTACAATAATTATAATGTACATAATTGTGTACATTTATACAATTATATCCGATCCCACGGCGTGGCAAGTATCCTCCAGTGCCCATACTGGCGTAATTGCACTACTCGTGGAATCACACATTAAAATCTACAAAACTCGAGTTAAAAGAGGAATAGTAAATTGTATTCTATCAATTTTTGTTCCTTCGGTAAATTTTCCGTAATCTTCTTTGAGCACTACCCATTAGTACCTATAACCAATGTTAGACTGGATTAAAATTTGAGGTTCCACCGTTTTTATTAAACGATGAAAAAATTTGTTATCAGAATGTAAACAATGATCGATAGAAACGAAAATTTCTTTGGCGACAGTTAATTAACCGTGATTGGGATTTTTACTATTATTTTTGTAAATTATGATAGATAATGATGCTATATAGACATAAAACAAATAAAATTTGCGGACGGTCCACAAACTTGGTTAAAAAACGGCTTTAAAAATTAATTTAGAATGCAATATTATCATTGGCTCTTTTGTACTGTAACCCCGCCTACCAAAATTAAAGTGTTGTGGCGACAGTAAATATACCAGAAACATGGTTTTTACAACAAATTATGATAGATAACGGTGTAATTAGCTAATAAAAAGAATTAAATTTGTGATCGGACAACAAATTTTCGAAAAAATCACTTTTTGTGTGAATTCGTTTCTGATGTGATTGCGCTGTCAAAAACTATTCTCCGCAAGACCGTCTTAACCTACAACGGTTTTGACGCGCTAAACTTATTAAAAACATCCTTAAGCGGCTCCAACTCGAAAAGTTTGAAAGTTGACGCGGCGATCTCAGGAGCGACTGACTCCTTCTAACGCTGCACTAGTTAGCCCCGCCCTATGGGCTATTCACGTATATGAAATTACAAGTACCGCCAACAGAATGTATTCCATATTTAGCATTTTAATGCACAAAAATACACTTACATGTATTTCTTATAGGAAAATTGCAATTTTCAAAATTAAATTGTGGCCTTATTACAATTCAGACTAAGTTCATCCTGCCTTTAAAGTTCTTGTATTTTTGTGTTCTTTCGTTTGGTTGAACCATTTCTATAGGGAAAAGTGTACTTTGGAGTCACGTTTAATTAACTCTTGCCCTTTTTTATCACTTTCCAGTCTACGACCTTGTTTTAAATATATACCTATGATCAAATATCAAAGTATATCCTGTCATTTATTTTAATGTAATAAAACAATGTAAACAATACAAATTAGTAAATAATAATTATATACAAGTGTGCACATTTTAAAAACCTACGCAGTTAAATGAAATTTTCCAAGATTTACTTACGAAATATTGACGAAAAAAGAGTTTGAAAAAATTAAATGTGTTTTTCAAAATTTTCTGACATCTACCACCTCGACATCCGTCTGCCATATTGGAAAAATTGGGCAAAAAATCAGGTTTTTTAATATATCTTGTAAACGAAAAACCATAAGACAAAAATAGTGGAGATCAAAATTCAAAAGGACTAAAGTTCATGCAAATTTTGGTATTCAAATTTTTTTTAGCTGTGTTACTTGGTGAGATATAGCGCTGCAAAGATGAGAAAAGTTCTAAAAGTTCTCAAAACCTCGGTTTCGACCATTGTTAGGAGCAGCGACAACTCGCTTCGACCGATTCGTCGCGACCGATTCGCCGCGAAAATTGATTAAATTTAAAGTTTGGTGATCGAAATAATATCTGCAGCACTGCAGATTTGTACCGAGCTACCAATAGCATATCTAATAAATAATATTACAACATAGTTCAATTAAATTAATTATCCATATATTACACATTATTCAACAACAAAAAAACAATTCAACAAATATTTTAACGGCTATTCAGCCATTTCGAAGTTGTAGGTTATACCTTATAAAGAAATCCATAAGATTTCTATTTTCATAGGCCCTCACTATATGTAAAATCTTTTGGTCCGCATTTTGATATTATCTTGGTTGCGTGAGCTGCAATTAGCTGCTCATAGTAAATATCCCATTTTTTTGTACTTTTCGCAGTCCATCAATGAATTTCCAAAGTTCTAATTGAATCGGCGATGGGCAGCTTCTGCATGGTTATTGTAGGTTCAAATACCAAATCAAATCGTTCCTGTTAGACAAACTGAACATAGAATTTCAGCACCTTTACACACCTTTCAATTTTCCCTCTACCCTGTATTTTACATCTCTGCAAGTCATGAGCGGAAAAACTCAAAAAGGACACACAGTCAATTTACTCTCCAGTAAAGATAAGGATCAATAGGTTAGAAAATATTAAGTATTACCCGAAAACCTAAGTATTCCACCGGAACCTGTTTAAAGAAACTTCCAAATCGATATAATAATAGGCCCATGGAACCAAGTCACCTAAGAACCTAGGACTAAAAAACATCAAGCATTCCAAGTCCATCTAAAGATATTTTATATACATCCTGTATGGCTCATTTTATAATTACATTTCGCGGCGAGTTGGCCGCGGCGAGTTGTCTTGGACCCGTTTATTTATTAGGTGTACAAATAGGAAACCAGCGTTTTACAATAAATGGCTCCAACAGTAAATGCTGCTCAAAATTGTCAGATCAGAAACTCCTCATTACTGCATTTGTGAAATTTTATAGGTGTCATATATTTTTTGTTCGTGAAAATGTCGAAGTTTGAGCCAAATAAGTGTCATTTGCGGAAAGTTTTGGTTTTTTCCTACAATTCGAAAAATTCTGTGGTTGCAGTGTGTCGAATGATAGTAGAAAGTTATGGTGAGACTTTTATTAGTCAAAGAACGTGTTGCGAATGGTTTCAACGCTACAAAAGTGGCGATTTCGACGTGGAAGATAAGAAGTGTCCAGAACCGCTGAAAAAGTTTAAAGACGCAGAATTGGAGGCATTATTGGATGAAAATTTAAGTTACACGCAACAATTACTTACAGATGCATTGGGCATGACTTAACAATCTATTTGCTATCGTTTGACAGCTTTGGGAATAATCCACAAGCAAGAAAATTAGGTGCCATACGAGTCGGAGCTAAGAGGTGGCAAACGGCGTTTGTTCACGTGCGAACAACTGCCCCAATCGCAAAAAGAAAGGAACTTTGAAGCATAAATATGTCGCATCCTCAGAAAAGAGGTATAAGTCTGAAATCACCATTTTGAGCTAGAGGGTTTTGAATATTTGAACATTTATAAATACAATTTTTTATTTATAATAACAATTAATAATATTAATTGATAGGAATTATTTTATTGAAACAAAAACAAATTCAGTTCCAGTTGGAACCTTTGGAGTTATATTCCTTTCTAGCTGAACAAAGTAGCAAGTTTGGCGGTTTTTTAGCGGCAATAATTGGACCATCAATAATATGATTTTTTACAGATAGAGCTTGAGGAGACGAATTTTTTGGCATATCTAACTCAAAAAGTCACTTTTTGGACTTATACCTATCTCTTTCTTTCTGGGGTGTGATATAAGTGGAAGTGGAAGTGTATGTGGTAGTAAAAGACACTTTTCTAAAAGAAATTTTAAAATAAAATTTTGTTCCGTCCAAACCCTTGGGAGTAGTCCTCTTTAAAGCAATTTTTGAATTTTTGAATTTTTGTCTTCAAACGGCCATAGCACGAAAACTTCTTTTTCTTTTCTATTCTTTTTTAAAGAGTATCAGTTTATACACAAACTAAATTATAACTCTTTATAGTCTAGAATTAACGGATTTTGAGTTATGAATTACATTATTAGAAAAATTCTTAAAAAATTCTAAGTTTTATTGTTTTGGTTTTCTTGAAAACCCTGTATTTTTTAAAAGAACCGTTTTATATAAAACTAACGGCCTAATTCGAATAGCAAATATAACGGTTTACAACTTTAGTTTAGTAAAAATTTTTGAAAAACCAACTGATTTCACAGAAAATTCGAAAATAAAATAAATTCTTTGCTCAAAAGGTTTGGACTTGAACAAAAAAATGTATTTAAAATTTCTTCTTAGAAAAGTATTACCTCCGAGATTCTCTAACATTGCGGGGATACCTTGTATATAGATGTTCTATACCAACTCCGACCCTGACCATCTTTGATGTTGCTCAATTTTTTTTAGATTTTATCCTTTTTTCTGGCTTAAAATTTTGAAATTTAAAACATTTCCTAGACGAAAGAATTTTTTTTGCATCTTCTAAGATATACTAAATCGAATCGCAAAAATTAGTACACAAAAGTTCTTCGACAAAAAATTTACTTTTATGTGAGCAGGTTGAAAAATATTTTAATGCTTTTTCGGCGCTCCTTTTAAATAAAAATGCAAAAAACTGTTTTCCAAAAACATCGGCTCTTTTTATATTTTTTAAATACTACTAGTAAATACAAATGTTTGAGCCAAGTTAGAGTAGTTTTCAAAAAACTCAATTTTTTATAGATTAAGACATACCAATAATATTTCATAAGGGGGCGATCAAGTATTACGTAATCAGGCTTAGGGGTGGGGGATTATTTTTTCTTACTTTTGTTAACAAAGGGGACGGGGATATTATAAATCTTACGTAAGATAAAAGAATTACAAAGTAATATTCATAATTTTAATTAAAAATACTATTTTTATCATGGTTATCTGATTTTAATAAAATACTAATGCTGCAATTATTATAAAAATAATTTAATTTTTCAAATTTTGCTGTTTAATAAAAGTTTAGAAAAAAATTTTACGTTCTATCATTTAGGAGCGGGGAGTGCCCAATTTTCTTATTTTTGCTTATACAGGGGAAAGAGGGGGTGTTCTTGAACGCCCCTTAATCAATTCGCAAATAAGAAATTAAAACCTTGAATATTCGTAAAAAATACAATTTTTGAAATCCACTCCATAACTTCAATCAAAGGTTAATTTTTTTGGGTTAAAACAAAAGGTCGAAGTTTTCGAAAAGTTGCTATTTCCGCATTTTCATTTAAAGAAAGTGCGTTAAAAGCTAAGAACTTTTAATTTTGCGAACTGATTTACATCTTAGAAGATACAGATTTGAAATTTTGTTAGAGAAAACAAGATAAAAAATTCTGAAAAAAAGATACACAGTTTATTAACCCGGGCGAATAACTAAAAAAATAATGTGCTACATCAAAAATGGTTAAGCGACTCGAGTCTGGTCGGGAATTTGCAGATTTTATGAATTTGTAAAATTAATTAATCAACAATTCACCTGCACGGATAAAATTCAATGAAATTTTTTATAACAAATCACAGTGGTGTATTTAAAAAGTGACTATAGGGGGGGAGGGGGGGACAAACCATATTATTTTTCAGAATTTTGTTAATCCATTCACGCGCATCAGTGGTAAAAATATAACTGACAAATTCCAAAAATTGAAAAAATTCAAAACTTATTTCAAACTTATTTAAATTTTAAAACCGGGTGGTTTTAAAAACATTATTTTTATCACGGAGGGTTTCAGGAATGCAATGCGAATCATCCTTGGGGGAAGGCAATTGCCCCCCCCCCTCTAAACAGGCCACTGACAAATGACATTCCATATAGAATGATTGAAAAATATTATTTGTTTGTTATGCATAAACAATAGAAAAACTCTTAATTTAACAAAATTGTTATTCGATAGATTTGTTGTTTCAATCAATTATCTCTCAATAAATTGTACTAGATTAATTGTTTTCGGTCAACTTTCCTGGTCCTCTCTAACATAAAAAAATTTGGAAGTCACAAAATTTTATTTTCAACAATTTAAAAATGGTGAAATGCAATAATTTAGTGACTGAGTGGAATAATTTCGTTATTATAATATACAGGGTGTACATAAACAAGTACATACTAGATCACATCGCCTACCTCAAGAACTCTGAGATGTTATTGATCACCACATTCTGAGCTGTTCTACTTTTAATTCTAAAGTTTTCTCTAAAAAATGCATTTTTACTAGTTGGCAAAAACTCATTTTAGGCGGGAGTACCCCAAAAGTGTTTAGAAGTACCGGAATCAAGATTAGAGTTCAAAAGGTTAATATTGGCTAAAAATATGAAGTGATTGTCATATGTAGTCAAAAGTTTAAAGAATTATCATCATGACCTGGCTACATTTCGCATTAATTCGCAATAATTATATTTCTTTAAGTCTCGTCTTGGTTTCAGCTAAACTGATCGCCTACACACTGCACCATTTAAACTACTGTAGAATATTCATGTATGTAATAACAGTTGAAATTTAAATTTAAACCGCAGGTTAAGTTTGCCTTATCAGACCTGTGACTTCTGCGTAAGAAGAATCCATTCTGGTGACAACTGATATTTAAAAATTGATTTAATGCTGTATGCAGGCCGCACAGTTTTTATAAATATCGTAGAAATATTGTTTTTATTTGAATTACGTTAAAAAATTACTTTTAATTTTCTCATACGGAATTATTGTATCTGCTAACTTATAGTGTGACCACTGTTATCATTTTTCAACATTTTTTATTGTTGTAAGCCACTACATATGAAGTAGTGCTTACTTTCTTGTGTAATAATAATAATAGTAATCTCGTTCAAGATAATATCTGAAAAGAAATCATAGATACACTTCGTAATACAGAATTTTTGTCAATACTCAATAATATTAACACAACACAGAAAATGCACGACTGGAATGTTAATGTGTTCACGACATGCATAATATGATTGTCGATGCATAGTCGTGTATACATAAATCTGTTTTTAAATAGCTCAAATAATTTTATAAAACCTGTTTTAAAATATATTTCAATAGAAGCAAATATAAAATAGTGGTATAATAATATGTATATTGTATTACATATTATTACTTTTATTATTTATTATTATATCATATAATTTTATTTCTAAAATATCTTACATCATTTTAGCTCCCCAATTACACGTTAATAAAATACAATTAATTATTATTGTACCTACGATTACACTAATTATAAAGAAAAAACAAAACTCAACATATTATGCACCTCGTAATGATGTTAATACAAGAAATTACAACCATCAAATTATATAAATATTGTATACTTAGGGATTGTAAATATGAACTTATAACTATGTCTCACCAGCAATAATCTAAATAGCTATCACAAATCGCAACTGACTCTTAAAACAATATAACACTTCGTACGTATCAACTTCAGAACAATGTTTATTCACAATTCCCTTATCGGTTGATTAATAGGTAACTGCAATATTTAGTCATCGTTACAATAAAGAACAAAAATTAAAACTTGTTTCGGGGAGGTGTAAATTTAATTGGAATTTTATTATAATCAATAAGTAAATTCATAACTTAAAGAAAAACAATCCAAAAACTGCCTGTTACAAATCTTCAAAGAAGAAAAAAAGCGTATTTAGGCGCCAAAAAATTCTACATAACGCGTAGAGATGCCGAGTTGAGCGAGCGATTGAAAAGCAAAAAAAAGTAAAAGGTCTTGTCGGCTCTTCTTAAATGAACCCATAGATTAGAAAAAGTAACATGAATGAACCTCAAATTAAAACTTGTTTGAAAATTATTTTATGTAGAATATTTTATTTGATCTTGTGTGGTAGCCATTTTGTTGAAGGTAAAAGTTTAGCTTACGCATATTTAAAAAATTTCGAGTCAAGTCAATACAACTTAATTATGATGTAATTATATTATATTAACGATAGCAATGTTTGAGTACTGAAGATAAAAATTAAATTTTTATTGAAAATAGCTTCTTTAGTCCATTTACTTTACTACATAGTAACGTCTATGTATGTAAAATGTACCTGGCATGTTCTTAAGAACCTCGTCCACCATAATTTCGATTTCTTTCCAGAATTAAAACAATTCTATTCAAAGTAGAGGAGAAGGTGCAAATATGGAATACCATTTTGTTTGGTATATAAAAATTTTTTAGCGAATAGAATTAAGCCAAATTTAGGTAAAAGTTACTTCAGACAAGTAGACACCATAATCTAAAAACAAATGTGTAATTAACTAAAACATTTTTACAAAAAAAAAGTTTGAAAAAAAAACTACAAAATGCCCGCCTAAGAAAAGGTGGTGCAAATATGGAATACATTAAATATCTAAGAAATAATTAAATAACTTATTGTTCCTAAAAACTTAAACTAACTATAAGGTCCTAGATTAACATATTACTTGCACCAGTCGCAAATATACTCGTCTTTTTCGGCGCCTGCACTGGTACTGGTACATACAATACTGGTATTCCATATTACCGACAACCAATGTCATCAATATTTTAGGTTAGATCTAGCCTATTATAATAAAAAACTAAACAAATACAACGTTATCTTAAACTTTAGTTTATATAAAATGGCATCGTAACAAATATTTGAATAAAAACATGCAAATAAAAAAATTAGGCTTGCATATTCACTTACGTGTTAAAATTATCAATGTACGAAATTCACATGTACACATGTGGTAAACTAAAATCATACTAAAACGGTACGGGGTGGATCGCCTCAATAAAGATGGCAAGCGTTCACAAATTTAGCCGATTTTCGACCGAGGACCTTACTTGGTTTAGTCAAAACCGATGTATTCCATATTACAAGCATATTCCATATTTGCACCTTCTCCTCTAATGCTCTTAATGTTACTAAATAAATTTTCTTGAAAAAAAATTTTTTTAATTTTTTCGCCAAGAAAAAATTACAAAATTGTTCATTCGTAATTAAAAAAAAATTTCCCCCAGGGTCCTTCAACATCTTCCTTTTAATTCACTTGGAAATTGTTGTCTTTTGAAGTAGATGAGGTTCATTGAGAGGTACAAGCAATGTTAGTAATAAAACTCAATAAAAGTAGAATCTTGACGTTTTATTTGCACTTACTCTGTATGGTTGCATGAAAAGTAAAAATCGATTACTGCACTTAAAAAAGACAGGATATTAAGTATTTAGATAAGTTATCAAAAGGTTTTTTCCTGATGTATTATCTAAAAATTTGCAAAAAGAGCGAAATCGCAAAAATTTATATCAAATATTATTATGTACATACCTAACAGTTTATATAAGAAAAATAATCAACGATGGCTTTTTAATAAAAATTAGCATTTTTAAATAAATATTTAGATTTATAGACTTTCCGCTCTGTATATCACCAGCAATCACATCAAATCTCTTCTATGATCAAAATGAATTTATTTTTTTAATGCAGTATAATATAATACAACACAAAACTAAAAGTAAACAGGTTTCTTTGTGGCATAGGATTATTACCCAAATTTCCTACAATTCGATTGGCTGATAATTATGTAGGTACATAATAATGTATAGATTATGTATGTAACAAACAAACAACTTTACCTTCTATAAGTATGTATAAAGATAATCCATTTACAATTGAATTTTACAATCGAAATAAACAAAACGATTACTTTCTACAGGGACGGACCGGCATTCAATTGCACCATTACTTTCGCTCTTCAGAGCAATTTTTTAAATTTCTGCCTTCAAACAGCCATAATATTGATTTTTAGTGTTAATGGCGTAGTAATTTTTTTTAAAGAATTCCCTTATTTAAAAAACTACATAATAACCTCTTATCATCTAGGATCAATGGATTTCGAGTTATGAATTAAATTAATAGAAAAAATGTTAAAAAATTCGGCGTTTTATTTTTATTATTTTTCTTCCATACCCTGTATCTTTTCAACAAAATGTCTTACAAAAAACAAACACTTAATTCGGATAGCAAATTTAACGGGCTAAAACTTTAATCTAGTAAATTTATTTAAATAACTAACCGATTTCGCAGAAAATCCAAAAATAATGAACGAAGTAAGTGTCGTGCCGGTGAATTGATAAATCCTCACTTCTTATCCATGGTTAAAAAATTCTGGGCTTGATGCCAAAAATGTGCACCATCGTGGTGGAACCGCATTCTTTGTCTTGATACTAGTGGAACATTCATCTAAGAACAATGGGAGCTTATCTTCTAGTAGCCAACAGCTGTAAGACGAAGGTTTTGCATAAAAAATAAGAGCAAATTATTTGCTTTCCTAATGCTTTTTACCAACAGTTCACGCTGAAACATCGCTGATGCTTAGATTCAAGTTCTTTTTTCAGATTTTCTACTACCCAGCAATGTTCATTCCTGTAGTTCTTTACACCATCTCTTGCAAATTTTTCCTCGTTCGGCATACAAAATCTTTGCAATAAATATTTGAAAATTCTCTTACCCTTGAAAGTAGTTGGAAAAAATTAGTCTTAGTTCATATTCCCCCTTCTTCAGTACATGTATTGGATAGCAATCGTATGATTAGTACTGTTCCATATCTAGAAGATCAAATCCTACATAATTTTTTTAAAAATTCCTTGAAAATAATATTTAATTTGACTAACTTTGGGTTTTGATTATTCGAAGTTTAGCTTCCAATTGTTTGATGTTCTTTTAGGTTTTTAATTTTATCCAATGCTATGGCAATTTGAAGGCAGAAATTCTAAAAATTGCTTAAAAGAAACTACCCCAAAAGATTTGATCTTGGACAAAAATTTTGTTTAAAAATGTCTCTAAGTACACCTAAGTACACCAAGACCTTGATTTGCATCGCTTCGATTTAAGTCGTTTCGATTTGCGTAGCATCAAAAATATAGGACCTAAAATCTTATATGTGTCACATAATTAAATTTGCGCCCTTTCAAATAATGCAAATTCAATTTTTTGGGCCATACATAAAATTCTAACTTATATAATTTAATAGTTTTATCTGCAAGTAGAATTATTAACAACTGCATAAATTGCGCCGCCGGCGGCTCTATCACTGTTCATCAAGGTTCCCAAATTATATGTTATGGTGTACAATCCATTTTCTACATAGAATTACATGTTTTATTATTTAGTTTAAAACAGCTCACACAGAAGTTCTAAAATTAACAGTATTCTTCTCTAGTAAATAATTTTTATTTTGTGTTAATTTTTAATTAAACGATACGTTCTTAATGTTTTCCAAGTTTCTGAAGTCAAAGATAATTTGAAAAATAAATAAAATGCAAAGCAGCAATCGTTGGACAATTTTTTTGAACAATAATTTTTTTACGTTTCTTAAATTTTCATTTGCGAGACAGTCATTGGCCTGGTTGTTAGCGCGATCAACTGCTAACGTAAGGTGCCCGGTTCGAATCTGGATAGAGGCTCACTTCGTAAAACCGTCTCCGTGTTTCGGAAAACACGTAAAGACGGTGATCCTCTATGTCGATGAATTACCAGCATTAAAAATAAAAAATGGGGTAACAGGCACATCTGAAGCAAGCCTAGCAAGCTACTTCAGATGTAAAGCAAGTAAGTAACCAAACTTTCAATGATTTTAAACCCCTTCCCTGTATAAGCAAAAATAAAAAAATTGTAATCCCCCCTCCGCCCCCAAATGATAAAACGTAAGAATTTTGTCAAAACTTTTTATTAAATATCAAAATTTGAAAAATTAAATTATTTTTATGATTGTAGCGTTATTGTCATAATGAAATCAGATAACAATAATAAAAATAGTATTTTTAATATTAATTTTATAGTATTAACAAATTAATGATTTTTGAAAGATCATTTGATTAGCTACAAACTAGTTTATAACCTCTTATTGTCTAGAATAAACGAATTTCGAGTTATTTATTAAATTAAGAGAAAAAATGTTAAAAAATTCCAAGTTTATTTTTCATTGTTCAATTTTAGTTTAGTAACATTTTTAAAACCAACCTATTTCACAAAAAAAAATAATGAAAGTCGATTGGATAGAAATTTTACAGGTATAATTTTATTTTAATAAATTTTCAAAAACCAACTTATGTTTACACAAAATTTTTTAAAATTTGAACAGATTATTTATAACGGCACCTTTTTCATTAATTTCCATCACATTTAGCTGTCGATCAAATTCAGATTTGTTAATCTTATGAATTTATAATTTTTTTTGTACCGACCTTGTTCATTATTTTGGAATTTTCTGTGAAATGGTTTGTTTTCTTAAAAAATTTACTAGACTAAAGTTCTAGCCCGTTAAATTTTCTATCCTAATTGGGTCATTTTTAATTCATTAATACCATGAAAATAATAGTTACGGTACTGTGGCCGTTTGAAGGCAGAAATTCAAAAAATTGCTTTAAAGAGGGGAACGTCCCAAGGGTTTGGACTAGGACAAAAATTCTATTTAAAAGGACATCATAGAAAAGTGTCTTAAAGATTTTTCCTGGTCACGAAGACACCCTGTATGTATGTTAAATCAAATTAAATGTATTGGTTAATAATTTAATAATCAATTTATCATCAAACTTGAATCACGGATCAGCATGATCCGAAGGTAAATTTCTGTTATACAACAGGTTTTATGGCCTTTAGTTGAATAATGTGAATAGACGGACGGACGGACGGACGCATGAATGGATTAACAAAATTTAAAAAAAATTTATAGAAATCAGACAAAGTTATAAAGGCTTTTCGGATATTTGCAAAATTATTTTATTGGTCTTACACTTTTTCAACCAATCAGAGGTGCGAGAGAGTGAACTTTTACGTAAAAGCTACACTTAGGTTGTTATTCTCTAACTCATCCTTTACGTAAAAATCCTTAAAAACTTAAACGGCCAAAACTTACCTTACACCCAAAATTTTCTTGTATGGAACTGCTAATCTTGCAGATTATGAAAACCAGAAAACAAACATAAAGTTTGAAACAAACCGATGCAGCAATTTTCGATATATCGTGATCACGGATTTTGAAAATGTCATATCGAGAAAATTACGTTTTAAGTTTCAAGAAAAGTGCACCATTAAATAAAATATTAATTTAAAACGTATGCTGAAATAAATTACCAACAATTTATGTCAGTGAGTGTGAGTGAGACCGTAGGCCGAATAATAATAATATTCAAAATTTTTTCCAATTTCATCTGAGTGAGGCCCAATGCCAAACAATCACTTTCCCGACAAACTGAATCAATTTCCAATTAGCAAAGTTATCAATTATGTTATGCAAGGATCATCATCATCATCATCATCTACAGGTTTTAGACTGGTGGTCCGTTACTTCACTCAAATTGGTTGCTCTATTTTTTCCTGGGGCGTCCCACACTGCTTCTTCCTCTCCAACTGTATTGAAACATTTTCCTTGGCAGTCGGGACTGATCCATTCTATCAAGGTACCTTTTCCATGCTGTTCTGTAATCTTTTATTTTTTCGTTGATGCTGCAGATGGCCTATTCATTCCTTATATCAATTTTTCAATTTTATTCGGTATATCGGCTTTCTCAAATATGGATATTGTGTAGCCTAAAAAGTTAAAGGACTTTACTTGCTCCATAATCCAGACGGTCGGGTGGAGTAAAAATTTTATTTTGACCGTCTTACCTAGCAGTAGGTATAAAACGCACTCACCAAGACGCTTGGCCAGCGTGGTGTTTTATGGCTAAATACTCTCCAATGGGGAAGGGCTTTATCCAGCAGTGGATGTAAAACAGGCATATAGTGATAGTGATAATCAAGTCGTTTAGTACTGTTTTGGAGCGTGTTTGTTTTTGTCTTCTGAATGTCATCACTTTTGTTGTATCTATTGATGGCATTCAGAGGAATGCCAATAAAAAAAAATTCAAACTTAAATTTGTTTAACAATGCACAAAACAAAAAGTTTAAATTTTAATCAATCGATGTAAAACGTGTAAAGCTTGCACGAGCCAACTAATCGGAAGACCAAAGATCAGCTGCACGTTAAGCAGATAAGACTCGACTATCGACATTTAATCACAAGAACCACTGAAAGCAAAAGTAATAAAAACAGATGTTTTATCCGTTTGAATAATGTGGTTGTGAAATTTGATTCCAATAAGAGACGGTCATTGGCCTGGGTGTTAGCGCAATGACTGCTAATGTAAGGCGCCCCGGTTCAAATCCGGGGAGAGCTCACTTTGCAATGCCGTCTCTGTGCTTTGGAAGGCTTGTAAAGACGATGGTCTTCCTATGCTAATAAACTGCCAGCATTAACAATAAAAAATAGAATACCAGGCACATCTGAGACAAGCCTAGCAAGCTACTTCAGATGTACAGCAAGTAGTACTGAAGGTACTGACAGTGGCTTTGGAACATCGCCGATGCTACTGTTAAGTAAAACAGATCAACAGATCTGGGCATACAGGGTTATCCCTAGCCAAAAGTAGAAAAAGAAGAAGAAGATTCCAATAAAACCTGAATAAAATTACATAAATTTAAACCCGGGCGAAACCGGGTGTCTTGTTAGTAATTTTAAAACACAAAGTTTGCTTTTTTTATACCAAATCTTATTAAGACAAACGCTGCTATTTCCAACGCTCTAAGACATTTGGATTCACGTGTATGTTATGTAAAATGAAGTGCATCCCAAAATTTTTAAATTTTTACTACAATTTATTTACATTTTCTCGTTAATCCATTCACGACATTGTATTGAATATTATGGTCTTCTATGTTTCTTACCAGTTTTTTGAGAGGAGTCATCTCCTGAAGTTTGGCTCACATTACCGAATAAAAAATATTAATATAAAATTTATATTTTCAATTAAACAAATTTTTACAATTAAAATAAAAAAATTTTAATTTTTATGTAAAAAATGTAAGGAAAATTTTATATTATTGCATATAAATTATCGACCTATTTATAGTTAAAATTTTTATTAAAAAAAATTTTTGAAAAACTTGAGACTTATGACACCCTCCTGTATGTAATTTCATACGTGACTTAGGTCACACAATGAAAGTTAAAATTATTGTCTGGTATTTGCTAAAAACTACTTAAACAACATTTTAAAGATAATGAAGACATAAATCCATAAATATTGTGAAATGTTGCAAGATCTATAGAAGTATCAATACATAGAGAGTTCAACATACTTAGAGAAATTTTATTTTTCTATTTTTAAATATTCAAAATTACAGTAAAAGATAGTATAATAATTTCATAACAATAAACATACAAAAATTTGAAAACTCTTTCAGAATACTAAATGAGCTAGGTACCATTGAACTTCTCTTAAATTACGAAATTATGTTGAGAAGGTCAGTTCAGTTTTAAATAAATGCCATTCATAAACAAATAAGTGTTTTCACAATGACTGTAATGTAATAAAATTGTAATATAAAAAAATCTACACTAAAGTAATATAATTTAACCTTCCACGGAAAATAAATATAATATAAATTAAAAATATTTTCCCTTGTTGGCTCTTTCTGATTAATAAAATTTTTATTTATTTATTCACGAAACATTGCAAATACAAATCACACACTAATTTATTACTAATATACCAGGTATCACATAAATATCTCACAAGGAATGTTCCTCTCGCGATGTTACTTTTTTCTCCTTCATACTTTACGTTTAATTTAAACACAAAAAACCCAAAGAAACGCCATTTTTCATTAGTGCAGCGCTAACTATGCTAATTAAAAATGGTGGCCATAATTGCACTCGCTTTCATAACAATACAATGTCATTTGAGCTACACCAACCAACGATCATCTCATATGACATATTAAACCAAGTGTGTTTCGGGAAAAAAATTGTGGTTATGGACAATTCAAACTATTAAGATTTCTCTGAAAGTAATCAAAAGCAGAGATAGCGTTAAGGAAGTCTACAGCCTAACTGTACGACTAACTTAAGATTTATTTAACAATATTGATTCAGTTATTGAAGAATTTTTAGTCATAACTTTTATCATAACGGTTAACGCACACCTTAATATATTAGCAATACAAGTTTACTCCTAATGACACCTACGTAAAAATTTAATATTTTGCTAAGCTAACAAAACTTAAAACAATTTTATTTAAATTTTGTGACCTTGACGTTTTATCAATTGACCAGACGTTAGTAAATATGTACTATGTATAAAACCTATTCCATTTCTTAAATCCACATTGTGCCGATGTTAACCAGAGTGCCAAATTAAGGCAAATTTGGCCAGAATCCGTAATTCCCTTTGTAATCAGTAGCGTAACTAAAAATTTTGGGGACCTAATGCCAAAATAATTTTAATCATATTTTGTTAAATCCTCGATCCAAACAAAATGCTTAGGTTTAGTGAAAGATTTGATTCCTGATTTGATACTACTACCAAAAACACTACTGACGTTCCCAAAGGTCCTTTAAGTCGTGGGGCCCTTTTCACATTGTAAGTCAATCAGCGATTATACCAAGTCACTACAATTTGAATAGAGTTGTTATGCAAAGTATTAGGTAACTCCTAAAAAACCATCGTAGATTCGAATCCTTCTTCTGCTTGTTTGAATAAAAATCAGTTTAAAACCATTAAATCCATTTAATTTTTATTTATTTGATCATTAAAAATTTATTTATATTTTTACAATTTAATCTCTGACGTAAACAACTTTTCAAGAAAAATATTTTTTTGTAATATTTTGTACTATAAAAAATTGATAACACTAACTTGAAACTTTATTTAAAGTAAAATCGGTTGGAGTACGTTAACACGAAGTCTTAGCCTGTGTTGATTTTACAAAAGTTTAATTACAATTATTTAGAGAACGTTAATACGAGTGGAATGTACTATGGATGAAGTCGATATTTCCAATAATAACGCTAAAAATCGATTTTAAAAATCACGAAATGCTGGAATATTTTCATTCTGTTAACGGGATGTGCTATGCCTGGGTTGACTCTAACTAGTGGTGGGGATATACCAGTCGCTCTCTGAGATCCATCGCGTCAACTTCCATACTTTTCGAGTTGGGAGTACTTGGGGGATGTCTTTAGTAAGCAAGGCGCGTGTCAAAACCGCTCGAAGCGACCCGGAGGGTAAAAATTATTTTCTTCAAAATACTTCTTAAATCGATGCAATTCCATGTTTTATTCAAATAACAGTACACATATATGACGGCTGCATCAAAATGTGATAAAATACGTAATTTTAAGTAAAACTTCTTCAAAAATTTAAAATGAGCGGAGCTTGAGATTCAAATGTAACCTATCATGGATATCGACACTTCATAGGTCAATTGGCGTAACCCTCATTTTACATTTTTTCAGGAGGCAGTAAAACTGTATAAATTATTCAAAGATGCATTATTATGGATGAAAATTTCAATGTTAGTCAATAAGTTTGGTTTGCGTCAATTTCAAATGATTCTGAAATGATACTACACTGGGTTTCACAGATATTAAGCAATATTTAAACAAAATTGATGGTTACGCCTATTGACCTGTACTCATTTTTAATGTTGCTGCTTTAAACTTGTAGGTTAAGCCCATTGACTTGCAGTTAAATGTTAGTTTGTTTTTATAATTTTAACATAAAGTAAAGGTTTTCTAACCGCATTTATTAAAAGTGAAGCAAGAAAGACAATTCTACAAATTATCTTTAATAAAAATCTCCATAGCTGTGTGAATCAAAATTGGAGTCTTATTTGGAGGTTGCTTCTTACCACGACTTTCCGCTTTAGGAGAATTCACGACGGTTTTATTATAATCTAAATAACTTATTAATTTTTGACTAATGTCAAGGGTAGCCAAAAGAAAAATTTCCATTCTTTTAACACATGCAGCTAAAAAATTCTTTTGTTCTTCGAAATTCTTCATACTGCAGTAATTATTAAAAATTTATAAACGCTTCAGTAAATTTTGATGAACAGTTTTTGGCATTTTATACGACTTTACGATGGTTACGCCATTTGACCTGACTCTAAAATTAGGCGAACACTTACGACCAAAGAGTGTTTTCCAATGATTTTAACGCATTAAATTCATAATTCCGGTTAAAAAAATGATAGAAAAGGTGCGTTACGACATTTGGAACCCAAATATATGCATAACTCGATTTTCGAAATTTTGAGGGTTACGCCAATTGACCTATAAAGTGTCGATATGTATTTCAATTTTTGAGTTTTTAACGCCTAAACGTGAAAATTTTAAATCATCTATAGTTTATAATATTTTAACTATGTTCTTTTCATAATATTATACCACTTCATAGAGAATTTACAATTTTCGACTTCGTGTTCTCGTAACCTGCCCGTAAAATCATTATAATAATTATTGTTTTGATTAATCGCTTAATAATAAAAACATTGTCTTAAAAATATTTATTATAGCAGCAAGTGTGGTGTAACTGGTAGTTTATCTCTTTCTCTCTTTATCTTTCTCGCTCGTTTCGTACTTCTTGCCGGAAGAGTTGAAATTTTGTAATCGTAAGGTTTTCTCACTAATTAGAATATGAATGTTTTCATTCGTTGGTATACCATTGCTCTCCGTTTGAATGGTGATACATATAATCTCGAATAATTTACTGTAGAGATATTATAGTATCCATATCCTTGTGGATGTCATCATTTACTACTAATGTAGAAGCAGCGCTCAAATAGAAATTTTCATAAACTGGAACAGTATTTGAAAACAATTTTATTAATCCATTCATGCGCATCACTGATTAGATGTTTTACTATAAACCACGGATGCCTATAGGATATTTTCTAAAAGAGTGGCATACTACATTTTCTTGTGTTCCTGTATTGCTCTACGGGTGGAGGCCTGGACGTTAACAGAGGCAACGACAAGGAAGCTCCAAGCATTCGAGATGTGGCTATACCGAAGAACCTTGAGAATTTCGTGGGTGGAACATGTGACAAACCAAGAGATATTAAGAAGAATGGAAAAGATCTGGAAATTATCCACATAATAAAGAGCAGGAAATTGCAGTATCTCGGCCACATAATGCGAAATGGAAATAGATATCGGTTACTACAGTGCATTCTACAAGGAAAAATAGCTGGTAAAAGAAGTGTTGGCAGAAGAAAGATATCATGGCTAAAAAATCTAAGAACATGGTACTCCATGACGACCACGGAGCTCTTCCGAGCAGCGCTGAACAAAATCAAGATAGTCAGGATGATAGCCAACATCCGGAACGGATAGGCACCTGCAGAAGAAGAAGATGCCAGGGCTTTTCCAATTCCTGAACACCTCTGGAACTCGTTCTTTGAGACAGCTTTTAACTCTGTCTTGATAAGAGTTCTTTGATAAGAGAAGAAGCTTTTTAGCCTCTGCAGTTGAGTACTCTATGAATTTCTTCGCCTGTCGTTGTACCAGAGGGTATTTTTGCTCTCCGCTTCCCACCTCTAGACCCCCCTATAACAGGAGTTCATCCTCGAATCACCTTAGTCCGAGGTTTAAATTCGGCGATAATAACCAGTTAATCAACGAACTTAAATTAGGAATCAGCGTAATCCGAAGATAAACTGCTGCTGTACAACTGGTTGTAGAGCTCTTTGTTGAATAACTAGAAGGTCAAAGTTGTGCGGCATAAAGGCCGCAATTGTGGGAGAAATTTTAAAATATTAAACCAATATTAACGCTATATTGCGGCAATATTGCACCTCCCTATTGAAAATCAATATTTGTATACTACATTGCCATATTATTGTCAACTAATCACATCACTATGTTGTAGCTATATTGTAAATCAATATTGACCCAAAATTTTGTGCTATATTGTGATAATATTGATGGAATGGAATGGCTACATGAATGGATAAATAAGATTCAAAGAAACAAAATAAAATAAATAAAGAATAGAGCAGACATAGTTATGGACGCTTTTTAAATGTCTATGCGATTATTTTATTGGCCATACACCTTTTTTGGGTAGGTAATAAGCGAACGAACCAATCAGAGATGCGGGAGAGCAAAGTTTCACGTTGGAGTCGTTCATAATGGATGTCCTTGCTTTGGGGGGGGGGGGGGAGTTATCGAATGTGACCAAATGTAACAAGGGGGGGAGAGAGGTTAGTCAAATGTGATGTCCGCAAGAAAATTTTATTTTTGAGATTTGTAAAAAAATTGTGCTCGAGTATTTTTCTTATAATTTTAAAATATGATGATGATAAATAAGGGGAAGGGGTTTTTGATTTGTAACCATTCCGGAGAGGGGTGATAAAATATTGTGACCAACTGTGGCAAAAGAGGGAGGGGGTCTAAAATTTGAAAAATATTCTTTATGAACGGTCCTTGGGCCTGGACCCCCACAACTCATATGAGCAATGAAACTGGATCTTTTAAAATAAACTTTTTGGTTTAAAACTAATTTTGAAGTTTAATAATAAGATATCAAGTAGGTTGGTAAAAAGTTTTATAAAACAGTCAAATAATAAATTCTTTTGAAATTGACATCTCGGTTACTAAATACATTTTTGTCATAATTTATATTTTAAAATCAATAATCAATCCAGATCTATCTGACGAGTTCCAGTAGAACGAAATATAAATGTGCATTGTAGTATAATAGGCTAATGAAATAAGTTAATGTAGAAAAAATTAACTAAATCAATTAAAACTTCACTAAAATTGTAATATTAATAAATTAAATACTTCAAATACTTAAATACACCAGCAGTGTAGCGTAAAGCATACACCGGCCGACTGGAGAGCGGTAAACTGCGGTTCGAGTCCTAGTCCAGTCGAATACACTGCTGTGATCAAAAGGTCCAATATCCATCTGTGGACCGTGGAGAAGGCAACGGAAACCACCCATGAATTATATTCCCATGAAAATTCATCTTGGCTTCGGCCAAGCTGGGTCACGACGCTTCTGTCAAGAAGCAAACGATGTAGAAGAAGAAGAGAATACTTCAAATATATTTTCGTAAGTTAATAAACTATTATATATTATTTATTTATATTATATTTCATATACCAGAAAAAGCTTGTTAGCGGCAATCTAACATTTCTAACATTCAGCTCACATGTAGATCTGTATTAAGCAGCATAATTTAAAAAATGCTTTCTCTTCGTAGTGCGGACGGGAAAGTAAAAATATCTTCATAAAAATTTTGTATGTCCAAAGCAAATAACATTGATATAAGTAAATAACTAAAAAATAGGAAGAAGAAACTTTAAATTTGTTGGAATTGCTGGATTTATTCAGCAAAAGTTTAGAAAATAAAGATGAACGAAGAATTACTTATCAATGGGATTGCCATTTAATCGAGTTGCTCATCAGTCAAATTAATCATTATTCTGATTAATCTGCTGCATTTTTCTGATGCTGCTCGAATCCTGTATTGTACAATAAATTCCGTTTAATCAGGACATATGTATTGGATAACGAAATTTTGGTCCAATTAAACGGTTGACCCAAATAGGCAAAGTAATTTGCTATTATTTTTTTAGTTTGGTTTTTTAAGATTTGGCTCAAATAAGCGGCTGCCCCGATTAACCGATGGCCCAATTAACTGGGATTGACTGTATTTTGTTCAAAATTTGAACTGTCATTGTAATCAGAAAAAATCTGTATTAAAAAATGCAAAGACGCTCATTGGTTTGGTTGTTTGCGCGATCAACTGCTAACGTAAGGCGCCTCGGTTTAAATCCGAACAGAGGTTCTCACTTTATAGGGCTGTCTCCGTGCTTCGGAAGGCACGTAAAGACGGTGGTTCTCTTACAAAGTGCTAGCAACATCTATGAGGTATTAAATGCTAGAGTATCCTATTAAAAGAACGGGTAAACGACGTAAGTTGTATCCTTGCAAAAGAAAGTCCAAAATATATTTATATTAAAAATGTATGACGATACAAAAATGAAAAAATAGCGTTATTTCTCCACGATCTCAGAAAAGGATCCCCATATTTTTAAATCGAGGATCGAGGGTATACCTCTTAGTGTTATCACTCTCTAGAGCAACGATTCTTAACCTGTGGTTCTCAGACTCTCAGATTAACAATCTGATTGTTAAATCAATAAACCTAGCGTTAAATGAATGAATCAAGTTTTACCCTATCACAATGCCATTAGGTCAACACGATCGATAGGCCACTTTTCTTATAGAAATAGTTTCACCAAACGAAAGAGAACATTTTACAAGACTTAAGGTGGTGATTAATTTGGTGATTAATTTTTAAAAATTCGATTATTGCATTATTTTTATAATTAAAAAACGGTGAAAATCGCAATCAGAATTGATTAACTCCCGCAAATTTATCTGTTGCAAACACAATTCAAAAGCCTTAAAATGCAGCCGCACAATCTTGAAAATCTAATTGTAAAACCAGGAGGTTGGCAGTAAAATTGGCAAAATTCTTTCATAAACTCAAGCGAAGCTTTAATGATGTTAAACCATTTATTTCGGCAGTACTAAATAAAAATAAATAGAAATTCTTCTAAAAATTTATCTTAGGGGCAGAAAAAATTTTCGTAAACCGCAAGTGCCCTCTCTAATTATACTGCATTTTGGTGAAGTATAGTTAGTAAATAAGTTATACACCCTAAAATTTCTCTCAAAAAAGAGCTTGGTTTAACCATGAGATTAATAGTTTAAACATTAAAAATAACTAAAATCGAGAAAAACTCTAAAGAAAAGTAAAATTAAACAAATCCATAAGTAAAATTTTTATAACTAATAAAAATTATATTATAGTATTTAAAAGGAAATTATATCTAATAACTTTTTGTGAGACTTGGTGAGCCAATGCCTCTCTTGCCTATCCTAACAAGCCGCCACTGGAAATGAGCGATGCCTTCTATAAAGTATATTATAATACCAACTTTAGGTCTGGTTTATTTGTCTTGCAATATTAAATTAAATTTGTATTTAATACAGATTTCAAATACAACAAATTCACTTTTGAAAATCTCAAAAAATGAACTTGTTTTTAATTTAATAAAATTTTTGCAACTGCCCCCTTGCTCCCCTGCCCATATGAATGTTCATGCTATAAAGATATTTTAGACATAGTATAAATTACTTTCGTATAATACTTTTAAAACCGGAAGTTGAAATTTTGCAGACGAATGGGACACTTCACCGTCGCCGTTTCTCCGCAGCCGCCAAATATAGTATTTAATTGTCCAATGTTAACATCAGCATTTATTGGATTTTTTGAAAAGGGGAGGCAAACTCAATGATTTAATCAAGAAAATATGCAATTTAATTTTCTCATTTATAATTATATTTTCCTATAAAATTCAAAACACACGGCCGCCATTGCAATTCTCAGAACAGACTTATATTTTAAAGTTATCCAAAATATAGGGTGTTGCTACTTGGTACAGTGCTACAGTAAGTTGAACTTTAAACTTTAATCGATACGTTCAATATGCAGCTGTTACCAAATTGCAAACGAGGTTCTGCTTCCACGTTAAACTCATTCATCATTCAAATTTTTGAATCCAAATTTCTGGTGGAGTAGCAGAATTATAATTTTGGACTTAACCAAGCATTTTTATCGATCCTCGTGTAAGTAATGGCATTCTGTTGAAAAGAAAGCACTCGAAACCAAATAGATTTTAAAAAAGAATATACTTTACTGGTGACTGTTCGAATACCCTGATCGCGATTTTTACTATTTTTGAAGTGGTTTATGAAAGATGAGGATCCAAATAGCATATAAAAAAAATTAAATTTGCAGAATATTCACACATTTAAAAAAAACAACACTTTAAAATTCACATGTAATGCGGTACTCCCATTGGCTCTTTCAAACCATAACCCCGCCAACCGACATTTATTCTCATATAAGCGCATTAAATTGTGATTTTAAACCATTTTATTTGTTACGATCATCATGAACGTTATAATAATTTTGAAGATATTATCAAAATTTTCAATCGCGACGCCACGGAAGTAGTTGAATTGCTTCAGGGCTTTCACTACTTGCCGGAACATGCGATGCAAAGACCGGAATTTCAGGCGATACTGTAATGTGGTACGGAAAGGAAACTGTTTTATAAACCACTGCTTTAAATGTCCTGGTTGCAGGAAGAAATACCGCCTAACCGAAAATACCTTTTTTGACGACAATATACTTCCTCCGAAGACTGCGTTCTACGATTTGTGGCTATGGGCATGCAATACTAGGGAAGAGGTAGCTGCGCCCATAGTTAGTCTTCGTCGACAAGCTGTATACTGGCTATACCAAACGTTCCGACGTATTTGCGCTTGAACGCTGATGGTAAACGCGATTCTTCTTCAAATCGGTGGTCCGGGCCAGGTTGTATAGATTGATGAGTCAGTCATAACAAGGCAAAAAGCTGGTGTTGGTCGGATATCACCCTGTCAACAGAAGTGGATCCTAGGAATATACAGCACGTTGGAACGTAGAGGTATCGTACTGTACATTGGTGGTAGAGATTCTGCTACGTTAAGGCGACTCATTTTAAAGTACACCAGACTTGGCACCGAGATTTGGACCGATTGTTATTCGGGTTTTAATCATCTGGATGGTATCTTGCCCTATATCCACAAAGCCGTAAATCACTGCTCAAATTTTGTGAACCCCGTTACCGGGGCTCACACAAATAGGATTGAAGGTTATTGATCGAGGTTGAAGATGTATTGCCGACGGTTAGGAGTATTAACTTCTACCATGTTACCGAAACATTTGCTGGAATATATGTGGGTGTCCATTTTTGGACGTACACATATAGAACGCTTTGAAAACATGGTCATGCAAATCACGGAGCGGTATCGAGTGTAATCGTTTGCAGAGCTGCTGGGAGAATAAAAAATCTGCCCCTTTCAGGGCCACAAATAATTTTGAATAAGGTTTTTTATTTTTAGCGTAAATCCGACTCTCGATCCAGTTACGCCTGTCAAAACCCACTTTCCGCACCCTGCGTGACGCTCCGCGTAGCTCCGGACACTACAAGCGGTTTTGATAAGCGCTTTACTTACTAAAAACATCCCCCAAGTACCTCCAAGGGCCAAGTAACTCGAGAAGTATGGATGTTGACGCGACGGCTCTCAGGGAGCGACTGGTATCTCCCCCCCACTAGTCACTGTCAGCCCAGGCACAGCACACGTACAGTCAACAGAATGTTTGCCATATTTGGCATTTTATTACGCAATAATACACTTACATGTATTTCTTATGGGAAAATTGAAATTTTCAAAATTAAATTGTGGCCTTATTACAAGTCCGACAACTTTCATCCTCATCTTAAAGAGCTTGTATTTTTGTGTTCTTTCGTTTGGTAAATCCATTTTTATAGGGAAAAGTGTATTTACGAACCCCTAAATTCGAACTCTCGCCTACTTTACTTATTGAAACAGCACCAGAATTTTTTCAATGGGAGAGAAAACAAATAATAAATTCAAAATATTTTTAATTTTAGTTAATTATTTAAAATACATATTTCAAAATCTTTAATATTTTAAAAAGCTTTAGTGAGACAAGTGTTTCCTTTACGCTTGCACGCCCCTGAGGCGAATAAATAAGTGCTTGCGTTTGCTTTTACGCCGCACTCCGATAATCATCTTTCTATGAAAAACTAATTGAACTATGATACCGCAGTATTTTCAAATTTATATTGGGTAAATGGGGAATACCAAAAATCACAGAACAAGAATTCAAAACCCTGAAATATTAAAACTGTATTACGTCAACAAGTTACCAATTAATAAATTTTAATTATTTTGATAAACCGAACAAAATTGGCAAAAAATATCATCTACTATTTTCTAATTTTCAAGGCAAAATTAGGAACCTTGAGGGTTCAAGGAAATATAAACTACTTAAAATTTAAGGACATTTTCTATAAATTACAAAAAGGTTTTGAGTCACAGAAAAATTAAAACAACAACAAAACCTTACCAATTATAAAAAATTTAGTGAAATTTACTTTTACTTTTAATAGGAAGCTTTGCATTTTATTATAAAAATTGGCGATATTATTTTTGAAAAACAACAAATTTTGAATAGAAAACATAAAACTTTAACGAAAATAACAGCCCTCAACAACGGCGTCGGCGGTTTCCTAGTATTGAAAAATAATTTGCAATGAAATAAAACTAACTACTGAAAATTATTAGATCAAATTTTTATACTGAATGAATTTTCGGGATGAATCAGCTTAGTTCTAAAATTAATTTTCACAGCACAAAATCAAATTAATAAAAACTACAATGTTTACTTATTTTTAATGCTTCAATCGTTGATATATAAAAAAACGCCGCAGGCGATTAAAAAATTAAGGTTATGTGATAACTACGTTTTACAATGGAAAGACTTCTATAGACAACAATTAGTTCTACATGAATCGATAGCGTAAATTTTTCGAAACCTCTCTTATGATTTAAAATATGAAAAAAGGAATTAATTAATAATAATTATGTGTCGGCATGACATTCATAAACTACAATTTATTTTTAATTATATTTCAAGAGAGTACATTTTATTTATTCACCAAAATTTTCTGGCCTGGTACGGTGCGATTTAAAAATATACAGGGCGTCCCCGTGACCGTGAAAAACCTTTGAGATGGTTTTAAAGGATAATTTTCAAATAAAATTTTGTCCAAGTCCAAATCACTGGGGATCTCCCTTTAAAGCAATTTTTTTGAATTTCTGATTTCAAACGGCCATAGCTCCGATATTATTGATTTTTTGGAATTAATGGATTAAAACTTTTTTAAAGATCACTCGCTTATCTACAAATTAGATAATAACCTTTTATCATCTAGAATCAACGGATTTCGAGCTATAAATTAAATTAAGGCAAAAAATGTTTAAAAAATTAAGGTTTTATTTTTTTACTTTCCTTGCGAACCCCGTATCTCGTAAACGAAACATTTTAGAAAAAAACTAATCCGGCTTATACCGGATAGGGAATTTTAACGGGCTATAACTTTGGCCAAGGAAATTTTTTTGGGAAACCAACCATCTTCACAGAAATTTTGAAAATAATAAACAAGGTGTAGGTAAGCAACAATAAATTCACAAAATTGTTCAAAATCTCAATTTTAATTTATAGCATTTGTTTTAATGTCAAAATGTATTGTAGCGTTTGACGTTTGAGTGACATTGTTATAAAGCGCATTAGTTTATGGATAATTACTTTGTTAATTTATATTGTTTATACTATTTATATTGTTAATATTGTTAATTAGTTTGTTTTATTAGCTTAAAGCGTAATTTCTTTCCGGGTTTTATTTAATATCAATATTATGCTATATTCAAACCTCGAATATGCTGATATGCATTTTTTATACGGCTATTGCAATAGAACTGCATTGGAAGCTAAAGGAGAATACCAAAGAAGATATCCCCAAAGAAAGCTTGCAGATGCAAAAGTCTTTTCTAGGATACACAGGTGTGTATAAAAATTATTATTTAACATATCAAGATGCATTGAACAATAAATTATGTAAAAATAAATCCCTGTAGATACTTAACGGAATTTTGAAGATTTCCAAATACGTATAAAAAAAATCGAATGTGACCATGCCCATGACTTTATCATACTTTTATTAAATATTAAAAACATAATTTTTAATAATAAAAAGAAAAAAATATTTTCCATTAATCAATGTGACCCAAAATCTAATCAGCTCTAAGTCTAAATTAATATAAAGATACAAAATATCAACTTTAGTTTTGAAATTCTCATTAGTTTTTGAAATATTTAATAAAAACTAATAATAAATAAAAAGATTTTAAGTGCAAAGGCACTGGAGGGTGTTCCACACCTCTCAGACCCCCCGGATTAATTAATTAATTTTTTATCAGAAGTAAACTGAAGATTTCCTATTCTTCACATCCCCAGACTAACCCCGGATTAAGTAGTTTATTTTTTATTAGAGATAAACTAAATACTTCCCGTTGCAGAGATTCCTACTACTCCCCAGAAGTGTACGGGAATTTATAATTACGCAGTTTATAATTAATTGTCAGATTACGAATTAAACACATTTACTTGGCCATAGCTAATTTTAATAAACTTGAGATATGCTTAAATATTTAATTAACTCTTAATAAAAATAAATTATTTAAACCGGGGGGTTTGGGAAGTGTGAATCACCTTCTAATGCTTTTGGAACGGAAGATCTTCAGTTTACTTCTGATAAAAAATAAACTACTTGATCCGGAGGTCCAGGGAGTTCTGCATGTTTTGCAATGTTCTTTATTCCAAAATGTGTGCACTGGAGGTGTTCCACACCCCCCAGACCCCGGATCGAGTAGTTTATTTTTTATCAGAAGTAAACTGAAGATCTCTCGTTGCAGAGATATAACTAATTTTAAAAAGCTTGAGAATATGCTTATATATTTAATTCACTTTTAATAAAAATAAATTATTTAAACCGGGGGGTCTGGGAAGTGTGGAACACCCTTTAGTGCATTAGGAACGGCAGATCTTTAGTTTACTTTTGATATAAAATAAACCCTTTAATCCGGGGGGGAGGGGGGCGTAGAACACCCTCCAGTGCCTCTGCAACGGGAAATCTTCAGTTTACTTCTGATAAAAAATTAATTAATTAATCCGGGGGGTCTGGGGGGTGTGGATCATCCTCCAGTGCCTCGGCAACGAGAGATCTTCAGTTTACTTTTGATAAAAAAAAAATTAATTTATTCGGGGGGTCTGGGAGGTGTGGAACATCCTCCATACACCTTGCTAATTATTTTCAGGATTTCTATAAAAACGCTTGGTTTCTAAAAAAAAAATTTTAAGCAAAGTTATAGCGCGTTAAATTCCCTATTATAGAATTACTCTCGTATAGAATATTATTATAATTTTGTTATTCCTTTGACAACTGTCAAAAGTGAAGTTTTATATCAAAGCAGAAAGATGCCGAATTTTGTTATGGAAAGGCTCAAAAACTCGCAAAAATTGTTAAATTGATCAAAAATCAAAAAAATTTGAGTGACGGTCTTATTCCCCTGATTTGACGGCTCCAGAGTTTTTCTTGTGGGGAAACTTGATAAATAAAGTATATATTAACGCCCACGGCGTTAATATTCGAGAGAAAATTGCGCAAATTTCAACGGAAATATTACGCAAAATTACACTACACGCTTAAAGTCGAATTGGGCATGGTCTGTCTTGTGGTGGTCATTTGCTCGATATTGTTTTACATAAATAATGTTACATGCATAATACTTGTAAATTTTATGCGCTCGTAAGTGTCATACAAATTGTAATAAATAAGAAGATTGGAAAAGCGGCGATAAAAACAAACGTAGTCAGTCATCCTAATTAAAAATTAATAGTGAAAGTGGTGTAGCAGTCTGAGAGTCAGTACAGTTCAAGCACCTACGCATCAGAGTTTTGTGATAAGCCGTCAACCTGACAGTAAATTTTTGTATATTTGAGAATAAATGCCTTTCAATATAACAACTGCCATCTATCAATCATTTTGAGTTCTTTCTACAGTATACATTTTGGCATGACCGGACCTTCAGTCGTGATTCTATTTTTACTTTCTTTAGATTAAATATGTTTTTGAGACAATTAATTTTAATTTAATTGTTTTAAGTTGGCAAAAAAATTGACCCATAAGAGATGAGTTGCGAATAGATAGAATAGATGTTTACTACATTGCCACAATATTACCAAATGTTTACATCAGTGTATTGGCGCTATATAGTAAATCAATATTGCACCAATATTTATTCTAGGTAATGCCAATATTAGCATAATATTTTATGCGGTAACACGTCAAAACGCCGAAAATAAAAACGCTAAAATCAAAAACACCGAAGTCAAAATGCCTAAAACAAAAACACCGAAAGCCGAATCGCCGAAGTCAAAGTAGGCAGTAACTAATTTTTTGGTCAGTATTTTTATCATTAAATGGTCAGTATTTTTTTTAATTAATGGGCAGTATATAATAAAATTTTGGTCATACAAACATTTGTAGCAAATGTACAAAAAAAATTTAACCTTACTTTCAATGAATGTCAATTTTAATAATTGGGTGAATTTTTTTCAAATTATTTTTTAAAGAGACGTTCATTGGTCTGTTTGTTAGCAAGATCAACTGCTAACGTAAGGCGTTCTGGTTTGAATCCAAATAGAGGCTCCCATTGCAATGCCGTCTCCGTGCTTCAGAAGGCACGTAAAAATAGTGGTTCTCTCGCAAGGTGTTAGCAACATTTTTGACGTATTAAATGCTCGAGTACCCCTTAAGGGAACGGGTAAACGATGTAAAGTGTATTTTTACAAAGGAAGCCCGAAATATATATTTTTTTTACCGCGCGCCTTCTCTCTTTCTGGTGAGTGAATGATGTGGAAATTTGTTGGCATGGAATAAAGAGTGCTGGATTTGAATGTCTGGATACTATCAAGCTCTCAAAAAATTATAAAAAAAATGTTTATTTGTTTTTTTCTTTTTTTTGTTTAATTTAAATTTAAAATTTTTTTTTAAACAAAAATAATTTTTTAATTTTTGTTCCAAGCTAACATTTATTTGTATACATTTTACTTTTGTAGCTTTGTTCTGTTTTTATGTTACATTTTCTTGTAAATGCAAAACATTTTACTACTGAAGCCATAACATTTAGCACAACACACCCCAGTACTACTATGGGGCGGGAGGAGTAATGTTTTATATTCCTTTTAAAAAAACGATAACTCCGTTTTCTAGAACTTCCTCTGTCTTCCTGGTTTTGCAAAGTGACAGCCTAACAACTCACATCTCTCTGGTTTTAAGGAAGGAACTCTTATAGTTCCGTCAGGGTCCCGTTGGACGATTCATTATGATATTATTTAGTAATCTCAAACCGGGCCAGTCCGGAAGGTGTGCGAATCGTAGCAGTATTACATATTTGGACCTAACTGATAGGCTGATATGTGGAATCCAAGGCGGAACATGGAAGCTCAGAATCGCCACCGAAAGTCAAACATATGGCATTCCTCCACGGATTCTGACCAGATAAGCCAGATGGAAACATCCCGTACTGCAACTACAGTTTTACATGAAATCTATAACATTGCACTCGAAAGTTGGAGTCTTCCTACAAACGTACTAAACCAACTTCCAACTACAATCTACAATGCAACCTCGATAATAGAAAACAAGTAGAGTAAAATACTGTTTTCTAAGCTGAAGTGCACCTACTCTCGTACACAAATCGTCCGTAATAAATTAAATTAAAATGAAAAAAATGTAAACTACAATAAGAAAAAATTCAAATTTAAATCAAATTGTGATTCGTGAATTGTAATGCCTTTAAATTCCGCTCAATGGCAACGCCTAAAAGTTAAAAAGTAAATTTAATGTTTCATCAAATAAGTAAGCACTTCAGTATAACAAACAGTGCTTTGTCTTAGTTGAAATAAATTATAACGTAAAATTTATCACAAGGTTGCGCTTTATTTAAAAATTTGTAATCAATATAGGGCTTACAAAAGTATTGTAACGATAGATAAAGTGTGATATAACCTTTGATGAACTCTAATATTTTTTGTTAAATTTTAGCAAACGGCAGACTAGAAAAAAATCTAAACTATAAAAACTTTTTTTTAAATGATATTTTTAATTTTTTATTTTCTGAAGATCGTTCAATGTATACAAAAACAGGATAAAATTTCAATGCAATCCAAATGAGACTACTGTAAAGTTCCGGCTTCTTTTATCAGTAAAATTTGAAACACTTTTGATGCCACTCATCTACATTAGGAGAAATAGGCAAAGTAAGAAACAGCGCCCTCAAAATAATTTGCCCCAGCCCTGTTTGAGTTTACGCTACGGCACTGCCTAGTTCCAAGTTTAATTATTTAGTATAATACTAATTATTACCTTCTAAATAAAGTTTTATAAATAAAAAAGAAAATAAACAGAAAATATAACGGTACTTATCGATCTATTTAATATGATTTAATTTGATTTTACTAAAAAGCAAAATGTCCTTGCAAAAAATGTACTTTCTTTAGCAAAGAAATTCTTTTACCGTATTTATTACTTTTAAAACAACGACCTACCGCGACTGTATAATTACACTAATTAAATTGAATTATTTATTTAAACTCACGAAATTTAAATAAGTTTATTTTCGTTCTGAAATTTAAGTTTATTAAGCCAGACAATAGATGGCGCGTATAGTCATCACTTCACAATAACAAATGGTATAACCTACAAGTCAATATTTAAATAAATTGCCAATAAAGTATGTAAAATTTTGCTCTGATTTAAAAAAACCATTTGAAACATTTCTGAAACTATATTCTAGTCAAATAAATTCAACAGTATTAAATGACATAGCAGGTATTTAAATTTTTTTGTTATCTTTGTTTTCCATATTATTTACTCTCATTTCTATTAAATAGAACAATTAATTGCTACTATTTTATCAAATTGCCGAAATGATTACCCAACCGACTCCAGAATTGAGTGACTACAACATTGTTGAGAAAATTGGAATAGGAAGTTTCTCCGTAGTGTATAAAGCGACATCAAAGGTATTTGATTTTTATTTTATCTGTCTCTTTATTTATACCTACGTACAATTTTAGGACATTCCTCCTGAAGTGTTCGCTATCAAATGTATCGATAAACGTAAAAAACGAACCAATTTTGCCAATAGCATTATAAAGGAAATAACACTTTTGAAATTTGTGAATCACGACAACATTGTCCGTTTAATTGATTTTACATACAATGAAAGGTATATATTCATTATAACAGAATTCTGTAATGAAGGAGACCTCGCACAGTATATAAGAAACCACATTAAGTTACAAGAACCTATGGTTAAAACTGTTATGCAGCAGCTGGCATCAGGCCTTAAGTTTTTAAATGAACATTCCATATGCCACATGGATCTCAAACCGCAGAATTTGTTGATTCAAATAAAACAAACCTTCAAGTTGAAAATCGCCGATTTTGGGTAAGTTTTGTTCAACTTTTTTTCTGCTTAAATACGAGTAAAGAGAATGTTTTTTAAAGGAATCATAATTTTGTGTCTGCACTTGACTTCATAAATAGTACTGCCTATATCCCCTTAAGTTTTTACGTATATTTGAATATGGGTCGTATATCAACTGACATTATTATATCTGTGTTGTTTTTACAGTCTGTGAACTAAAAATAAAAAGAAACCGTAAGAAAGTACTGGCCATTTAACATACCGTACTTAGGTAAATCTTTAGGTTATAAATCATTAGTTATTTATGTCACTTTAATCACTGGTTTTCGGGTGATTAAATATTTTGGATAGTTAACATGATGTTAAGCACTAATTATTGTTGTTTGTGAAACCCTACGGGCAATTGTATAACCGGTTAATCCTCTGATCACATTGATCCGTGGATCAAGTTCGGTGATTGGTTGAAAATTTAAAACCAACCATTTACCAAACTTGATCCACGGATCAGTGTTATCTTGTATATTTAATAATAAAAGTGAAGCAAGATTTTCTATATATTCAAGATCTAGTAAATGTATAAACAATTGATTGGTGATTGGTTGAAAATTTAAAAGCAAACCAATTACCGAACTTGATCCATGGATCAGTGTGATCTTAGGATTAACTTCGGTTATACAACTGGCCGTAATAGTCACTTAACAGATTTAACGTTTGATTAAACTAATCACTAGTTAAATATTATACCTGGGTTTTTGCAACTGAAATGTGACTTAATCAATGATTTCTAATTAATACTTAAATTCCTTAACAAACGTTTGTGAAACCAGGCATAATTGTTGCAAATATTTATAATTATTATTTTCAGCAAGCAAACAAAAGTGTCAAATGTTGTGCGGAATTATTCAATTTAATTTTTTTACCAATATATAGATTTTCATTTCGGGGGAGGCCAAGGGTTGCCAATTTATCAATACACGTTAATAACTAAATGTCGGAATTAACATTTGGCGAGGGGGATCGCTCTCCCTTAAATACGCTACTGCTAGACATAGAAAAGGTGTTATTGTAGGCGATTATGATGAAATGTTTGTATTTTTGTTTTAGAAAAGTTGTTACAATTATTAACAACAATTATTAAGTTATCGATAACAATGAAAATTTTTCCTCGAGTAGTTAAAGGTTTTCTTTAGATCAGAACGATACCAAATTTTTGAATTTCTTATTTATGCTTGTGCAATAACATTTGAAAATGTTCAAATTGTTTTCTATTTACTGTATTACGATACTAAAATGTCAGGGAAAATTAAAATTTTTGTCAGGGAAAACCTGGAAAAGTCAGGGAATTTGCTTTGAAAAATTTAGTAGGAACCCTGTCAGATTGTACTTGCTCGCACTATGCAGTTATCCATACAAAGCCATTAACTAAAACTTGCCTAAATATTGGTATTCTATATTTGGTCAACACAGGGTCTCAACTATTGCACTAAATCAAAACGAGGTAAACATAGACCGTAATCTATACGATTTTATCGTAGGAAAAATATCTTATTTCCAGATTGTACAATATGTAATACAAATTTAAAATTTCTTTATATTTTCAAAAATTCTATTTAACCAAAAAAAAATAATTTTTTTAGTTTCTTTTTTTGTTGCAAATCTTTAATTAGTAATTTTTTGGGTGTTATTGGTAAAGAAGTTCCGGTGGCATACTATTACACCAGTTACCATATACATATGGCACTATTGTAGTTATCCGTACAAAGTAATTATATAAACTTGATTACATATTGGCATTATATAGCTGGTTAACACAGGGCGGTGGTTAATAATTTTTTGTAATCATGCAAATTGAGTAGGTATTTATTTATTTTTTATTTTCAAAAATGTTATTAAATAAAAAAAAAATTTTAATTCCTTTTTGTTGCAAAACTCGAATTGGTAATTTTTTTGAGTGTTGTGGATACAGAAGTTCCGGTGCCACACAGTTATGGTAAAAATTTACCAAAAATGGTTGCATTTTCTCCAAAAAGTAAAAATCAAAATAATAAATCATAACGTTGTAAACTGTACCATTAGCTTTTTAGTTTCCATTCCTCTGAAGTCCAAATAATAAAATAACAAAACTCCCGATTTGTTACCCTAAACTACTCTTGTATTTGATAGTAGTAGTCAGAAGTTTTCTTTAAACGAATTTTATCATTGTCCCAAGTGCAACGTAATAATTTATTCTGACTAATAGCATCTGCAGAAAGCAAATGTCGAATTGAATAGGGACATTTGATTTCTACAATCATATTATCTCTCACTAAGCCATCAGGAGAGGCAGCTAAATATCCAAAAATAGCGTTAACCACTAAGCCACACGGTTGTACAGAAACGCCTCAATCTGTCGCTGCACTTCCACCAAATTTATTATACAATAAAACTCTCACCGTTGCTTCACAAGAAGTGGAAGATCTCATTTACATATTTTACCGAAGAAGATCGATCTGAATTCATATTCAAATTTTAGTTTCAAAAGTTAACATTGAGCATCAATACGATTGCACTACATTAGGATATCGTCGCTTGAAAGCCACAGTGAGATATCTTGCAAAATACGATTTTTGGTTAGTATTAAATTAAATTGCTTAACGCCCATATAATTTAATGCCACATTGAAATATTTTAATCTAATATTACTTTCTTTGTAAAGCCATAAACCACTTAATAATTTTACGTTTTGCATCGATGTTTAAATGCAACACTGAGATATTTGTATTATCTCAGTGTTCCACTATCTGTATTAACAACTCGAGTAAAAAGTAAAGCAATACTGAGATACATAATTTTTGCACTCTTGTAGTGTAAAATTTGCACTCATGCAACTGAAATGTTTGTTTTATCATTCATACTTTATAATGAAACTTCATTATAAAACGTCCCTGAATGTGGTTGGATGTAATTTGCATTGAATTTGGAATTATTTTTGATATAATATTATTAATTATGATTCCTGCATTAAGAGAGAAAAAAGGTTTTGAGACAAGATCCAATTTATGTACCAATTGAAGTAGCGATGATTATTAACTACAGCTACGTAGGCACTTGTAGCTTATGTCATCGGGATGTAACGTTTTGAACATTTTTTTAAGAATCAACAAATTGCAGAAAAACAGTTTCCCATATTTTTCTTGGAAAATGCGTTTGCTCGCACTTTGTAAGGGACGCTAAAACTATAGACCTGGCACTACTTTTACAGAATTTTAAAACTATTTTTCCATTTTATTTTTATTTTATCATATGTAAATGAGAAAGTATTGTTTTCGTGCAGAAAAAATTTTGAGATTTTGATGGATTTACACTTTTGAGGTCCCTGAGTAAAATAAGACCATTTCAAAAATGTCTGTGTGTGTCTGTGGTCAAATTTGTGCCACCTACAGGAAAAACTAATAGGAATTTTCAAACAAAATTTTGGATTTTGTATCTTTATATTGAGACTTAGAGCTGATTAGATTTTGGTTAACATTGGTTCATGGAACTATTTTTTATTTTTAAATTTTATTATTCAATATTAGTTTTTAATTATTATTTCAAAAAAATTTTATTATTCAATATTAGTTTTAATTATTATTTCAAAAATAATAGGAATTTGAAAACCAAATTTAGGTTTTCACATATTTTAATCGATATTTAAAACTAATATTTAAAAGCCAAAATGTTTTCTAAGCTAAACGCACACCTGACTACAACTAATCTTTCTTATCTATGCAACTAATGCAGCAATGCTGAACCATCGCGGCTCACAAGCCATGTTTGTGCGTTCTTACACAGATGCATTGTACGCAGGTGGAGGCAAAATTTGTTCATAACTGGAGGCGTACGCAATCTGAAGTACCACTGTAGAGTAAGAAAACTTGCAATTATTGTGTAATAAAATTGGATTTTAGGATTGCAATGAAAAAATTAAAGAATAAACTTTAAAATTTGTATTTCAAAAAAATTTATTTTACACTCTATAGAAGCATTAAAAAATCCTTAAAACTATTTGCATTTTTTAACAAGTAAAAGTTTATTCGGTTCAAAATTAGCATTTGATTTTACTAATTGCTTTTACTTAAATGTTTTTAATTAAAACTTATACTTTAATCATTCCTTGATTTTGAATTGTTTCGGTGGTTTTGAAAATTAGAATTAAAAACTTAGGAATATTTCAAAAATAGTTAAAATAAGCTGGGGTCGCTCTGTCAACACTCAATATTCAACTTCTCAATATTCTCAAATATGAAGATATTTGGTAAAATCAAAGTTCTAACTTAAAAACAGACGCAGTGCAGACATTTAAAAATATAATAGTATTTCCTTTAAATATTCTTTTTGTTTAATTTTTTATTTGCTACTATCAGTTTTACATTTACAGATTGGCACAAATAATCGACACAGACGATCTAGAACATTGCAGATCTTCGGGTACCGTAGGTTACATGGCGCCTGAAAAATTACTATACCAAAAATTTGATTCAAGAATTGATTTATGGGCAGTTGGAGCTATACTATATGAATGCTTTATGGGAAGACCACTGTACATGAGAAATTTATCATCCAAAGACATTATAGATTCTATGGTTAGACGGTCATCTGTCACGGTATGTTTAACAATTGTTTCGTTCTCTGATGTAACATTTTTAATTTTCAAATTTTAGCTTCCAGCAACCATTAAGATTTCTCCAATTGCTAAAGATCTTTTATTTTCGTTACTGAAATACGATCCCACTGAAAGGCTCGGATTTGATGGTTTCTTTAATCATGAATTTATCGACTTGGAACACATTCCGACTCCTGATAATTACTTAAAAACTGTTAGATTAGTTGAAGAAGCTATTAATTTAGATAAAGCAAAACAATACAGTGCCTCTTTGCCTAAATACAAAGAAGCAATCAGATTCCTAGATGCCTTTATAAATGTAGAAAGCGGTGAAAATAGTCGATATGTTTTAACTTCAAGACGTAACGGTTATGAAAGTTGGACTAATGTTTTGGAAAAATTAATTAAAGGTTCGGCAAGTTCCTGTACAGAAAGCACAACATCAGAACCATTACCGAAACTTTCTGGAAATTTTTATCAAGTGACGAAGGAAAAGATTACCGATTCCACTGCATTGCAAGCTTTTGAGTTGGGACGTGACGCTAATAATTGCCTTATAGTTGGACAAAAAGCATTAGCTTTTGAAAAATATAAAGCAGCGCTTACAATTTTTATTCCTCTTTTAAGTCAAGAACCATCAGGCAAAAAGAGAGAAATTATGCATAAACAGGTATTAAGACAATCAATTTTTTTTTTAGTTTTTTAGTAGTAATTTTTAAAGGTGCCCGTGAAATGCAACTTGATGTAAAGTTACATGTGAACATTTAAACAAATTTATATTTTTAGGTGCAGAAATATCTTCGAGTCGCTGAAGCATTAAAACGTGAATTAAACTAACGCCTTAGATAGATAAATTAATGTATTTAAATGTATATAATTTGTTATTGCGGATATTTATTAGGAACTATATAAGAAATTCTTATAACTACACTCGGGTAATTTAAATACAAATTCAAGTTCCTCTCGATCGCTGGTTTTATTTATTTTATTTTCGATTTACAACAAAGGAAATTATTTTGCTTTCATTCTAAATTAGTATACAGCGCCATCTGTTATAATAATTTGGATTGCATCAGTTATGTTTAAAACTGCCATAAGTTTGAAGAATCTCACTATTGATGAAAAGCTACAGGATTCTATTATACAATTAGGTTGAGCTATTTTTAAATTAGAAGGCTGTCGTGGCCTGGCACTTAAGTACGTCAAATACTAATTTGATCGCCTGGTTTAAGTTCGGGCGGGATAAAGTTTTATTCTGATTGTCTTTCCTCGGCAGGCAATGGTAAACCACCGAGGTGGAGTGCCAGAGATTTTTTCTAAAAAATGAAGCGGTCACTAGCCCTTAAGTAGAGAGAAGGGCTTTGCTAAACATTTTTTAATTAATTATTAACAGCTGTACTTCACATCGCAATACAGTAGAACCTTGATTATTCGGGCCAACAGTGACCGTGCTCTGCATGGTTAATTGAAAAACACGGATAATAATAATTGACGTTTTTTGTTAAATTAAGAAATATGTAATTGTTAACAATAAATTCAGCGAAATTTTAATTACTAATATGTATAATACAAAAAAATACACTAAACAACTTTGTATGAAATCCAACTGCAGCTCTGAAGTAAGCATAAATTCTATACATTTGATTTTACATAGTATACTACCAAAGTTGTAAACGCCCACAGATAAACCACGAGCGTCTCACGGTTAATCTGCGCATGGCAATCGATGTATAATGCGCCCACGGATAATCAGGATTCTACTGTAATACAAAGAAACCTTGATGGGTAGCCACTTCTTACCGAGGAAGAAGGTCAGAATAATTTGTTTTACTCCACCCAGGCTGGAACCAGGTGTCTCGGTTTGGTATTTGACACACTCAAGTGTCTTTTACTTAGTACTTACTGTATATTTTGCAGTACTGTTAAAGCATTTGTTGTTGATAGAAATTTAAAAATTTTGAAAATCCTTGCAATTGTTAAAAAATTTATTTGTTTAAACCGTGAAATATTTTAATTTGTAAAATGTTGAATTGTAGGCAAGTTTGTGATTATTTGGGAATTGAAATAGCTCCAAAAGTCTTAAATTTACCTTATCTAATAATTTCAATTTCAACGCTAACTTGGGTTCACTGTTCACACACTTTCAATTATGCTAAATTTTGAAATAGAAATAAACAAATAGAAAACAATCAGTTGCATTTATAGAGTCCGAGTGAATATGATAAAACCGCGACCCTATGCGGACACCTTGAACATCACTGTGGTCCTTTCACTTTCGACATAATATTTACGTTAATGTTGTGTTGCAATAATTGACCCTGTATGAATGATAAAACACTATTATTATGTCACTATTTACATTCAACGTTCATCGTAACGTAGCTGACAGCTGATCGGTGTCGATAATATAGATAACTTAAATAAGCCCACCGCTGATTTAAATTATCACCACTTTTTGGCGCTGGGTGGAAATTCACTCGGACTCTATATCATAGTAATGATTTTGATGAAATTTCAAATGTTACACAATAATAAATTCGAAACAAATTAAACCTCTTGATCCAAGTAATCGGAAGAGCTGTCGTTGCTGTTGGACCCTTCGGTATCTTGGCTGTCATACTCGTCATCTGAAGCAATAGGAGATAAAACATGTTCGTCATGATTGAAAAAATTAGATGCTGCGACAGGAAGCGAAAGTTGTTGGCCTGGCTGTAAGGTTGAAGTGTTATTGATTTCGTTAGCTAAATAATTTGGATTTGAAGAGCTTGGTTCAATAATCTGTATGTTTTTGTCTAGTTCTAAATCCTGCAAGAAGACACTACGTGGTATGGAGCGATAGAAATATTGTGTTTGTATGGTAGTAGCCAATTCCTCTACTTGATTCTCTTTCTCCTCTTCTTCTTTTTTAATCACTTCTTGTGCAGCGGTTAGTCTTCGTAAATACAAAACAATGCCGTCATTTTGTTTGGTACTTGAATCTTCAGAAGTATTAACATTGTAATTCTGGTAGTTGTATTCTGGTGAACTACCACCATCAGTGCTGATACTGTCAGAATCATCGTCACTCTGAAATGCAATAAAATAATGTAAGTAGGAATTTTAGATAAGTCAAAATATAATTGAATACCATATTAACATCTTCTGGAGTTTCAGGTTTTGGTTCATAAAACTTCATTTTGCGTTATATTAGGAAATTATTTGTGTTACTCGATTGCTTTCAATTGCAAATATAAATTGTTATTATTATAACAAAAGATCATCGCGCATTTTTGAATTTTTGTTTTTTTAAATTGCGCTAAATTTGAATTATTTTTAGAATTACTTAAATACGTAATTGAAATTCAATTATTTAACTAATTACGTACACGAAATAATACTTAATTTCAAATACAAATTTAAATTTAAAAAAGCTTTTATGCAACCCGCAATACCCACTATGTGAAAAAAAAATAGTACCACCAAATTTGAATTTGGAGAAATTATAAATAAAATTTTTAAAAATGTAAAAATAGTCAATTTTAATTATAAATTGAAAAAGAAATATAGTTGAGGTGATAGGCCAGTGTAATCTAACAAGTTTGAAAAGTAAAGTTTTCACAACACATTACCAACAAAAAATCTAAACGGTAAGGTCGGTCGCCTTCAGCAACATTGTGGAATGAAAAAAATGGCAAACAGCTTCTACAAATATTTGCCCACGATAAACGTAGAATTGATCTCCTCAGACCCAGATTGATAAAGAAAAATACAAAATCGTTGCAAAAAGTGGTTGTTGATGGGATACCAGGACTTAACCCCATACTCGCTTTCCTGCATTTATTTCTTACGTTTTTATAAGGGATTGTACCCGTTTTGATCCTCCAGCTCTGCGTTCAGAAGAACAACATTCTTTTAGAGCAAGATTACAAAGTGTCATTGTAGCAAAAATAATGGAATCAAATGTAATATGTGCACCTGGAAATATGTGTTTCGGCGGAAACGTCTCCAATACATGGGAAAAATACAAACAAAAATTTCTAATTTATCTAGAAGCTAGTGAAAAAAATGAAAAATCGAATCAATTGAAAATAGCATTACTTCTTAATCTCATGGGGGATGAAGCATTGGACATTTTCAACACGTCCAAGTTTGCGGAAAGTGAGAGTAAAAATAATTTTGATGTAATAATTACAAAATTTGATGAGTACTGCAAACCTCGCAAAAACGTAGTGTTCTTTCAAGGTGCATGTTCAAAATTGTGGATTAGATCACACAAGTGATAACAACAAATGTCCAGCGCAAGGAAAAAGAAGAATCATTTTGCGAAGATGTGCTATTGAAATATGCGTCATTATATATTTGTTCTGTTAATAACGACGCCAAGAATATTTACAAAATTATCACTGCTATCCAATACCCTAGTTTTGTTTATAAAATCATATAATAAGTGTTTTACTGAGAATGGATGTTTATGAGTTTAAGAAAGAGAGCACATAGCAATAAATTAGTATGGAATAGGATACATGTAATATATTATACACAATAAGACTATACATGAGTCAAATTGTTTACTTACATATTTCTGGTTTAGTTTTTTAGTTAGTCGAGAATAAGAGCTCTTAAGATGATATTCTTTTTCACTGCGTGAAATAAATTGATATCTTTCTAATTATTTTTTATTTAAACCATACCAATCAATATGTGCAAAGATTACAAAAGTGTACAAACCCTCCAGGAAGATGGAAGTAGTGAAAATGAAGATGGCCAGGAAGAAGCAGTAACTTTAGCGATTACAGCGTCATCAAGAACAAAGAAGGTAAATGGGGTATCATGGAAAGAAAACAATCAAGTCCAAGGTAAAACTTTAACTTTTAAAATATGTACTGGTTCAGAAGTAAACATAATTTCTAAAAGTGTGTATGATTCGTTAACTCGTAAAAACAAGTTAATGACTACAACGGCAAAATTAACGTCATATTCAGGTCATATAATCGAAGTTTTCGGCAAATGCTCGTTAAACTGTAGTTTAAATGGAAATAATAAAATATTGGAGTTCTTTATAGCTAAAGAGAAAAACAATGAGGCTTGAGTGACGCAACACGGTTTGAATTGTTGCCCAAGAGTCGAGTTTATGAAGTAAAATGTAATACCGTAACGGAATTATTAGAAAAAATTCCAGAAGTATTTGCCGATAAAGCGACACAAATAAAAATAAAGCATTACCACATAACTTTAAAAATGATGTAATCGCAACAATATAGCCAGCTAGACGGGTGCCCATTGCTTTAAAAAACACATTAAAAACTGTATTGGATACAATGGTTAAAAATAAAATTATTGAGGTTGTCGGTGAACCGACAGATTGACATATGGTTCAATTAGAATATGTATGGATTATGTATGGCATAGAATAACCGAAACAGGTATTGTTGTAGAGCATTCCAAAATTGAAGCGATTGGGGCCTTAAAGAGCTCTAAAAATAAAAAGATCTTCAGAGGGTTTTGGTCATGATTAATGATTTGGGCTAATTTATCCCAAATTTGTCGTAACAATAAGCAATGAAACCAAATTTATTTGGAGTGACAAGGAAGAAAATTGTTTTAAAAATTTGAAAGTTTTAATTAGTAAAGCCCCAGTTTTAAGATTTTATGATCCAAATAAACCACTATGTATTTCGGTTGACTCCAGTAGTCATGGGCTAGGGGGTGTAGCGTTTCAGGAATCGCAACCAGTTGGCTACTGCTCAACATCGCTTAGCAAAGCACAACAAGCTTACGCCCTAATTGACAAAGAATTATTAGCCATCTGGCACGGATTATCTAGGTTTCATTTATATACATTATTTACCTGGCAGTAGGTATAAAACGCACTCACCAAGACGCTTGGCCAGCGTGGTGTTTTATGGCTAATACTCCCCAATGGGAAGGCCTATATCCAACAATGGATGTAAACAGGCATATAGTGATTTATATACATACATACGGAAGAAAGGTGTTGGTTCAAACGAATCACAAACCCTTGTTGAGCATAGTAAATAAACCTATGTATTTGCTATCCCCACCTATTCAAAGATTAGTAATGAAACTAATGAGATACGATTATACTCTTGAATATGTACTGGGAAAAAATTTATGTGTAGCTGATACGTTTTCACGTGATCCAAACTTAAATAGGTCTATAAATACAAATTACCTAGAAGGTATACAAATAACTGCAGCTAGTCCTACCTTTGGAGCACGATACAATAACAACAAGATATGATATTACGCAGATTATGCACTAACCACGTGACGTACATGCGCACCAATTTACAAAATGAAATTTGCATCTTTCATATCGTTGGTTCAAGATAAGTTATTGCGCAGAATATCACTAGCCACGTGACGTCATGCGCACAACTTACCGAAATAGAACTCCGATTTATCATACCTTAATGAAACGAGAGGACGAGCGTTCTGGAAATCGGAGATCACACGGACAGAGTTATCGACGCTTTTCAAATGTTTATGAGATTATTTTATTGGTCTTATATTTTTAGGGGTTTAAAACTGCAGTCATCAAAGTTCCACGTCTAGAGAACATGAAATTACCTAAAGCTACATCATAACTTATTTTATAGAAATTTAACGGCTTTTAAGTTATCAACTAGATTAATAAACAATATTGAAAAATTAGAAGTTTCATTTTTCCTTATTTTAAAAATAAAGATTGCAAATATATAAAAAAACATTGTTTGCGCATAGCAAAATTATGCCCCAATCCGTATAAATAATTAATAATATCACAATTCTCATAATCCTGCACCAGTATTACGATTCTTCTGTCCACGCACCCCACGTAATTTTTAATCGTAAATGTTATTAATTCTATTGTTTAATTTTGTGTAAAGTCGATCTGACTAGTTCATCACCTGTTGCTCGCACCGACGACAGAATTAGTATAAACAGTGAACCTATATTGTTAACGTGGAATCCAAGGCGGAACATGTAGCTCAGCATCGCCACCGCAAATCGAACACATGGCATCCCTCCACAAACTCTTAACTGATAAGCCAGTTGGAAACATCCGCACTCCAACTTCAGTTTTATATAAAATCTGTGCCATAGCACTCGAAAGTTGGAGTCATCTTGCCTGAGATTTGAAACTTTCGCATTCAGAACGTGAGCTACAAAGCCAGCGTACTAAACCAACTTCCGACTACAATCTACAATCCAACCCCGATAATAGAAAACAAGTAGAGCAAAATACTGTTTTCTAAGCTGAAGCGCACCTACTCTCGTATATAAATCGTCTATAATAAATTAAATTAAGGTGAAAAAATCAAGTAAATGTGAACAACAAGAAAAGATTCGAATTTAAACTAGTGAATTACAACGTCTTTAAATTCCGCTCAATGACAAGGCCTAAATGTTAAAAAGTACATTTAATGTTTCATCAAATAAGTAAGCACTTCAGTATAACAAACAGTGTTTCGTCTTAGTTGAAATAAATTATGAAGCAAAATTTATCACAACGTTACGCATTATTTTCAAATTTACCATCAATTGTAAGGAGTTAAAAATTATGACGATGGCTCAAGTGTGAGATAACCTTTGATAAACTCTAATATTTCTGTTAAATTTTAGCAAACAACAGACTAGAAGAAAATTTAGGTCATAAAACTGTTTTTTATTGATGTTTTTTTATCTTGTGAAGATCGCGCAGTGTATTTAAAAATAGGATAAAATTCCAATGCAATCCAAGTGAGGCTACTATAAAGTTCCGGTTCCTCTTATCAGTAAAATTTGAACCACTTTTGACGCTACTCGTCTACATTGGGAGAAATAGGCAAAGTAAGAAACAGCGCCCTAAAAATCATTTGCCCCAGCCCTGTTTGAGTTTACGCTACGCCACTGCCTAGTTCCAAGTTTAATACGTCGCATTAGTGCAGCGTCAGCTATTGTGACAGGTCAGTTTTTTTGGATCCAAACAATTGGATTTTAACATGGTAAATTTCCTTATTTTGTGAATTTTCGGTTAATTGGAATACTATTTAAAGAAATATTTTTCTACGATAAAGTACCTGTATGCATTAGAAATAAAAGTAACGTTCGAAAGTAGAACGAAGCGGATTGAGATCGTGAATGAAGTTTTGATAAAATTACCCGATTTGTTATAATCGAGTAACATTTCAGTGTAGATAACTACAAACGTCTTCGTGTAAGTAATTATTTATGTAGCGCTTTATTTTTAGATCTCAATGTGATTACGATGGACCCCATACTCTGAACATTATTATTAACAAAATAACGTACATTATTAACAAAAGAGAACAATGCAAATTCTGTACATTTCCTAAAGATGAAAAGATGGAGTCGAAGGTGGAAAAACCTAAGGAAAGAACTGTTGAGTTAGGGTATACTTTCATTTACTTTTTTGTGGTTAGTTTACATCATAAATACCTGTTTTAGATTAAACCAGAAACCTGGCGTGAAGTACGAGTTTGTAGTTGCAGTTTTAAAGACGCAATAAGGAAAAGTGGATTAGCAATATTTTAACATAACACAGCGACAAGGTTTATTATTTCTTCACGTTTATTGATAAAAAGGAAACAAAGTGAAGAAAATTTGACCAAGCAAAACTATGTAAAGGCCAGAGCGCTTCGTTAAGTTTACTTACAAAATTGCAAACTGAAAGCAGTGTTTTATATAATATTTACTATTTTAGTTGTCCACGACAAGATTTATATGTAACATGTTTCTTTTATGGCCCAGGTTGAAATTTACTTACAGCCAATTCAAGTAAACAAATTGAATGAAAATATACATTGCCGTGAACACAGAACGGTGAAAGTGGTTGTGCATTTGGAATATTGGAATAGCAGCTATTGGAACCATAATTGCTTATAAATTGACCTTGCTACATTTTTTTGTAAATGAAAGGTGAGTCAAATTTGAAAGAAAAGTTTTAAAGGTTTCAAACGGATTAGAGGAAAATTGGTTTTGTATTGGGATATCTTGGGTAATTTTAAATTCAATTTCAATCAATTTCATCATGATGATCAAAATCATCAATTTTAAAAAAATTTACTTTGAAATTCGAAAAAAAATTAGATAAATACATTTTAATATTTTAAAAAGGTGATTATTCAAAAGTATTTATCAGCAATTTATTACCTGTTTTTTATTAACTTATCTAGTTTCTGGCAAATCTGAAATTTAGTAAATAATGCATGAGTAATCATTAATTTTATGTGAATCCTGCATGAACTTGTTTGAATATTGAAGCAAGTGATTAATACACAAACAATTATTTATTCAATTACTTGACAAATACGAGGGGAGTTCAAATAATTATCTACTTGATGGTCATGAAACAAATTAATGAGTAGCAAAGTTTAAATTTTATTATCAAATAGGGCCTTCCGTCTTATGCCCGTCTTCTTCACCTTCTGCATAAATTAATGAAGTAACCAATCATTTTAGATTTCTTAGTTTTGTTGCTGGCTGAACCTTTTTTTTCTTCCACTTGATCCAAAAAACTGGCTCGCCTACACATCTGGATACCTCTCTGTTAAGTTAGGCACAGTAAACCATAAAACTGGAAGTCCTCTCTTTCGTTTCATGATCAGTTTGGGGAGCCCATTGAGTACTTGGTTAAATAAAAACAAATAAATTAACCGGTTTTGTATTGCCTGGTGGAAAACGTTTATTTAATTGCTGATGTTTTGCTTTTTAAAATTACAGTAGAACCCCGATTATCCGTGCGCGCATTATCCGTAAAGCGGTCTATCTGTGGGCGCATTATACATCGATTACCGTCAGATTATTATGTGTGTGGCGGCTTATCCGTGCGGCACCAGCGGTTTATCCGTGGACATTTGCAACTTTAGTAGTATACTATGTGAAATCAAATGTATAGAATTTATGCTTACTTCAGAGCTGCACTTGGATTACACACAAAGCTGTTCAGTGTAATTTTTTGTAATAATTTAACAAAAAACGTCAATTATTATTATCCATGCTTTTCAATTATCCGTGCAGAGCACGGTCCCTGTCGACCCGGATAATCGAGGTTTTACTGTAATAGTAAAAATTTGATAGAGAAATTCTTATATTTTGTTTTCAAAATTGCAATAAATTTTGACTTCAAGGTTTTTAATTTTTAGGGTTTTGAAAATTAACCATCCGAAAAGAGGAGAGTATTTAGTTGAAAATTTAATAATAAAAAATAATTAAAGCTGAAAGAAAGAACCTTGAAAGGAAGAAGAAGAATTAAAGCTGATACAAATTTCATGACCACCATTTATTGCTTTCGAATTTTGGTGACTTGAACGATGAACTGGATAATAATTAAAAGGTTTGTTAAGTACGTTTAATTCTTGGTGACCATCGCATAATGGAAACACATATATAAATAATTTAAATATGTACAAATTGTTATTGTAAATAATTATTATAAATGTAAATAATTACATATTTAAATTGTTTATGTGTTTCCATCTATCGGCAAATTTTGACACTAAAGTAGATTCCTATTTATAGTAGGTATGCAGATCCCTACTTATGTAGATAAGAAAGGAATCTACTTGTTGGTAAGAACTCGATTTTATTTTCGATATTTGTCGGCAGATGGCGGCACTATTTCATTTATGTACCTGTCAAGTATTATTTTTTGACGTTTATGACCTCAGTTTATGACAAACTGCCAAGTGGAATGTTCTAAATTTTACAATGAAATTAATTTTATTATTGGTACGGGATGTTTTATTTTAACTAAAATTAATTATTGTGGACGTGGTGAAAATAATTATTGTTTTTAATTTTTTGCAGTGTTCAAAAACCGAAGTTACAATGTTTTTATGGTTTTTCTTGGAAGTGAAAAGATGAAGGTGGAGTAGTTGGTGCACAACAACAATCCGAACAATTATTGAGATTAAACGAATCATCATGTTTGTAAATGAAGGGTAAGTTGAATTTGAAAACTCCTCTTACACCTGCGTTTTTAACTATTCGTTTCTGGTCAATAAAAATAAAATTTATTATTTTAAATTACTTAATTGTGTATTGGTTTTGCGTTATTTCTTCATGAGGCTGCTGTATCCAGGTGTAAATTCAGAATAATAGTATGTTACCTTATGTAGGTATTTTGAAAGATAAGCAGTAGTAAAATTTTGTTAAAAATAAAGTTAAAATTAATATTTCTTAGGAACGAGAGTGTTTCATTTATGATAAATTAGGGGTTTTACATTTTATTAGTCCTGAGGTGTTTCAATTAAGGGATGCTAACAATTAGCAACTTTTATTTTTTTGAATTGCTTATGTAATATAAACTATTTTACTATTTGGTTAATTCTCGGGGATACTAGGGATAAATTCCGTACTTTGGTTAGATAGACAGTTTTAGGAACCCACTGAATACTTGGTTTATTCTCGTAAACACAATGTTGATGTTGATTGATTTGGTAATTCTTTGAAAAGTTAAACATGTTGACGAACGATCTTGTGAGTCTACTGGGTTTTATTTGTAGGAATTTAGGCATTAATTGTTTGGATTGTTTTGGAGAGTAGCCTTTAACGCATTGGAAAATGTAATTTATTTAATTGCCTTTTAAAATTAGTAGTAAAAATCTGGTGGAAATATTCTTATATTTTATTTTTCTACATTTAGAAACCAAACCATACGAAGACAGCTACAGGCGAAGGTGGGATACTTGCAGATAGAAAACCAACGAGATTTTAAGTTGATGAAAGTGATTGGTTTCGAATTTTGATTTGACAATTTAAGGAGCAACGGCTGAATGGGAGCAAAAAGGTTTGTGATATTTAGTTTTTAATATTTACAAATGAATAGTTATTTGATATTATTTCACTTGCATTCGTGTTTTAAAATTACAATAAATTTTAACATTCAACGTTTTATTTTTCAGATTTCAGAAGATATACCATATGAAAAGAATTACATCAGTTAAGAGCTAGGAATTATCTACATCAGAAGTAAATGGTTGAAAATTTAATAATGAAAAAACGAAAATCACAACTACTTTTAGAAGGTTTTGAATTTTCCGACAATGCGATGAACAATGACTAGATATGAATGAAAAGGTTTGTTAATTACATTTAATTTTTTGGGGTGCATCGCTTATGCATGATTTCTTCACTCGTGATGATTTCTTCACTTGAAATTAGCGAACTTCAGGTTAAATTGACGAAATGACCAGATGACAATAAAAAAGTAAATAAATCATCTCATTGGTTATTTCGTCAATTTAACCTGAAGTTTGCTAACGAAGATAACTATCAGTAAAGAAATCGGGCATTAGTAATTAAATCATTATTCAAGTTATTTGCAATAATAAATTATTATTAATCTTTAAATTATTTAGTTGTGCTGCCATCCAACGACAAATATAAAAAACAGTTCCTTGTCTGCAGTGGGTAATGCAGATTTCTATATATCTAGGTAGGAATCTGCTTTTCTGTTGGCAGTAGAATTTTAGTTTTGTTATTTGTCGTCAGATGGCGTGACTGTTTTTTAAAATCATACGATTGTCATTTATTAATAAGCGATTTGTTTTTGTAACTCAAATTAATTATTGTGGACTTGGTGCAAATCTTTATAGTTTTTAATTTCTTCCAGTGTCTAAAAATCGCGGTTACAAGCAATGTTTTATGGTACATGTGGTGCAACAACAAATGAAACAATAATCAAGGTGAAGGAGATGCCTGTGGAACCTGACATGTTTGTAAATTCTAAGGTTAGTTCAAATTGAAATCTTTTAGTAGGCCTGCGTTGTTTTACTATTTCTTTCTAGTCAATAAAATTAGAGGAAAATGAATTTTTTTCTATTTGATTTGCATTTTTTCTTCACGAAACTGTACCTCGTTATGGGTTAGTTGTGCTAACTAAATTTAGCAGAGATTCAGTTTAACTCGAATTCAATGAACTTCCAAAATTAATGTTAGAAGTTGGATCGAGAAATCGGGTATGCTCCGAACGGTTTTAAATATGTTTTTGAATATCAACCGTGATTGTTAATTTCATATAGCAGTTTTAAAAATTTTGTTAAATTAAATTTTCCTCTAATCTTTGACAAGTTAAAAGTAATATTGGCTAGAATCAAGGGTGTTCAATTTATGTTAAATTTGCAATAACGGTTTTACATTTTATAAGTCTTAAGGTGTTCCGTTTAAATGGTAAAACAGTAAGAACTCACAAATTTTGTTTTTTTGCCATAAGTTCTGTCCCAGTTAAAGTATCCCTGCTTTACAATAGTAAATTTGCAGCTTTACAATAATTTTGAACTGCATCATTTTGGCAATTCTTCTTTATTATCCCTTGTCGATTTTATATTTTCCGTCTCATTTTCTTTTATTCTATTAAAAGTAAAATTTTGTACATTGATTTTTACAATAGAAAATATACTCAATTCTCGTTGCTTTCCTATGAGTTCATTTACAAACATAAGGGGTGTTCAAGTATTACGTAAGCATGCTTAGGGGCAGGTTCAATTTTTCTTACTTTTGGAAGGGGATATTATACATTTTACGTAAAATAAAATACAGAATAATGAAAATTTTAAATCTTAATTTTGATATTTAATAAAAGTTTTGGAAAAATTCTCACGTCTTATCATTTGGGGGAGGAAGGGGTTCACAATTTTCTTATCTTTTGCGTATACAGCAGTGGTAGGGGTCTAAAATCATTAAAAGTTTGCTTACTTAATATTTGAACGCCACCTAATGCGAAATTTGAGAGAATTAAAATGGGACCAAAACGTCAAAAATCAACTGGGAAGTAAAGCAAGGATTGGCGAAAGGTAGTTGAAAATATTGCAAAGTTGCATTACGATGTATCAAAAATAGTAGTGAATTGCTTGTTCCTGATTCTCGACTCAATGCGGTGATGCCTGGTGATTTGATGAGTATAAAACAAAAAGAGGTGGCGTATAAAACCTGGCGTATGCCAAGTTCGGTTTGGTTTTAACCCCCCACATGTAAAACTATTTTAAATTAATTTTTTTATTGTTTGCTAATTATTAAAAATGTAAATTATTTTTTAATTAAATCGTAAATTTATCACAAATAGAACACCCTGACAATATTAATGTGGATGAAGTAATATTGCATGTTATCCATATTGCATTGTTATTCTTACATCGGGTACTTGGTTACTTCACGCGAACGCGCTTATGATCCGGCAATTACTTTAATCGTGTCCCTCGTCTTGATTTGCGAATCGGTTTGGGTAGGCTACTTATGGCGTTTTTAGCTGACAGGTTGAGTGCGTACCAAGTTGACATTTCGCGAATAGCAATAATTAATATATTCTGTCTCTTTTGAAAGGATTCTTTTACGAAATGTAAAGATTTATTTCACATTTGACATAAGGGATGAGTGACAGAAAACCCATCTTATGCCCGATTTTTTCACCTATTAGTTAGCTAACTTATAGGTGAAGAAATCTAACATAATACGTACTCAACTTACCAGCAGAAAACGGTGGTAGTTACATTCTACGAAAACGATTACACTCGGCAATACCCCAAAACTTCCATCCCGTAATGGAAAAACAACTGTGCGTCCTGATTGAACCTTGAAAAGTTAGCCATGTGCCGAAAAATCCATAAGTGCTTAAGTACGCGCGTCGGTTTTGTCGATCTCACTAAAACGTTGTTAATTCCGCAAACGCGATTTCAATCCGGGAATTACTCGAAAAGTTATATTATAACGTTATAATATAACGAAAAATTCATAAGTGCACGCTTAGCACAGCGCGTCGATTTTTTGAGCCCATCAAAAACGTTGGTAATTCCCGCAAACGCGATTTCAATCCGGAAATTACTCGAAAAGTTAAGCGTATAACGAAAAATCCGTAAGTGCGCGCTTAGCACAAGCGCGTCGGTTTTTTTGAGTCCATCAAAAAGGTTGTTAATTTCCGAAAACGCGATTTCAATCCGTCAATTATTCGAAAAGTTGGCCTGTAACAAAAAATCCATGTGCGCGCTAAGTTGAGTGCGTCAGTTTGGGGAGTCAACCAATATTTTTCAAATACAATTTCGATCCATCTATTCCCCGAAAAGTTACGAGTTACGAATCGTCTTTATTTGATGTGTATGATTAATTTGTATTTATAATTTCAGATGCGGATTCCACATTGCATTCGAGGGCCCCATACAACTCGCAAGTTTTGGTTAGAAGAAACAAGGAAATTTTGAATGTTATGTTTTATAAATATGTTTGATGACTTCATATTGAATTGTATTTTGTAATTGCAAAATAAAAATGTTGATTGTATATTTTTGAATCATTGCAATGACTATACACTAACCTTGGTGATATGCTTACTCATCTATCGATAGGTTGAAAATTAAATGTCAAGTGCAGTAAGGTGTCATTTTAGGACTTAGAATAATTTTAGTAATAAATAAAATAATTTTTAGGTTAACAATTCAAGAGCACACATCCTCACTCTACGACGGTTGCAACCCGACCACCCACCCCATATAAGACACTTACCTAAGTACTTACGAGCGAAGCGAGTAAGTAGTGGGAAATAAGTGGTGGGAAACTAAGTACTTAGGTAAGTGTCTAAATTGGGTGGGATGGTGGGGAATAAACCACCGGCGAGTGAACACCAAGAGCTCCTAAATTGCTAACCTCAAAATTACTTTATTTATAATTGAAATTATTCCAAGTCCAAAGTTGTTGCACTGCATGTGTCACTTGTTTAATAGATAAGTGCTATGAGTCAAGTCGAACACTCATAATAAAAATCAGTATTAGTAATCTTTTACTTTTATTAATGCTATATGTATTATTGAACTAACAAATTTAATCAACAAATTCAAATACATTACAATATTTTATATGACTGGATCTGGGCGGACCTCTGCACTTCTTGGACGGCGCAACGTTTCACATCACCTGCAAATTAGAAAATATATTACAATTTTTAAACACTTTTTTTTAAACACAAAAATTACGAATGTACCAAATTTCATCATCCAAGCTGACCAACAAATTAATTTCCATTTTTATGAAATACATTTTAGATGGAACAATTGCATTTGAAAAGTTAAGCAAGTATTCATCTACTCCCAAACCGAAACGCTCATTTAAGAGGAACTTATAAATTTTCCCAAATCAAGGTGCAGGAACCTACCATTTTCCGTCAACTTTTTCCGGGAATTACTGAATCCATCCAGGACACAGTTTTCCAGTTACTTTTACCGATGGTAATTGCCCTCGCAGAATGTAAGTATCTGCTAGGCTAACCTGTTGGTTCCCGAAGCAAAGGAAGAACCTAGGGTTTTTCTGTAACCCGATCTTACTTCTCAGAGAATTTCAGGATTTGCCAAATGTAAACTGGGAACCTACAATTTATCCGTCATACAAAGCTAATTTTTCGGAAGTTGCGGATCACAATTGCGTTTGTTGAATATAACCAAGTGTTCGATGAAATAAACTTAACATAACTAACTTCATTCACAGTAAGAAGACAAAGATGAATTTAACGACTTAATAAATTTTTATCTCTTTAAAATCTGCAGCCGTAATAATTAGCAAACAATCAAAATGCAATGTTTGAAAGTGACAATATGAAGAAAATGTCAGTTTTGTGTGAAAAAACCCTTTATGCATATTTTTGTAAACAATTGAAAACACGGAAAAATTTACAAACAACTTTTGAAATTTTCTTAAAATAAATTATTCAAATTATTATTTATTATTTGTACCACATCTTCTTTTTGAAGCCTATCCGTATCTGGAACCTTACTTCCTTTGTAGTGGGTATGCATTTATTAATCTTTGCAGGTGTGGCTTTAAACCTATTTGCACTAAAGCTTAAGCTTATTGTGCGCCGTCTTTGCTCACCCCCAACAGCGGTATGTGTTACGAACACCGCCTCGCAACCCACCAGTGATCACACCGAGCCAATGCTGTGTGTTAACTGCAGCATGTCGATGTTCACCGAAGGACCAAGTCAAGAAGCCCTGTGATTCGCACCCCACCAGTGCCAGAGGTCCCTCCGCAGTCGCTGGGTATAGCTCTCTGACCACAAACCTGCTCAACGCCCAACTAGCCAAGCGTCGTGTAGCCGAGGGGCGATTTGCCTTCAAAGCAGGGGTACCGCCGGCTTTACGTGCCCTCCGAAGCACGAGAGACGGTCATAGATAGTCAGAAAGAAAATTTTTCTTACTAGACTCCTCCCGGGATCGAACCGAGTGCCAATTGAAAAGGCACCCTAAGTGTACATACTAAGGCCAGTATTCTGTAACTCATCCCTTATGTAGAGATCCTTTAAAATTGATAAAACTTAATTTACACGCAAAATTTTGACACAATTTTACATGGAAACCAAGCTTTTCCTTTGGCGAAAGGATCCTTTGTCGACCTAAGGCGGTATTCTGTAACCAATCCTTGATGAAGGAAAAGCTTGGTTTCCATGTGAAGTTACCTCAAAATGTGTCAAAATTTAGATGCAAACTAAGTTTTACCATTTTTAAAACAAGTTACAGAATAGGGCCTAGAAACCTACTGCTCAATGTGGACTCCGAATCACGGAAGTATAATTTAACAATACTTTTTTCAGAAGAAGTGAAATGAATGGAGTGTTTAAAAATGTACCATTATTTATTGCATGAACATCATTAACAATTTAATTACAATATCATAGTATTGATTTGAAAAACTGAAATTTTTATGATATGAAAAACCTTTTTTTATTTTGAACATAACTCGTCCGACAATATTCAGCCTCGTGAAACAATTTCATCTGTCCATTTCTCATCATAAAGTTTATCATCTTGCAGTAAAAAATCATAAATTACCCAATGCATTCGGTCGCCTATATAACCTGCACTGCGGTTTATCTATCGTTACCACTGCTTTTATTTAAATTTCGTTTTACTGAAGTTTTATTACAATGCGACTGCTTCTATGACAAAAAGTAAGACCAAATTTCAAACCACAGAATGATAAAAAGCACAAGGAATCTGAATATTGCCCGACAAGTTATCAACGAGTTACATTAAAATTAAGATTAAACAAAATTAAAAATTTTAATTTTCTTAAAAAATCTAGTTACAAGACTCCATGAATTATTTACAGTACATCAATATAAGCTGTGATTGTTAAATTAAATTGTTAATAATGTGCAACCTATAACTTTTTTTATAGCAAATTGAACGCTCTACAAAATTGTTTATTAGAAATTTTGCTCCATCTGGAACGCTTTCTCTGGAGAAACGTTGCAAGAGCATGCGGTATAAATTTTACAACTTTTATCTGGTTTTCAATTGTTCATTCAAAAAATGTATAAAAATTTCTCCACACAAAATTGATATTTTCTTTACATTATAGCTGTAAACTTAATACTAAGTTGGAAATCTCCTATTTGACTCGAATATAAGAATATGAAATATTTTTGTATGATATTAATTTTCTCAAGTCGTCCTCATTAATTTTTAAAATTATTAAGATAATTCAGAAGAAATCTGCGCTGGATGGCGTGACACATAACAAATTAAATAATTGACCTTATTTAGATACAACTGATTGCATATAGCTAAACATAAACCTTTTCAGAGGGCAATAACCAAAGTTCAATTAGATTTCAATTATTTACTTCGATGAAAAAATCGACAAATTTCCATACTAAAATATTACGATTTTAGTTTTTGTCCTCTCCGCAGATTGATGTAACCACTTAAATCTAAGTCGCTAAAAAGACTTGAAGCCAATCTTCTAAATATAATGTGTCACGCTATCTGCCACACAGATTCCTTCTGAATTTCCCTACAACAAAAACGTATACACCTTTCCAATACAGCATGTTAAATTTTCAATAATGGTTCTGGTTCACCCGACCCCTATCATGGAGGAAAAAAGCTACCCAATAAAATAAATGTTTCTCTAGTTTTATTTAAAAATGTATCTTTATTAACCATAAACAAATAGTAAAACGCAGTTCTACTAGGAAAATCTTCAAGTTGAACTAACCTTTGATATATGAATTAATGTGACGCGTTCATCCAGGCATTTCTTTCTTCTCCAATAATTGTTCAAATCACAGTTCGAATTGTTGTTATGCCCGTTTGATTCAGCACTAAAACCATAAAACATTTCTTGTAACGTTGCTTTTGAATACTGCAAAAATAAAATATATAAGGATTTTCACCAAGTCTACACTAATTACTTTTAGTTAAAAAGAAACACAAATTATTTACAAATAAATAAAAAATTTAAATTGGTTATAATTAACATTATATTTACATTTGTTGACTGTTCTGGACGTCGGTAAAACCAGTGGCGCCATCTAGTGACAAATCTCGAAAGCAGAATTGCTTCGCAAAAGTAGGTTCCTAACTTGCCGACATAAGTAGAAATCTACATACCGACTTCATATAGGAATCTACCTTAATTTCCTAGATTTGTCGCTGGATGACAGCACTTACATAAACAATTTAAATTATCACAAAAATGTACGAATATTACATTTTATTTATTAATAATCAATAGTTAAATAAATACTTAACGCACCTTTTAATTCTTATCCAGCCTTTCCTCGACGTAGCCTCACCACAATTGAAATCTAACATTTTCATATTTCCATGTCGTTCCTCGCTTGCTTACAGTAGCTATTTTCATTTAGTTGGCCTCTTATTAAACCCTGAAAATAAAAAATTTATTTTTAATTACAGTAATCAAATGCCCAAGTTTTATTTTAATGACCTGACCATAAAACTGTTCATTTTCGTTATTAAGTACTACTTCAACCTATAAGAATTAAAGGAATGATCGAGATCACCACTTTAAACTGTTACCGACTAGTGAAGCAATTCTATTCATGAAAATCAAGAACTTTATTTTAGCTTCACCTTTAACCCTTAGCTGGCATACTGGGGTATGCGATGACCCCAGCCAATGTAATTTCAATTTGAATCACTTTATATTGGGAAAATAATAAACTTGTGCTCTTAAAATCGGAAAAAGTTCTGAATTTTATATGAAAACTGTAATCTTTTTTTTTTAACTTTCTCAACTTTGTTTTCATATTAAATAATTAAATTTACTAAAGTTAGCTGTGAAATATATTAAAACAACTTTCAAAGATTATTTATAATTTTTCAAGTTAAAATAATGAGTTGCTTTTCGTAATTAACATTTTAGTGGATGGGGTCTCAAACGTCCCAGTGTACCAGCTATGTTATGCTCCAGCTCGGATTTTCAATTACATTATGTTTAAAGGCGTTCAAGCTTTATTAGAGGTAATTTTTTAATTTGTTGATTTTGATCACCTCCTTTAAAAACTGAAATGCCTTTAAACTTTAATTAAAACCAATAAAAATTTAAAGTTTTATTTCAAAAACGTTGCTAAAATAAAATTAAATTTTCAAGTCAGTTTAAAGAAATTACCAAAGTCTGACAGGACCGATCTATTTATTCTACATGGAAAAATCCCTGTTCAAAAGTCAGGCCTGCACCACGGATTTTCATAGATAAAAAGAAAATTCATTTAGACGAAGCAGCGACTCTTAAATGTTTAGACTCAGTCCAAAATAATGACATGACTTATGTCCGATTTCTTCACTCGTAGTTATTTTCAAGTTAGCAAACTTCAGGTTAAATTGATAAAATAACCAATCAGATGATTGATTTATTTGTTTTGTTGTCGTTTGATTGGTTATTTCGTCAATTTAACTTGAAGTTTGCTAACTTGAAGAAATCGGCATTAGAAAATAAAAAAAAATGACCGGCTGGCAGTCCTGTTTAATAACATACACCAATAACTGCTGAAACAATGACATTTCAATTGCAGGATAATCAAAGACCAAAATATTTGATAATAAAATTTAAACCTTGTTACCCACTAATTTGTTCGCTAATAATTGCATAAAACGTTTCTGTATAATCACTAGCATTCAATGTTCAAATAAGTTCATACATGATTCACATAAAATTAATGATTACTAATGCAAATAAAAATTTAATATCACATTTGGCAGGAAATAGATAAGTAGATATAAAACAGGTGATTAATTTGCTGTAAATAATGTAAAATTTTAAAATGTATTATTAATTTGTTCAATGTTTTCAAATTTTAAGGTAAAAATTATTTGTAAAATTGAACAGAGAATTTAAAATGCCTGAAATATCCTAATTAAAATTAATTTTCCTCTAGCTCCTTTGAAAGTTGATAAATTTTCTCTTTTTACTATAAATTAATAGTAAAAAACAGCCCTCCACCTAAAAGATTTTTCAAATTCAACTAACCTTTCGTTTATAAATGCAGCGAGATCAATCCGTGAGCGATAATTCTGACAACTGCTGCTATTCCAATATTCCAGATGCACCAACATTTGCACATCGTCTAATCTTCATGAAAATTTGAAACCAATAAAAGATATCATCCTGGAACTTGAATCATCTTTGATTTCCAAAATCCTGAAGCAACTTCGAAAAAATCTCAAATCAAACTCTTTTGTGTGGTTGGTTTTCCAAACTCTGAAACATAACAATTATAAGTATTTTTCCACAGTCCATAACATTACGCTTTCCCCTTACCCCAACTAAGATACTTGAATATGACAAATTGTATAAAATTTTGAACTTCAATATAAAAATTTTCAAGTGACGTTTGATTTTCACTTGACCTAACTTGAATCCAACATTTAATTTAAAAATGACAAAGCTAACAATGTGAAACTGACCTTTAATTAAAATATGTAGCAGATTTATGCAGACATTTCTTTCATCTCGATAATTGATGTTACGTACCAACTTTTATAATTACATTTAATCACGCAAGAAAAATCACAAAACATTGCTTGTAACCTTGCTTTTTGAATACTGTAAAAAATTATATACAAGTCTACATTAATTAATATTAGTTAAAAACATACACAAATGTCTTACTTTCTGTGTTGATTAAAATTATTTGACAGTTTAGTGCGGTTAACAAAATTGATAAAAACAGCTGCGCCATCTCACGATAAATATCAAAACTAATGTCAGAATTCATAAACATAAGTAGAATCCTGTTTTACCGACACCAGGTAGAAATCTACATTAAAATATAGGAATCTACTTAAATTTTAGTGATTTGTCGTTAGATGACAGCACTTACTTAAACAATTTAAATGCATTACAAAATTTTCAAATGTTACATATTATTTATTAATAATCAATAATTAAATAAAGCATTTAACACACCTTTTAATTCTTATTCAACAATTCCTCACCAAAGCGTCACCCCAAATCAAATCCTGTAATTTTTACGAACAATGTTCTAACATTGTTCGTAAAATTCATCGCGTTTGATTATTTATATGAAATCCAACATTTTATATTTCCATGTCGATCCTCGCTGACCTGAAGGTGCTATTTTCAATTAGTTGGTCTTTAAAACCCTGAAAAATTATGAAAATTAACAGAAACATTTAGTTTTATTTCCAAATTCATTTAAATTAAAAATATCAAAGCATATTTTTCTTCTTTTGTTAACAATTTCTGTATTTTAGAGATGTATTAACAGATATGGTACATGATATCCCACTTATGGTTAATTTTATCATTGTGAGAAAGCAGTAAATTTCAATCTGCATAACTCAAATTTTAAAAATTTGCAATTCTTATTATTTATGCAGGCAGATGAGTAACTATTAATAAAACTCCTATTAAAAAGTATATACAATAATATAAGAAGTATCTGGTCTGTCGGAAGCGTCGTGTGTCTTTTTTTAATCGTTCAACATAATATATCTCTTAACTTAGGACCAAGTCCTAAGTTAATATTCAACAGTAACCTCGGCGAAGTTCCGCAGCTACTGCTAGTACTGTGAGCATACTATTTATTTTACATCTGAAGTAGCTTGTTAGGTTGGCCTCAGATTTACCTGTAACCCTATCTTATTGTTAATGGTGGCAATTCAGTAATATAGGAGGACCACCGTCTTTATATACTTTCGAAGCACAGAGACGACCATACAAAGTGAGCTTGTATCTGGATTTAAACCGGGATGCCTTACGTTAGCAATTAATCATGCTAATGTCAATTGTTTACTTGAATTGGCTGTAAGTAAATTTCAACCTCGGCCATAAAAGAAACATGTTACATATAAATCTTGTCGTGGACAACTAAAATAGTAAATATTAATGATTACTCATGCATTATTTACTAAATTTCAGATTTGCCAGAAACTAGATAAGTTAATAAAAACAGGTAATAAATTGCTGATAAATACTTTTGAATAATCGCCTTTTTAAAATATTAAAATGTATTTATCTAATTTTTCAATTTCAAAGTAAATTTTTTAAAATTGATGATTTTGATTGAAATTGAATTTAAAATTACCCAAGATATCCCAATACAAAACCAATTTTCCTCTAATCCGTTTGAAACCTTTAAAACTTTTCTTTTCATTGATTAAAATTAACAGTAAAAAGCATCCCTACACTTAAGATTTTTCAAATTTGACTCACCTTTCATTTACAAAAAATGTAGCAAGGTCAATTTATAAGCGATTATGGTTCCAATAGCTGCTATTCCAATATTCCAAATGCACAACCACTTTCACTGTTCTGTGTTCACGGCAATGTATATTTTCAGTCAATTTCTTTACTTGAATTGGCTGTAAGTAAATTTCAACCTCGGCCATAAAAGAAACATGTTACATATAAATCTTGTCTTGGACAACTAAAATAGTAAATATTATATAAAACACTGCTTTCAGTTTGCAATTTTTGTAAGTAACTTACTTGTAACGAAGCGAAGCGATCTGGCCTTTACATAGTTTTGCTTGGTCAAATTTTTCTTCACTTTGCTTTCAAAGTTTTTTATCAATAATATTTTTATCAATAAACGTGAAGAAATAATAAACCTTGTCGCTGTGTTATGTTAAAATATTGCTAATCCACTTTTCCTTATTGCGTCTTTAAAACTGCAACTACAAACTTATACTTCACGCCAGGTTTCTGGTTTAATCTAAAACAGGTATTTATGATGTAAACTAACCACAAAAAGTAAATGAAAGTATACCCTAACTCAACAGTTCTTTCCTTAGGTTTTTCCACCTTCGACTCCATCTTTTCATCTTTAGGAAATGTACAGAATTTGCATTGTTCTCTTTTGTTAATAATGTACGTTATTTTGTTAATAATAATGTTCAGAGTATGGGGTCCATCGTAATCACATTGAGATCTAAAAATAAAGCGCTACATAAATAATTACTTACACGAAGACGTTTGTAGTTATCTACACTGCAATGTTACTTCGATTATAACAAATTGGGTAATTTTATCAAAACTTCATTCACGATCTCAATCCGGCTTCGTTCTACTTTCGAACGTTACTTTTAAGTCGTTTAATGCACAAAGGAATACAAAAATACAGCTAAAAATAAAAATTCAAGTAATTAGGTGTCATAACCTCATTTTTTTCAGAAGCGAATTACTAACGTCATCGCTTATAAATCATGCTTAAAACGAATGTGTAATATTTCTAATGCATACAGGTACCTTATCGTAGAAAAATATTTCCTTAAATAGTATTCCAATTAACCGAAAAATTCACAAAATAAGGAAATTTCCCATGTTAAAATGCCATTGTTTGGAACCAAAAACCTGACCTGTCACAATAGCTGACGCTGCACTAATGCGACTATCTATATACTCTTTGATAATACTAATTATTACCTTCTAAATAAAGTTTTATAAATAAGAAAGAAAATATAACGGTACTTATCGATCGATTTAATATGATTTAATTCGATTTTACTAAAAAGCAAAATGTCCTTGCAAAAAATGTACTTTCTTTAGCAAAGAAATTCTTTTACCGTATTTATTACTTTTAAAACAACGACCTACCGCAACTGTATAATTACACTAATTAAATTGAATTATTTATTTAAACTCACAAAATTTAAATAAATTTATTTTCGCTCTGAAATTTAAGTTGAGTAAGCCAGACAATAGATGGCGCGTATAGTCATCACTTCACAATAACAAATAGTATAACCTAGAAGTCAATATTTAAATAAATTGGCAATAAAATATGTAAAATTTTGCTCTGATTTAAGAAACCCATTTGAAACATTTCTGAAACTATATTCTAGTCAAATAAATTCAACAGTATTAAATGACATAGCAGGTATTTAAATTTTTTTGTTATCTTTGTTTTCCATATTATTTACTCTCGTCTCTATTAAATAGAACAATTAATTTCTACTATTTTATCATATTGCCGAAATGATTACCCAACCGACTCTAGAATTGAGTGATTACAACATTGTTGAGAAAATTGGAATAGGAAGTTTCTCCGTAGTGTATAAAGCGACATCAAAGGTATTTGATTTTTATTTTATATGTCTGTATTTATACCTAGGTACAATTTTAGGACATTCCTCCTGAAGTGTTCGCTATTAAATGTATCGATAAACGTAAAAAACGAACCAATTTTACCAATAGCATTATAAAGGAAATAACACTCTTGAAATTTGTGAATCACGACAACATTGTCTGTTTAATTGATTTTACATACAATGAAAGGTATATATTCATTATAACAGAATTCTGTAATGAAGGAGACCTTGCGCAGTATATAAGAAACCACATTAAGTTACAAGAACCTATGGTTAAAACTGTTATGCAGCAGCTGGCATCAGGCCTTAAGTTTTTAAATGAACATTCCATATGCCACATCGATCTCAAACCGCAGATTTATTGATTCAAATCAAAAAAACCTTCAAGTTGAAAATCGCCGATTTTGGGTAAGTTTTGTTCAACTTTTTTTCTGCTTAAATACGAGTAGAGATTGTTTTTTAAAGGAATCATAATTTTGTGTCTGCACCTGACTTCATAAAAAGTACTGCCTATATCCACTTAAGTTTTTACGTATATTTGAATATGGATCGTATATCAACTGACATTGGTATATCTGTGTTGTTTTTTTTACAGTCTGTGATCGGTGCACTTGCACGGATTCTTTAAAACTTAGAAATTTGAAGTTGGTTAAATCTTTAAATAAATGTTGCAATTGGCATATTATAATTTGATGTTTTTTAGCTTAAAATGGTTTTTTTTATTAGAATGGTAATTTTAGGAATTTGCATTACTCTACTTTTCCAAAATCCTGTTCTTCATGTGCCATATCCGGTCACCCGGACGTTGGCGATTCAACTTGGCCAAAGCCAAGATGAATTTACCAGGGAGTATAATTCATGGGGTGGTTTCCTGTTGCCTTCCCCATAGTCCACAGATTGATATTGGACTTTTTGATCACAGCAGTGTATCTAACGCGAGCAGGGTTTGAACCGCGACTTACCGTGTCGTAGTCAACCCGTGTATGCTTCGCGCTATACTGCTGGTTGTTTTTCCAAAATAAATAATTAAAATTGGGGTTTTGAGAGGTATAAAATTGGCATTCTCGGTTTATGAGCCCTTGTGTTTTTTACTCTCTGAGAATACAAAATATAACAATACTTAATAATCTACGGATCGAGTTATAGTTACAGAATTAAAATCAAAAAAAAATATTTTAGTTTAAAATACATCTCAGCTAGAATGGGTTTATTTAAGTTTGTTATAATTTTTTTTACACACAAAAATACTGTTTCAAAGTTAATATTAAAAATGAAAACCCATTAGACACAATAATGAGGTTTTGCATTCAAAAATTCAAATAAAACTGCAATAGAATTTATTTGTTTGTTTTGAACATTTTTTAAGAAACAACAATTTACAGAAAAATAGTTTCCCATATTTTTCTTGGAAAATGCATTTGCTCGCGCTTTGTAAGGGACGCTAAAAACCCTAGATCCGGCACTACTTTTACAGAATTTTGAAATTATTTTTCCGTTTTATTTTATTTTTATCTTGATCTTTAAGCATAGGCTTCTAATTCATGAAACAATATTGACGAAATAGCAGGTGCACATTCAAATAACTTCAGAAATATTACCATCAGATGGTAATATTTTTATTCTGGCTGTCTTCTCTCGGAAGGCAATGGCTATCCACCGAGGTAATTTAGCCAACCTGGAAGTAGGTATAAAAAGCACTCACCAAGACTCATGGCCAGCTTGGTGTTTTACGGCTAATAATTTTCAATGGGGAAAGTCGTTTACGTCCAGCAGTGGACTGATCGTAATCGTGATCTTAATAAATTATGTTATATGATATTTTAAAGTGATGACTAGAAGAATTAAAAATAGTGGGTTAATTTTTTACTTTACAAAGTCCTATAAAAAACGCTTAAGATATCACTTTAAAATTTAGCAGTAATATTTTTGAAGTTATTTGGAAGTGCATCTGCTATCTTTTAACAATTATTCTTTAAATTTCCAGGTATGATATTTATTAAAAAAAAAGCTAGGAAAGCACATATCCTACCTTTAATGTTACAACTTACACGTAATTTAAAAAAGAACTTAAAAAAACCTGAGTTTAATTTAAAATTTTATTTTATACCCAGTATAAAATACAGAAATTATTTCATCAATAACAGATTAATGAATATTAATACTTGGTAAAATCATAATAAATGTATGTATTTATTTACTAAATAAACATAAAATCAACAGATGGAATAAGAAATAATTACAACTTGAATGTTGAAAAATGACTATCAATGCTATAATTTGGTTGTTAAAAATTTCTGTATATTCCGAAAATCTTTCTCTACGTGGAAGCAGCATACATGCACAGTCATTTGTTCGATACTTCCAAAATTCCCGGAAAAGTGCAAAATGTCGATTTTATTTTTTTTACATTTTTTGGTTCAAATTAATAGTACGTGTTATGGTTAAGCCAATCACTTTCGACAACAATAAAGAACAAATTAAGAATATTCAAACATTTCAAAGATTTTCATAGGTTTTTGGAAGCTAACGAAGAGGTTGAAGTTTAATACTGCAACTTTTATATTCTATTACGTCGATGGCGGTTTACGAAAAAAATTATAAAAAGACTCTGCATTGGCGTAAAATTCATACAAAATTGCTCAAAGACAATGTTAAAGTGTTACTCAATAATTTAGCTTTATAGTTTAAGCCAACTTAGAGTGTTTTTAATGGAAATGGTTTTACTCAATAGTTTAACAGAAACTCGCAAAATAAAACTTAAAGCACTTTTAATGGAAAAGATTTTGAAGAAAAACGAGTTATGGTGCAACACTCGGTACATGTATTCGGAATGAACTTTTACGATTTGAAGTATGCTTATTCGGATGTAGCAAAAGAACTTGACATGAATGAACCTTCTAAATTTTTATACTTAATTTATGTTTTTGCTCGTCACATTGATTATCAAATTTCAAAATGCCGAGATTCGGTGTGATGAAGTAGACATTCTAATTAAACAAAGTTTTTTTCAAGATTTGGGCTATTGAAGAAAGGGAAGCGAGATTGTCGTCAATTAATTTGGACAATTTCTGTAAGTTATCGGAAAAGCACGTTGAATGTATGTTGTATGCGGTTATTACTGAGATACAAAGAAGACTTTATTCCATTTCATTGTTGCATTATCATCTTTGTAACATTTTCATCATGTTGGAGACATTTATCCAACAATAAAATAAATTATAATATGTTGAAAATCAAATCTTGTTACGTAGCTTTAGCCGATTTGTTTGGCTCCATAACCGGGTATGTAAAGAATTGCAACCATGAACAGACTCCCTATGGGGGAGATGTACCTAAACTGATTTATCAGAAAGTTCTTGTTGTTCGATTTATTATAGTACGAATTACCATATTGGTTTTAAAATTGGTAGAACATTAAGAACAAAAATACTTATCTAATTGTGCAACAAATTACGCCCCTAAATTTGTTTCTCCACATTTGTGTAATATGCAGTTAGTAGATGTCATAAACCAAAAATCTAATTTTAAAAGTATGCAAAAAAAGAGGATGCGAATATGCGTAAAATTAAGGCAACAATTAGGATCGAGTCCTCATAACTCCCCTTGGTTACGCTACTCTCTGCTGGAAATCACTCTTGGCACTTCTCGGAAGAAACTCGAACTTAAAATCTCGCATGAATCCATACCACAACATAATAATACAACAAAGAAAGAAACGAAGTCAAAAAGCACTTATCTTGCATTTTTTACACAGTGTAAAAATTGTATCTTAGCATAAAAGTTGGCCACCTTGAGCTTCGACACTACTCGTTACACTCATAATGAATTTGTTATGTTATGCAAATTTCTGATTAGTTCATTTTTTTAAACCAATAGCCAATCAAATTGCAGAATGATTTTTAGATGAGAAATTACCATTGTTATATTTTAGGAATAAGAAAACCTCACGAGAGAAAAGAAGTTGTCGCACCATTTAGAGGTGGTGAATTTGGTAAATATATGGAATTGGACAGGATTTTTCTTAATTTAATAAAAGTCTAAATTTATCTAACAATTTGTGTGTCTGTAATGTACCTACCGATAAAGGAATTTAGGCCACACAACCTAGATGTTCTAATAACGTATTAGCCATTTTACTTTCTTTTTATTTATTTATGTATATAAACAGCTGTTAAGAGTTTAATTTAAATTTCGTTTCACTTATACAGTAGTACCTCGGTTACGAACTTAATTTCGTTCTTTGACTGCATTCGCAAGACAAAATATTTTTTAACCTAAACGCACACCTGACTATAACTAATCTTTCTTATCTATGCAACTAATGCAGCAATGCTGAACCATCGCGGCGCAAAAACCATGTTTGTACGTTCTTACACAGATAAGGTCGAGGCAAAATTTGTTCATAACTGGAGGCGTTCGCAGTCTGAAGTACCACTGTATAGTAAGAAAACTTGCAATTATTGTGTAATAAAATTGGATTTAAGGATTGCAATGAAAAAATTAAAGGATAAACTTTAAAATTTGTATTTCAAAAAAATTTATTTTACACTCTATAGAAGCATTAAAAAATTCTTAAAACTATTTGCATTTTTTAACAAGTAATAGTTTATTCCGTTCAAAATTAGCATTTGATTTTACTAATTGCTTTTACTTAAATGCTTTTAATTAAAACTTATACTTTAATCATTCCTTGGTTTTGAATGGTTTCGGTGGTTTTGAAAATTAGAATTAAAAACTTAGGAATATTTCAAAAATAGTTAAAATAAGCTGGGGTCGCTCTGTCAACACTCAATATTCAACTTCTCAATATTCTCAAATATGAAGATATTGATAAAATCAAGTTCTAACTTAAAAAGACGCAGTGCAGACATTTAAAAATATAATAGTATTTCCTTTAAATATTCTTTTTGTTTAATTTTTTATTTGCTACTAACAGTTTTACATTTACAGATTGGCACAAATAATCGACACAGACGATCTAGAACATTGCAGATCTTCGGTACCGTAGGTTACATGGCGCCTGAAAAGTTACTATACCAAAAATTTGATTCAAGAATTGATTTATGGGCAGTTGGAGCTATACTATATGAATGCTTTATGGGAAGACCACTGTACATGAGAAATTTATCATCCAAAGACATCATAGATTCTATGGTTAGACGGGTATCTGTCACGGTATGTTTAACAATTGTTTCGTTCTCTGATGTAACATTTTTAATTTTTAAATTTTAGCTTCCAGCAACCATTAAGATTTCTCCAATTGCTAAAGATTTTTTATTTTCGTTACTGAAAAATGATCCCACGGAAAGGCTCGGGTTTGATGGTTTTTTAATCATGAATTTATTGACTTGGAACACATTCCGACTCCTGATATTTACTTAAAACTGTTGGATTAGTTGAAGAAGCTATTAATTTAGATAAAGCAAAACAATACAGTGCCTCTTTGCCTAAATACAAAGAAGCAATCAGATTCTTAGATGCCTTTATAAATGTAGAAAGCGGTGAAAATAGTCGATATCTTTTAACTTCAAGACATAAGGGTTATGAAAGTTGGACTAATGTTTTGGAAAAATTAATTAAAGGTTTGGCAAGTTCCTGTACAGAAAGCACAACAACATCAGAACCATTACCGAAACTTTCTGGAAATTTTTATCAAGTGACGAAGAAAAGATTATCGATTCCACTGCATTGCAAGCTTTTGAGTTGGGACGTGGGCGCTAATAATTGTCTTATAGTTGGACAAAAGCATTAGCTTTTGAAAATATAAAGCAGCGCTTACAATTTTTTTCTCTTTTAACTCAGAACCATCAGTCAAAAGAGAGATTATGCATAAACAGGTATTAAGACGACTAATTCTTTTTAGTTTTTTAGTAGTAATTTTTAAAGGTGCTTGTGAAATGCAACTTGATGTAAAGTTACATGTGAACATTTAAACAAATTTATATTTTTTAGGTGCAGAAATATCTTCGAGTCGTTGAAGCATTAAAACGTGAACTAAACTAACGCCTTAGATAGATAAATTAATGTATTTAAATGTATATAATTTGTTATTGCGGATATTTATTGGAAACTATATAAGAAATTCTTATAACTACACTCGGGTAATTTAAATACAAATTCAAATTCTTCTCGATCGCTGGTTTTATTTATTTTATTTAAGATTTACAACAAAGGAAATTATTTTGCTTTCATTCCTAATTAGTATACAGCGCTATCTGTTATAATGATTTGGATTGCATCAGTTATATACAATTAGGTTGACCTATTTTTAATTAGAAGACTGTCGTGGCCTGGCACTTAAGTACGTCAACTACTAATTCGATCGCCCGGTTTAAGTTCAAGTGGGATCAAAGTTTTATTCTGATCGTCTTCCCTCGGCAGGCAATGATAAACCACCGAAATTCTTTCTAAAAAATGAAGCGGTCACTTTGCCCTTACGTAGAGAGAAGGGCTTTGATAAACATTTTTTGGGGACGGTCAATAAACCTGAATTCGGAATTTCATGATTTTTGAAGTGAATTATGAAAGATGAGGATCTAATTAGCGTATAAAAAAAATAAAATTTGCGGTCGGTTCACACAATTTTGAAAAAAACGCCTTTAAAGTCAATTTGGAATGCAAGTTTATCATTGGCTGTTTTGAACTGTAACCCCGTCCCCAAAATTGCAATAGGTTGTGGCTACTGTAAATATACCAGAAACTCGTTTTTTACAACGAATTATGAAAAATAATGGTGTAATTAACTAATAAAAAAATTAAAGTTGTGATCGGACAACAAATTTTCTAAAAAAAAATCACTTTTTGTGTGAATTCGTTTCTGAGGTGGTTGCGTTGTCAAAACCTATTCTCCGCAACCCTTTGACACCCTCCGGGTCTTGAAGGGGTATCCAGTCATTTGGCCGAATTTTTTGGCCGACAATCATTTGGCCGACAGTTTTTTGGGCCCACACATCATTTGGCCGACACATCATTTGGCCGACAGATTATTTGGCCGACTAGTTTTTGGCCGACAGATTATTTGGCCGACAAGTTTTTGGCCGATAGTCATTTGGCCGACAGTTATTTAGCGGCAATCATTTATACCAATATCTCATGTACTTAGGGGCCGTTCATATATTACGGAAGACATTTTATCCTACTTTTAGACTCCCCCTCAATCCGTAATAAGAATATATTACAAAATGGATGTCATTACTAATTTTCTCCCCCATTTGCAGATGGCGTTACTAATTTGCGGTTACTATTTTTTAAATATTGTGAATTTATTTGTTAATTTACCCCAAATTAATAGCGCCATCTGCAAATGGAAACAAAATTAGTAACGCCATCTATTTATAAAGGGAAAAAGCATAAGTTCTTATATATTATTTGCTCTAAACTACCAACTTAAAATAATATACCAAATATTATTATATAGGTACCAATATAAATATTATATACCAAGTAATATACCAAGTATTATAATACAGAAAATAAGATAATAGAAGAATAATATAGGAGATATAGAATAGAATAGAACAATACATAATAGAACAGAAGGAAGAATATTACTTTTTCGAAAATTTGAAATTAAAATTAAATCGTAATTACATCAAATATGCCTTTGGAATATGTTGAAAGTAGTCGTGGAGTTAAGCAGCTTTTGCATAATGGATTTCTGTTTACTCGCGATAAACAAGGTGGTGCAAAAGTTTATTGGAAATGCATCAAATACAACACTTCAAAGTGCAAAGCAAGAGCAATCACTGAAGGCGATGAACTTGTTGGACTTAGTGGCACCCATATTGGTCATACGGTGGAGAGTGGTGAAGTCGCAGCAAAACTGTGCTTGCCGATATCAAACAAGTGGCGAAAACTTCCAAGGAAAACCCTCAACAGATTCTGGCAGATGCTACTCTTAATCTTGATATAGCAGTGGCCCCGCATCTTCCTTCCACCACATTGTTGAAACAGATCATTCGCAGAACTCGCAATACAAATGGACCTGCTGTTCCAACATCTCCTACCAGCCTGACCGATTTAGCGATTGAAGGAGATTACCGAAAAACTGGTAAAGGAGAACCTTTCCTCCTTTATGATAGCGGACCCAGTGAGAATAGGATCCTTATATTTAGTACCGCAGAAAATTTACAGTTATTGGCTGATTGCGATCATTGGTTCGCCGATGGGACGTTCAAGTCGGCTCCATCACTGTTCTTTCAACTGTACACGATCCATTCCATTAAGTACAAAGTGGTCATTCCGTCTGTGTTTGCTCTTCTTCCGAATAAGAGAGGACACTTACATTCGAGTTTTAGAAGCTATGCTAAACTTGAAACCCGAGTTAAAACCCGTAAGTGTTATGACCGACTTCGAAATTGCGCAGAAGAAAGCGTATCAAAGTGTTTTCCCTGGTATCGCTCACCATGGATGCTTTTTCCACTTTAATCAATGTATTTGGCGTGTAATACAGGCTAACCATCCAATTAGAATTCGTTACGAAAATTTGGCTGAGCCATTGTTTTCCTAAATATAAGAAAATTAGCGGCTCTGGCCTTTGCTCCGGAAGAGAATGTGGAGCTTATGTTCGAAAACTTGATGCAAACTGAGTTCTTTTTGGAAAATGAAGAAGTATTGAAACCATTACTTGATTACTTTGAAAACACTTGGATTGGTGCGATTCGAAGTAGGAACAATCCAGTGCGAAAACCCGTAAATTTCGGGATTTCGATCTGGAACTGTCACGATGCCTGCCTCGGGGGTCTTCCTAAAACAAATAATTCCATTGAAGGGTGGAATAATAAATTCAGTCGTCTTCTCGGAGCCAATCACCCCACAATTTGGAAATTCATCGATGGACTCAAACGTGAGCAAGGTAATATTGAATTCAGCCTTGCTCAGTATATTGCAGGCCACGAGCCCAATCCTCCTAAGAAAGCGTACGTCAAACTGGCGGACAGGCTCAAACGACTTGCCCTGGATTTCCCCAACAAAACTCCCGACGATTTCCTTCGTGGCATTGCTCATAATCTCCAGTTTAAACCCAACGGATCTTAGAAATATTCGTTGATTTGAATTGAATATTTCATATTTGTTTTGTTTTTTAGTTTTGTGTTTTAGTAAATAAAATAATATAATTTATTTATTATTAAAGAATATTTTTAATTTTCGGCTAAATGACTATCGGCCAAAAACTGGTCGGCCAAATAATCTGTCGGCCAAATGATGTGTCGGCCAAATGATGTGTCGGCCAAATGATGTGTCGGCCAAATGATTTATCGGCCAAAACTGTCGGCCAATAGAATTCGGCCAAATAATTTTCGGCCAAATGACAGTGTGACACTTCGAACGGCAAACTCGAAAAGTTTGCAAGTTGACGCGACGGATCTCAGGGAGCGACTGACTCCTACCTAACGCAGCTCTAGTTAGCCCTGCCTTAAGGTAGATCCGCTACCATAAATCTGCACGTACTGTTATTAAAATTCATAAAATTATTGCGTAATATTCCGGAATAATACACTTACATGTATTTCTTATGGGAAAATTGTAATTTTCAAAATTAAATTGTGGCCTTATTACAACTCCGACAAGATTGATCCTCACCTTAAAGAGCTTGTATTTTTGCGTTCTTTCGTTTGGTCAAGCCATTTTCATAGGGAAAAGTGTACTTTTGAGTTCGGGATTCTTGACTCTACCCCATTTTTTAATTAATTGTAAACAGCTGTACTTTAGATCGCAATACAGTAGAACCTTGATTATCCGGGCCGACAGGGACTGTGCTCTGCATGGATAATTGAAAAAAACGGATAATATTAATTGACGTTACAATAAATTCAATATAACACAATAAATGTAACAATAAATTCAGCAAAATTTCTTATTACTAATATGTATAATACAAAAAAAATACACTAAACAACTTTGTATGTAATCCAACTGCAGCTTTGAAGTAAGCATAAATTCTATACATTTGAATTTACATAGTATACTACTAAAGTTGCAAACGCCCACAGATAAACCACTAGCGCCGCACGGTAATCGATGTATAATGCGGCCACGGATAAACCGCTTCAGGGATAATCGGGGTCTTATTGTAATACAAGGAAACATTGTTTAAAATCCGTAAAATTTTGAGGGAAATAGCTGTGATTTAATAATTTTATTCATGTTTTCAACGGTAGTTTACTTATCGATGAGTCATTTAAGCACAGTACTGGCAAGATAGCTTGGCATTGAGATGTGCAAATAAAATTTGCAAGATTGGCAGTGTACGTAGTTGGCAGATTATACTAACCTATTTCCACGCCGCCAACAAGCATACATTTTTAAAAAATAATGGAATAGCTACAATTCGTAGTTCTCGATTACAAAATCCATTTGAAAATGGTTTTCCTACATCAAATTTTTTGTTCGATTTAAAACCTGTGCTTGGTCCTAAAGTGATGACTCCTTCCTTACCTGTACAACATCGTGCATTTTCAGAAAGCAACACAAAGTCTTCTTTCAATGCTCAAGAAATTTTACCGGGTTTACCAACTATCGAAATTACTAACGTAGACAAACCTGTTACATAAGGTACAGAAAATAAGAAAGCTTCACAACCAGCAGAAGTTTCAATTATTCCCACCTGTAATGGTACTTACTATTAGTGACAAATTTAATTCCGACAAAGAAATTTAAACCTTTGGTGAGTGCTAATTAAATTTATTACATTATTCTTTTTGTGAATGTAGTTTAAAACGTTTTTATCATTATATGGAATAATTTAAACAGACTGATGCTCATAAAGGTTAGAGTGACATTTTCCACTTGAAAAACTATAATTTTTTTAATAACTAAGAAATTGCTATTTTATATTTTTAATGTTTTACTTGGTCTTCTTCGTCTTAGTCGTTAACTCGATTTCGAGTGTTGTGATCCCTTTCCATAAGGGGGGCCTTTTTGGTTAATTACCTTGATGCCACTTCCTTCCGAGGGAAGAAGGTCAAATAAATTGTTTTTACACCGCCCAGGCTGGAACCAGGTATCTCGGTTTGGTATTCGACACACTCAAATGTCTTTTACTTAGTACTTACTGGATATTTTGCAGTACTGTTTAAAGCATTTATTGTTAATAGATATTTAATAAATTTTGAAAATCAATGCAATTGTTAGAAAATTTATTTATTTAAACCGTAAAATATTTTAATTTGTAAAATGTTGAATCGTAGGCAAGTTTGTGATTATTTGGGAATTAAAATAGTTCCAAAAGTCTTAAATTTACCTTATCTAATAATTTCAATTTCTACGTTAACTTGGGCTCACTGTTCACACACTTTCAATTATGCTAAATTTTGAAATAAAAATAAACATAATAGAAAACAATCAGTTGTATTTATATCACAGTAATGATTTTGATGAAATTTGAAAAGTTACACAATAATAAATTTGAAACAAATTAATCAACTTGATCCAAGTAATCGGAAGAGCGATCGTTGCCATTGGACCCTTCGGTATCTTGGCCGTCATTCTCGTCATCTGAAGCAATAGGCGATAAAACATGTACGTCATGATTGAAAAAATTAGATCCTGCGACAGGAAGCGAAAGTCGTTGGCGTGGTTGTAAGGTTGATGCGTTATAGGTTCCCCTAGCCAAATAATTTGGATTTGAAGAACTTGGTTCAATAATCTGTAAGTTGTCTTCTAGATCTAAATCCTGGAAGAAGACACTACGTGGTGTGGAGCGAGAGTAATATTGTGTTTGTATGATAGTAGCTAATTCCTGCACTTGATTCTCTTTCTCTTCCTCCTCTTCTTCTTCAATTACTTCTTGTGCAGCGGTTAGCCTTCGTAAATACAAAACAATGCCGTCATTGTGTTTGGTACTTGGAACTTCAGTAGTATTAACATTGTAATTGGTATTGTTGTATTCTGGTGGAGTACCACCATCAGTGCTGATACCATCAGAATCATCATCACTCTGAAATACAATAAAATAATGTAAGGAAGAATTTTCAATAAGTCAAAATATAATTGATTACCATATTCACAGCTTCTGGAGTTCCAGGTTTTGGTGCATAAAACTTCATTTTGCGTTATATTAGGAAATTATTAGTGTAAATTGATTGCTTTCAATTGCAAATATAAATTGTTATTATTAAAACAAAAGATCATCGCGCGTCGTTCTAAGCCCGCTAACTTTTATTTATTTTTGTTTTTTTAAATTGCGCTAAATTTGAATTATTTTTCAGAATTATTTAAATACGTAATTGAAATTCAATTGTTTAATTAATTACGTACATGAAATAATATTTAATTTCAAATACAAATTTAAATTTAAAAAATGGTTTTATGCAACCCGCAATACCCATTATTTGACAAACGTAAAAATGAAAAATTAGTACCGCCAAATTTGAATTTTGAGAAATTTATAAATAAAATTTTTAAAAATGTGAAAAAACAAACATGGTCGATCTTAATTATAAATTGAAAAAGAAATATAGTTGAGGTGATAGGTCATTGTAATCTAACAAGTTTAAAAAGTAACGTTTTCACAACACTTTGCCGACAAAAAATCTAAACGGCAACATCGTCGAATGAAAGAAATAGCAAACAGCTTCTACAAATATTCTTCCGAGTGACCGCGGTTTCGATTTTGTCTACGATAAACGTGGAATTGATCTCCTCAGGGCTATATTGATAAAGAAAAATACAAAATGAACTTACTTACTTTCAGGTTGCAAAAAGTGGTTGTTGATCGTACTCGTTTTGATCCTCCAGGTTTGCGCTCAGCTATTGTTCCGCTTGCGCGAATATTTGCTACGCAAAATTAACTCTGGTGGATGTATATTTGGCGCTTGTCCGGACCCCCCCCCCCCCCCCCCAGTTGACTATTTGCCAATTAGCGCCAGCATTTAGCCAGCGAAAGATCTTGGTTGGACCGAAAGCGATCGTGGCGAGTTTAGACAGAATCCCATTCAGCGATCATCGATGGCCATCCATTTCTGCTCGTCCGCATCGGCATTCTTCGCAGTTTCCGTTCATGATTACGAGAGACAAATATGTTGCCGTATCTTTACTTGAGTTTACTCCAACCACTCCAAGTACTGCATCAATTTTAGAGCGTCACGGATTTCTTGTAGCGCGTTATGATCTACAGCAATCAAAATGAACTGATAAAGTACGCGATGTCGTCCGCGTACAACAGCAGTTTCGTTGATGGTGCCGTCGGCACTTTCGCGAGACTACTACTATGCCTACGGATATGTACAGAAAACTAAACTGCTCCTGCGGAATCAAATGGTTTTTTTTCATGGCCATGTTTAGGCATGATATTATTACTTTTATGGCAAGCTTTCCAAGGTTTGGAAGCAGACTGATCGGTTGCTACGACCTTGACCCAGGGTTTTGGAAATTTTGCCCAAGCTTGGGGATCATCAGTACATCGGCCATTTTCCAAAGACATGAAAAATACTCGAGATGCAGTATTGCATTAAAGATGCAAGTAACTACCACTAGCCCTGCTTTAGGAGGTTCCACGATAACCCTGTTCGTATTGCCGTCGCGTGACTGAGCTTTCTTCCTTGAGGTGACGCATCAAATAGGGGACTTCCTGAAGGGAGGTGCTCTCGATTGTGGTTTTATTAAGTGCGGGACCCGCCTTTTGTCACTCCCAAACCTGTGTGGTGCGTTCAGGAATGGAGACATCAATGTTCGGTTTACATTGCGTCTCCAGGCTGTCGGCTAGGACCAAACAGAAATTCTTAATATTATTTACCAACCCTCTTCTTTAATAGTCGCTCTCGACGATTTTCCAATGCAGTCTGTCGATGGGTCTCCAAACTTTGAAAGAACAGAGGGGGGGTCGAAAATTTTTGAAATAATAATTTTTGCATATGATGGGGGGGACGGAGGGTTCCAAATCTTACGTAAACTTACAACGGGAGGAGATACCTAATAAAATCTCAAGTGGATTAGTATTCTATGGGACTTTTATGAACTTTAACTTGCACGTCCATGGAAACTTTACCACATATTTCTCTGCTTTACCCTTCCATGCATTTATTTTTAAGGTTAAGTTTTCTTTATGTTTGTTAAAATAAAAAATCAAATTTTTATTTCGTTAAATTTTTAAGTTTGTTTGTTTGGTGGCCTTAAAACTTAAAAATGTGGAAAGGAATTTTGATTTGTTTGGGTAAAGGTGTTTTATTTTATTGTAATTATTACATTTTGATAATTTTAGTGTTAATGCAAGTAACAATTTCGTTGTCGACCAAGTATGATAACTTTACAGATGATAATATAAATAACGGTAATTGTATTATGCTATAAAAATCATATTTGGGAATTTTCTTCATTTTTTACCTTACAGCATCCACTGCCTCGAAAGATCGTGGAATCTCTGCATGGGCTTTAATCTTTCTAATTCTTTTATTTATTTTTATAATCGTGTCCATATACTACACGGTGATTTTTTATCCTATTTTATGTAAGAAAGAACGTAAATACGACAGAATGGAGTTGACTGCGGTGTGATTTTACTTACAGAAGGAAATTAATTTGCTCATACAAAAATAGACTGATATTAATTTTGTAAAATTTTTTAATTTGTGATAATCTACTCTAAAATAAAACAAATCTCTTATACAAAACAGTCTTATTTATTACAGAATTTCAGGTTCTTAGTAACTTACTAACACAGGAATAGAACACTCAACGTAACGTAAAAATCTAACATTAAGTTTTACGAACTAGAATAGAAAAAGTAATACAAATTTACAAAACTAAAGTAATTACAATTCGTCTTTTTCGTCTAAATCTACATCCGATAAATCGAATTCCTCTTCGATAGGTAATTCACCATCTTTTCCATCCCAGGGGCTGGTTTCGACAATTTTTGGCAATTCTGCACCTTTCACTGGAGCGGTATTACCACGTCCATATGACAAATCCCTAAAATGTTTCAATTAGAACTACGTTCAATGGCTTCAAAATTATCTTACCTCAAAAATTCATTAATTCCATCTTTTGAAAATGCGCCACGTAATAAAGAGTATTTCATTTTTTTAGCATTGACGACTGCCATAGCGGGATAACCAAAACCTCCAATATCCAAAGCGTTTTCTAATTCCAGTTGAGCTCCAGCTTCACTCCAAGTCCATCTGCAAATTGAAAAGAAGGAGGTCATGACTAAATTGAAATTTTGGTTTTCAAAGTTGAACTAAATGCCGTAATATTTAAATTAAGGACTAAAAATACTTTTTGGAAGAGGGAATTAAAAAATCTATCAAAATTGAATTATTCAATTAACCCACAATTGAAAAATAATCCAAAAAAAAATTTGAACGCCTATTATTTTTCGAAAATCTCCCTCCTTTAATTCTTATTAAGTGCTGATTCATAATAATAAAACATTTCATAAATAAAACTTACCCCCAAAGCTTTTTCTTGTATTTTTCACCCATATCTTTCAAGATGTTCAAGTAACTGTCTCTGCATTTACTCTGACAATCCAAAATATGAGGTAAAACGGAAACAACACACAATGATTTTTGTTGGCAGTCATTATCGAAAGATTCTTCATCTAAAATCTGCGTAATTTCAGGAGATGGAACGTTTTCAGCTACTTTATCCAATGCCCAATTGATGATGTCTTTTGCCGTGCGTCCTCCATCATAGTCTTCGACACTATCAGCAGTTTTAGCGCCAGCACCGAAATATTTAATAGTAGGATATCCACGAACTCCATACTGAGCTGCTTTGGCAGAATTAACAGTGGCATCCAATGCACCCAATTTGACTTTGCCTTTAAGTTCTGTAGCTGCTTCAGCCCAGTGTGGTTCCAAATTTTTACAATGACCACACCAAGGTGCAAAGAACTCGATCAACCAAATATCATTCGATTTCAACACCAATTTATCAAAATTATCGTCGGTCAATTCAATCACATCCTTACTATCGCCTCCACCAGATTTCGATCCAGATTTACCTCCCAACTTAAGGTTTACCCTGCTGCGAGCAACGCTTAAGGCTTCATCTACCAAACCTTGAGCGGTTCGTTGCCCATTATAATCGGCTGGTTTATTTTTGTTGTCTCCAAATATTTTAATGGTTGGAAAACCACGAACGCCATATCGTCCACCCAAACTTTGATGTTCATCAGCATTCACAGCTCCAACTTTTATTACACCCTGTTTTTAAGCCAACGATTACTTTTGTAAGTACAAAAATGAACATATGGTTTTACCTTCAAAGCAGTAGCAGCTTTTTGATATTCGGGAACAAGTTGCTGGCAGTGGCCACACCAAGGGCATAAAATTCAACAATCCAAATCTCGTCACCGTTGATCACCAATTTATCAAAATTAGAAGAATCCAATTCAACCACATTGGAACTTGGTGTGTATAAGCCTCCCCAAGAACTCGAAATTAAAATCGTAAAAACTAAAAACAAAGGCGTTACACTAAATAATGAATTAAGTATTCTAGATAATTTACCTAGTAATGGATACATTGTACTGTTATTGTGGCGACGTATAATTTACAAATGTAATATAACATTAACCGGCTCGTTTGTTATGCGAAAACTTATACACCTACAATCAGAAATTCGTGGTTAGATTTTATTGGACCAACACAACTTAGGAAGGGGAGCTCAAGTAAAGCTTGAACAACACCAAAAATACGATAAGTTGTGGAATGTCAAATGTCACTTCGTTAAATAAATCTGAATAAAGCCACGTTGCTACGCCAACGCTCTTCTCAAAAGTGACAGGTTAAAGTCAGTGGCGTAACATTAAATATTAAAGTAAGCAAATTTTTAATCGTGTTTCTTTTCATTATTAATGATACTTTTCCTGTCGTTTATTTTAAATACTTCACTTTAATATTTCGCTAAATGTAACCAAATGTGATGTCCACATAAAAATTTTATTTTTGGGATTTATTTTTGAGTATTTTTTTCTTATAATTTTAAAACATTGTGATGATAAATGAGGGGAGGATTTGTGACCATTGGCCGTTCCAGAGAGGGAAGAGGAATAAAAGATTGTGACCATGGACTTAGAAGGTACCTTCTAAGTTCATGATTGTGACCAACTGTGACAAAGAGAGGAGGTTAAAAATTTGGAAAAAATTGCGGGCGTGTGACGCGACCATTTAGGCGCACCCACAATAATAACAAGATAATGTTATTACGCAGAATCTCACTAGCCACGTGACGTCATACGCAAAAATTACCATAATAGAACTCCAATATTATCATATCTTGTATATTATTATATTATGCTTTGTGCCGAGCTGTTTAAGCGCGATTCATTTAGGCCCCAAATCTTATAAGCATCCTCTTATTATCTCTGTTCTTAGTTTTTATACTTGCTAGTCATAAAATTGACTTTTTGAAAGAAATTACTTACAATATTTATAATTTTGGTAAGTCTTCTTTACCTTTGTTAAAGTAGCCATGTTTGCAACGTGAGGGCACTTGCTTCTGTTCGTTGCGCTCCAAAATGCTTCGTTCGGCCACTCAGGTCTCAGAAAAAACAAGCTGATTTCGGAAATTTTTTAAAAGTATTATAAAAATAGTGGAAAATTTCGGAGGTTTGAGGGGTTTTTCCTCCTTGTAAAAAATCTTCCCCAGGCTAGTCAGTAAGTATATCCTGTCTATTGCAGTCTATATCCGGGAATACGAGCAAGAGTTGTGCGAAATTTGGAGTGATGTGGGGGTGGCAACGGTGAATTGAAAGAAGTCAGGCCCGCAAAAAGAAAACTTTGCCCAAGCCTAGCGATAAAGTAGCGGCTACCTATTAACCAGTGCTAACTTACTATCCAAGTCCCATCAGGGGGCGGAACGGAAATGCTATAAACAAAAGGTTTTACTTTTCATTATTCAGCAATTTTTGGGAGCTATCTGGCAAATAATAAATGGAAATTAGGTTTTCGTATGGAAAGTGAAGTGAATTAAATTTCTAGTTTTTTTCAATAATTTTTATTACACCTAGGTTAAAATAGTAAAATAAAAATAATAAAATGGTTCCAAAAGAAACCCATCCAAAAATAGTTTCCCTTGAATTTTCCAATAGGTAGTTGCCCAGCATTCAACCCTTCAAAATATTGTTAAACTGTGAACTACTTTCAATATTAATTAATTGAACCCCTGTATTTTTAAGTTCATTAGCGAGAATGGATTTTATGTTCGTAAATAGAAAATAGTTTGTATTTTTGTACTAACATATTTTTAATTAAAAATGTTTGTGATAAGGAAATACCAATGTATTGGTAAAACTCAAATTAATATCAAATAATGGATAAGTATTAAGTGATGGTATTTTTTAATAAAATTTTTAATGGGGGGGAAAAACAAGCATTTTCAAATTCTTTTTCAAATAATATGTTGGTTGACTCATATTTCGTTAAAAGATTCGAGAAAGGTTTGTTTGATCCTCTTTAAATCAACTATGGAATATGTTTAGTTATGAATAATTATCAGTAATGAAACAAATTTTGATTAATTTGTTACATAATGCAATTAGATTATGTAAATTAAATGGTTATATACAAAACCTATTTTAAATAACATTTTTTAGTGAAATCTTAAATTAATTAAGACTACATTTGCCAATGAAATGAATTATAATGTTTCATTAAGAACTTTATTTTTGATAAAATTGATTAACTAAAATTTGACATAGACTTACAATGTTAGAACACGATGATTTAATATGATGTAAATGCCTTAGAATAATATTATTTTTGCTCAACACAAATATCAAATCACTTTAAAATTTAATTACCAGAGTTAAGCAATTTACCTCTACATATGCAATTTTTTACCGCACCTATTTTTTTATAATTGATTTTCATGTTTAGGTAACATGAATTTTAAAGGAAATTCCTAGGCTAGTAATTTTAAATCAGGAAAAATTTTATTATATCTTAATATTTCTATATGAAAATTAATTCAACGTTTTAAATCTTGTTTCTTTATACATTCGCAATTTAAATTAATTATTTTATTTTAAATCAACGTTATTTAGGATTAAATAATTAAATTTAAATTTTTTGAAGAATTTGTTCTATTCTTTAATGCATTTTGCAAAGAAAGCCTTTAAAGTTAATTTAATTTAACAAATAATAAATAATGACAAAAGTTTTCTATAAAAAAGAGACCATTCCCATGAGATCATTGTTCACAATTAACAAATGAATTTTCAAAATAAAATTATCTTTAATAAATTTAATTTTCATCTAAGATTTAAATTTAAATTTTAAAACAGGGCTAAAATAAAACTTGATTTTTATAGAGATACATTTTGTCTTCCCCCCCCCTCTTCTTGAATTATTAGTGAAATTAGTCTCAAACGATTGAGTTTCAATAAGCTTCCATTTCTACAGAGTTCCCACCACGGGTGTACGATTAAAGAGATAAACTAACAAGCTATGTTTATACCGCATATGAATGTTCCACGAGTGTAGGCATTGTGCGAGAGAAAGGTGCCGACAGAGATGAACATGAACTTAATGCATGTAATGCAAATATCGCAGTGGGGCAGTGTACATATTTGCATATTATCTTTGGATTGTCTTAAATTAGTGAAAAATAGAAATATTATTGAACGACATGAATATGTTTCATCCACAAAACCTAAAAAAATGCGTATGGTTTCCTAAATCTCAAAAAAAATTGTTGAATTAAAATTTCGTTCTTTTAGTTCCCTCAACTGGCCCTCAAGCTTCAACTTCTTAAGAATGTAACCAAAGTACTTTTGTAAATACAATAAGTAAAAATTTATTGCATGTTTTTTGTTGATTTCTCAAGTTCTTTTAGTTCATAAAAGTATTGATGCAGAAGACAATCAACCTTGGTTACACATATTATTTGGTAAATTGTGGTATAATAAGATTACGCTGCCGTCCGAATCTTGGGCTATCAAATTTCATGACAATATTATTGTCATATACGAAACTGTTGCAATTGCAGATACAGTGGTACCTCAAGCTACGAACATCTCTAGTCACTAAGAAATCGGCTCGCAATCAAAGTTTTTGAACAAATTTTAATTGTGAGCCGATTTACTACTAGTACTATCGGAATAAAAAGTTCTGACCTCTGAGTTTAAAGCCTTTTATTTCAAAAAGTAACTGATTGAATTTTATGCACTAAGTATCTAAAAATAGAGAATTAAATTTTGTATTACATATTAAAATTTTAAAGTTATAGGCTTTATAGTGTGTTTTTGTTATGCAAATATTTAAAAAAAGAGCCACAATTTAAGCAACAATTAGCACGACGACAACTTTACAATTTTTTTTCTCGTAAAGTATTTGCTCAAATTTAATGAAATTTGGAATTCTTTTTTCTCTATTTCCAAATTTTTGTAATAATGTATTTTAAATATTTTTTGGATTATTAAGCATAACAGTAAAATATAATAACTTCGTTATTATAATAACTATTTTTCAAGTAATTGAATATATCAACCCAAAACTACGGTAGATTATTATTTTTCAATTGTTAGAATGTTAGATTATTTTCGAAACTATAAGAGTTTTATAATATTGAAACGGAACAGAATTCATACTTTGCGGGGAGCAGTGACAAGAGGAAAGAAAGATATTGAAGTGGCTATCGCCAACCAAGATTTAAAAAATATTTTTCAATTTATCAATTTGAAATTAATTGTAGTTTTCCCATTATATTATGTATTTTTTAATATTTCAATAACAATAATATATTTTGTTTTTATCTGTTTAAATCAAAAGATAGTAAATATTTTGTGTAATTTCTTTATACAGGGTGTCCCCGTTTGCAATTGCAAGTTTCATTTCTTCGTTTTTTTTTGCGAATCCTGTATCTTTTAACGAAACTAATTACAAAAAAACTAACGACCTAATTCGGGTAGCAAATTTAACGGATTATAATAATTTTATTCTAGTAACATTTTTAGAAAACCAACCCATTTACAAAATCCCAAAATAATGAACAAGGTCAAAAAATTGCGTTAAAGAGGTGTACCTCCCAAGGGTTTGAACTAGGACAAAATTTTATTTAAAATTATATCTTAGAAAAGTGTGTTCTATCACAACCTCAAAGGTTTACCGTGGACACGGAGACACCCTGTATGACTATTATATTTTTTATACCGACCTTGTTCATTATTTTGGGATTTTCTGTGAAATGGGCTGGTTTTCCAAAAATTTAGTAGACTAAAGTGATAGCTGGTTAAATTTCCTATCCGGTTTGGGTCGTTAGTTTTTTCTAATACGTTCGTTTAAGAGGTGCGGGTTTGCAAGAACATTTTTCTCTTAATTTAGTTTATAACTCGAAATCGAAATAGGTTAAATTTATTTAGGTATAATAGAGCTCAAAACATGATTTTGTATAATGGGTTGAAATTGTTTAATCGTTTGCCATTGCCTCTTAAATTGGAGATAAAATTGTTGAATTTTAAAAGAAGGTTAAAGTTTATGTTGCTTTTGAATTTATTTAGTGCTCTTAATTTTTTTATTATTTTCTTTTGTATACATATTTGATTTTGCATGTATATAGTGGTATTTATTACCAAATAAAGTTATTATTATTAAAATTTAGTGGGAACCTTGTTCCATCATACATACCTTGCATTTTGTCGGTGTCAAAAGTCGAATTTTGGGTGAAATTGGTATCAAGCAGTTGAACATAATTCATGCTTAAATGAGCATTCACTCTTATGATATGAACTAGCGAAAACTTGGGGGGGCAATTTCTTCTATTTTCCGTTCCAAATTCAATATGTCGAATTTTTCTATTAAATCGTTGTCAATCGGTTGAGCTTTTATATCATATTTTTAGTTTCATTATTTATGAAGTTATGGGTATTTGAAATTTTTGGGAACTATGAGCAAGTTGCGGGTTTTACCCCTCAATATTAAATCTATTTTATTAGATCTAGATATTAGATATAGAAGTAGAAAATATCAGATATAACGCCAGTAATGAGAAACATAGTGACTAAATATATTAGTCAAAATATAGAACATTTTTTTTTATTTGAAAATTTTTCTTTGAATCCATACCCTTGGTGGTAACCACTTGAAAGTTATTTTTTTTAATTTCTAATCCCAACTATTGATTTTTTATGCTTTTTACAGAAACATGAAATTATCTACAAACTAAATTAGAATTTTTTATTGCATGACATCGAGGGTTTTCAAGTTTTGGATTAAAGTAAGGAAATGTTAAATAATAATCGTCACTATTTTTTGTGCGTCGAAAGTTGAATATTTGTCAAACTGATGAGCATTGTTTGAACTAAAGGTAAGGTCAGGTGCAGTTACTTTTGCTGTGCAGTTTTTATACTGCGGCTGCATAAGCTGCATGTCAAGTTCACACACAGACTGAAAGTAGCCTGCAACATGCAGTTTTCTGGGTTGCAGCTGCTTAAAAAAGTTGCAAGCTGCACAAAAGTAGCAAACCTATTCACACGTAAGCTGCTTTTACTTTAGCTTACAACCGACACCTTGGCAGTTTTTTACTTCAGCTGCAACCGCCAACGTACTTTGTAGTAATTATTCGTGGAGTGTTGTGTTTGGAACAACGAAAATTTCAAAATTCCCATTTTGTATCATATATTTCGTTACTACCTTTTCTAGATTTTTCACTTTTAATTTTGGCGGTTCTTTGAAATGTTGAGCCCGAAGAGTGTGAATTTTTTTTTTAATTTCCTTGCCTGAAATATTGTAGATGCAATTTCTTCAAGACAATTCCGCCGTTTTATTTGGTTGTGGTAATTTGGGCTTGCAACATTCCAAGACAATTTCGGTCCTCCACCATTTCAATTAGTTTTAAAACGTCTTCACGTTTTCACTTATAGGGTGGCATTATGAAAATATAACCTTATTTATTTATCGTATGGCATAATACAAAAAGGAAAGGAAAAGTAACTACATGACATTGTATAATCAGATATTAATATTCCAACTTTTAATATAACCTTATTAAATGTCAACACACAAACTACACTTGCAACCGTTGCAAAAGTTTCTCCCAGGTGAATATTTTTACTGCGACTGCAACCCAGAAAATTGTGACTCACATTATGCTACTTTTAAACAACGTGTGCATTAAAAATGTTGCAAACAGCATTGCTGCATGCGCTATTTTGTGGGTTGCAGCACTGTTCACACAAGTGCAACTTAAGTGCCGCAGTTTTTTAATTGGCAGCGTAACAAAAGTAACTACGTCTAACCTTACCTTAACTGTCATGAAGTTATTTAGTTTGTGTGCCGTTCGAAACACGGAGATGTTTATAAAAAGTTCAATTCTTCTCGGATCAAACCCGGAACCTTCACATTAGTAGTTGGTCGCGGTAGTTAGTAGGTCAATGAATGAGCCATTAAATTATTTGTGACGTAAACGTCGGAATTAAGATTCGAACTGTAGGTAATTGTTTAATAAGTAAAACTATCATAAAATATTTTTGCAATATTGTCTGCAAATTAAAATAAAGAAAGACGTATATTCGTTGAATAGTTGTCAAGGATTGCTTGAAAGATTTAGTTAAATGTTTGATCATAAATTTTTGTTTTATTTAGTTTACGTACCGTTCGGACTAATCTTGCAGACTAGTCGTAATGTTTAATGCTAATTTAATATTTTAATGCAAGAAAATCTTTTGCAGAGCTAATACAAAAAAACGTTGTATGCAACACGTACGCAAATGGCTTTAGGGATTTATCTTAATGTTACGGATTCAGCTTCATTTGCTAAAACATTATTTTGCGTACTTATTATATAATATACTAAAGCTACCAATCCTAAGACGTGAGAATATTGATTTATAATTATATTAGTTGTAATAGGAATAATTATAAATAATGTAAATAGTTTATTAACTTGTGAAATTATATGTTGAATAAATTTTTTTAAATATATAAGCTTACTTAGTGAAATTTGAAAATTTTCAACTTATATTTTAGTCTTAGACCTTTGTCTTAGTCTAACCACTTTGCACAAATGTAAGTTGGAAAATTTTCAATTTTCACTAAGCTTGTATATATTTTAAAACTTTTATTCAACATAAATATTAATAGGCTGCTTTTTTCTTTAAATTAAATCGTTCAGATTTACTTTATAGTTTTCTTTAACAGACTGCATCCTCCTTTGCAAAGGGGACTTTCCCTTCCCGAAAATGGGCCCTCAAGTGAAGAACCAATAAGAAATGTTAATAGCCGACAGACTGATGTATTTAATTTCGATTTAAGTTTGGCAACAACTTCTAGTTCCAGGGATGATCACTATGATCAAGTGTTTCAGTTATCAGGTACTATCAAAAATATACCTGATATGATAAATTTTGTTATTTAATAAAGCAACTCATTTTAGACCGTTTAAATGGGCAAAGGGTACAGAGATCTAATAGTTCACCGAGAAGACTCCAACCACCACCTCAACCATGTAGAACATTAAGAGAACAACAAGTACTAGAATTAAAAAAAGAAATTAATCATCCTGCAGGAGTGAGATTGCAAATTAGAAGAAAAGACTGTGTCAGTTCGATAGCTTTAGGAGACGCACTGGGAGCCGTTTGGTAAGTTTAGAAAAATTTCGTTGTGATAATAAAGTTACATTTACAGGGTGTGCGGTTGGAAACAAAAAGAGCATCCAATGTTATATAATTTTTTACATATCGGAGATCAGTTACTAACCATCGAAGGAAATGAAATAAGTAACGCTAACGATGCTCACAAAATTTTGCGTTCGACAAGTTGCGGACTTTATGTAAGCACAAAACCGAATTGTTTGTTTATTTTACTTATTTGATTTTGAATATTTGCAGGTGAATATGATAATAAAACGTGTACCATTTGGTCAAGTTTATGTAATTCGACGAAATTTAGAAGGCCAATCATTAGGAATAATTCAAGAAGGTAACACGGCTGTTATTCAATCCGTCGAACCTGGAAGTTTAGCTTCAAAGCACGGTTTATCCTCAAGAGCACCTACATGTGATGGCCTTTCCTTTACTAACTGGGTTTTAACAGAAATTAACGGGCGTCCATTAAATTTATTTTATAAAGAAAATCAAGTGAAAGATCGTTTAAACTCAGTTGGTCGTGATATTTCAATTTTAGTCCAACCTTTAGATCTAATTAAACAAATTAAGAAACAACTCAAAAATATTAGAAACTACAAAGAATATATTTTACAATAACGCTTAAATGTACATAAGAAGTCATTAATAATAAAATAATAACGTGTTTTGAGTCAAAAATTAATTTTTTCTCTATTAATGGTTATAAACAAAATTACTGAATATGGTTAAACCTCGCCATTTACAGTCAGCGGACCTGCTGTCTAATTTTATTTTGTTTAGAATTGCATGGAAGGCTATCCCATTTAAAATTGTGCAATTTGAAAATTTTTCTGGTAAAAACCATCATTTGAAGAATTTCAAGTTCCATATGTTATTTCATATACGTAAGCAAATATTTTGGTCATTTTTCAGACGAAATCTTTGTAGTAGTGGTGCTAGGTTGTTTTAGAAGGTGGACAGATATGGACAAAGAAAGAAAATAATTTTTAAATACAGTCGGGTCCGGTTATAACGACACGTCGGTGCAAACAAAATGTACTCGCTATATGCGAACTCGCTGTAAACGATTTTAATAAAACCGATTACAATAAACTTTCACCTTGTTAATACTAAGAAATAATATTGTAGATACATACTACATATTTAATATATTATGATTTATTCAATATAGAAAACATAAAACATTAATAATTAAACAAATTGAAAAATGCGCGTATACAAACATTTAAAATGTACATACCTACATCACTTGTATGTAATAGTCTGTAATCTTTTTGGGTTGCAGTTTTATTTAAAATTAAATTTTTCACATTTCATTTTCAAATTAAATTTTTTTAAAATAAATTAAACTTGTCCATGATATTATTTTGAAAATCATTCAATTCTATATAACAGATATGGGAGACTGGTAAGACAACTCCGATTTTGACCATTTTTTAAAATGGATTATGAAGGATGAAGGTCTAATTAGCACATAAAAAATAAAATTTGCGGACAGTTCACACATTTTGGAAAAAAACGGATTTAAAATTTATTTACAATGCAATTTACTCATTGGCTCTTTTGAACTGTAACTCCGCCCATAGAAATTTAAAATAGGGTTTGGCGACAGTAAAGATAACAGAAGCTCGGTTTTTACAACAAATTATAAAACATAAAAGTGTAATGAACAAATAAAAAAATAAAATTTGTGGTTAGTCAACAAATTTCGGAAAAAATTCACGCAACATGTTGTTGCGTTTGTCGAAACCGCTTGTAGCGTCCAGGGCGACTTTCTACTATTCAAGTTAGACATGATATCAGTAGCACTTTATAACAACGAAAATTTGAACAATGATGACCGAATACGAAAAAATACCTACCTATTACATCCAGTCGTACAAAAAATTTTATTTAGAATCGCTTAATAAGTTGTTTAATAGAAATGTCACAGCAAATTTGTTATCATTATTGCACGTTATAATCAAAGCTAACCCTTTGACGAATTATTGAGTTCTCGTTGTAATCGCAGCAGTAAAAATGTTCGTCACTATTGAAAACTGCTCGTTGTAAGTGAAGCATTTCATCAATTTTGCAAATCAAATGTACTCGTTAAAACAGATGTGCTTGTTATATCCAAGCTCGTTGTAAGCAAACTCAAAATGTATTGAGCGTAATGGATAATTTTTGGTACCTTGAAAAATTACTCGCTAAAACCGAACGCTCGCTATAAGTTGTACTCGTTATAAGCGGACCTGACTGTATCAATGTCTTATAGAAAATTCTACAAAATATAATAGAACTGCGATAACCTCATCAAGGCTACAGCAGTAGCATCATTACAATGTTGCAGAATTTAAAGTTTTCATGTATATATGGCACTGATAATGACTAATGATTAATTAATATTAATCGTTAATAAATTAATTAATTGTGCATTTTTTATTTTTAATAGAAACTACATTTATTTTAACACAGAATATGAGTTTAATTAAATAATTACAATAAAAATTTTAAATCTGTCTGTAAAGTATGCATACAGTAGAGGAAAAAGTTTCATAGTGGGCTCATCCCAGCCGTTGCTCCTACCTTACGTGGATGATTTCATTTACTATTTTAAGAGTTATGAAAGTGAAAAAAATTTTTTGGGCGCCTTGAGTAGGTAGGTGGTTATCACCTTTATACTCTGAACTTGTTCTTAAAAATTGGAGCATTTGTTGGGTCAATGAATTGAATTATTATTAAAAAAAATTTGGGACAAGTTAAATTGCGCTCTTCACTAATTTTTCCTCAACTTCTTATATGAATGGGCGTGCGGTTATCACCTTAATACTATGATTTGATTAATAAAATTTATAGTATTACTTTAGTTCATCAATTAACGCATTTTGAAAAATAAATACCAGGATATAATTTTTATGTTAGGAGTATAATATAATGCGTTGGATATTTACATAGTTTTCAGCAGTAATTTTGATAGTCAAGTAAAAAACAATTTATTTATTAAGTTTTCGTGTATCCGGAAAACGCGCTGAGATTTAAATGTTTTTATTATCAGATGTGGGAATGAAGTCTTGATTTTAAACAATAGTTTTGGATGCCGCACCTTATCAAAGTCTTGTCGAACCTCTAGAAATTCAGCGGAACAAAATTTCTTTTTTTTAATCATTATTAATGGTTTCAATTATTATACAATGGCATTGCTGAAATGTTGTGCGATTGCGTCGAAAATCGAATTGATGGTTTAGAATTAAGGCTGTTTTACAGCGAAATCACAAACTAAAGATATTCTATGTTTTAAGGTCCACGAAATTGCAAAATACAGCTTTATTTTTTAATATTTTCTGGCGACTCAAAAGCCAATTTAATGAAAAGACTTCCGCACAGCGTAGTTACATATTTTTTTCATTTTTAATAAATGAAAATGAGCTCTAATGTTGGACAAATATGTTACTTTTTATAATATTTTTTGGGCATATAGAAAGTTCGAAAATTTTTAAAACTAACTAACCACCGTAGGGGCATCTTTTAGAAAAGTAAATATTAAAGCAATGGCATGTCGTACACTAAACCTTAAAATACTCAATTTAGTTGTAGTCGGGTGAGAACAGCCTTAAATCGTTCAGCAAGGGCGGATCTAGCCAAAGTTCATGGAGGGGGTAATAAATTTTTTGCAATAAAATTTAGAGAAATTGCTTCATTTTTTATTTAACAGTCAACATTAAAAGGTATGTAGGGAGGAGGTAAAATTTAGATGTAAACCATGCTTTAAGACGACTAATTTTATGTTTCTTTCATTTCAAGTAAAAACTTTATTTATAGCCTTATTTATAGTTGCCAAGTTTCAGATTGGGTTAGGAAAATGCGTCGCAAGCAAAACTTTTAATTTTCAAGAAAAAATCGTTTTAAATGAATAATAATCATGATGTTGATATTCTGATATTTGTTTTCAAATGTAATATTTTTGTAGGCAAGGTAGTTATCCATTAACGTTTCAGTGTACCCTCCCTTACATCTGGCGGATTTTTTTTACAAAAAATAGTGGGACACCGCAGTTAAACTCCTAATAACATTTTTGTGATTATAAAATTTTACAATTTTTTTAAATATTATTTATTATTTTAAATTTAATTTGCGGTTCCGACTAAACGGAACTACGTTCTAAATAAGGAAGTAATTCGATTTTATTTCCTTGTAGTTTGGTTTTTGTTCTTTAAGATTTGCCTCAAATAAGACGTTGACCCAATTAACCAACGGCCCAAATCGAGAATATTATCAGTCGAAACTGATTGTATTATCAGTGTAATCCTCGTTGATGTAATAAATTTAATGTCAAATTATTTAAAATGTTTACACATGAAGTATTTAAATACTTTCAGTTATTTAAATGATGGAAAATGTATTTATTATATCTTACCCATTGATTCGGATATTTATTTAGTTAAATTAATTTTAATTTAATTTTTTGAATTAATCAAAAAAATTGACAAATTAAGGTACATTAAAAATAGATAAAAGGATGTACATAGGTCATAATATATTTAATTACTTGTTGATTCAAATATTTATTTAATTACATTTAAATTTAATAGATAGTGCGGCCCGAAGGCAACACTTGGGGAGTAATTTTGAATTCTCTTACATGTCCACATTACAGGTACACAGTTTGATTTATTAATTTAGGCTTTTATAATATAATTATTATTAATTTTAATTTAATTATCAGAGTTACATACGTTACAGATATGATATAAAGACAAATACCTACTACATATAGGTTATTATTATATTTAATAATAATAAACCAGCAATTTATTTAGAGTATGCCAAAAGTACACCAATAAAAATTTTTTCATAAACTTATACTCGGATCAACAACGTATTCAATCAATGCGAAGGTAGCCCGATAAAATCAAGAGGGTTTTAACGATAAGCTCAGGCTACACTCTTGTACTGTATAGTTGATGGTCTGGCGCTATTCCTCACAATCGCACTGCGACAAGGGAATACTTCTCCGTCTATAAAGAGAATCATTGCATATACGCAGTGATTGGTTTGCATCCTATTCATTGTTACCCAGGTATGTCAAACCCTGTAGGTTTCTTGTCTGCTGGGAGGGGTCCGTATACTTCTGGAGAGATACTATTACACCAGTCCACTCTCCACTTGTCTATCATACTATAATTATTGTCGTCTGCCAGTTGCTATCCCATTCTTAAAGGAGGATGCCTGGATTTTAGCCTATTTTTGTAGAGGTGAGTTATGTCTTGGTGGATAGGTAGATGTGGGTTGCTTTCACTCTTGTTGAATTCTCGAAGCAAACAACAAGATGAAAATATAAAAATTACCAATGTTCTATGAGCCTACCACCCAACCAGATATAATCAGTGAAAAATTGGATGTCGATATTAAAGGTACCACGAGTATTTGGTTTAGGCATATACTTGTGCCTTTGACATTGTCATTAAATTCTAATACTGTATTGGTTGTATTTGGCTGAAAGATATTCCATAACCCCTAGGACCCTAGGTCAGAAGAAGCTTCTGAATTACTTGCTTCCAGATTGAATGAGAAAAATTTACTGGAACAAGGAACCAAAATTACCTTATACCGTGCAAGGGAAAAGGATTTGAAGGCAGTCTTGTATATTGTCACGATATTAAAGGACTCCTGGAAAAATTGGGTCTTCGGAATATTTTCCAGATGATTGGCTTCTATTTATTGACAGCTCAAAGCGAAGTTTGAAATGTGTCCTACACAATGGAAACAAATATGGTTCAATATCAATTGCTCACTCAACAAAAATGAAAGAAAATACAGTAAAAGCTCTTATCCGCGGTTCCGTTATTCGCGGTTTCAGTATTCGCGGAAGAAAAATTGAGACCACTTTCTGTATTCGCGGCGAAAATTTCATTATTCGCGGATTAATAATTTCGATTTTGAATATTATAATTTATATTCAAAACTCAAAATTAAATAATAATATTTAAACGAAAAAATTTAGACTTCAAGGAGGTTCTTGTTTTGGACAATGCTCCGGGTCACCCTTGTGAGCTTGAAACTATGCATCCGAATATTAAGGTGATATTTTGCCTCCGAACACGACGACTTTACTTCAACCAATGAACCAGGGAATAATTCAAGCTTTGAAGTTCTTTACATTAGGCGAACCTTTAAAATCATTCTGGATATCATGGAATGTGATTCTGACGTGAGTTTTATGGAATTCTGGAAAAAATTTAACATAGCAATGTGCATTGTTAACATAAAGGAATCGTTACAAGAGCTCAAGCATTATACACATTAATCATATTGGAAAAACTATAGGTTGATCTAACAGTCTGTGAAAGTGAGGATTTAAACAAATTAAAACATTAACTGACACAATTGTACAAATTGCTAATGGAATAGGACATGATGGTTTTGAACAGATAGATTCAGTGACGTTCAAGAGCTGCTTCAATCACACGATGAAGATTTAAGTGAAGCCGACTTGCAGGAAATGTTAAAACCCTTCAAGCTTCAACATCTTACAATGATACGATGACAATCACCTTAAAAAACCAGACCGCAGGTTTCCAAATGGCAAATGAACTGTGAGATCACTTCATTAAAATTGACCCGTTTTGGAAAAAACCTTCCTTTTAAAGGAAAATTGAAGTTGCCACAGCTGAATACCATGCGGAATTAAAGGCATTTTAAAGACGGCAAAGCAAGAAAAAATTACTAAATATTTTAAACCAAATAATTCAAACAATAATAATTAATAATAATGATAGGTATGTGATTAAACTGATTTTATTTTTATCTATTTTATTTTATTTTCGTACCTTGGAACCCAACCCTTGCATTTCCATACAAATCACTATTCCATATTCACGGTTTCCTTATTCGCGGCATAATTTTGGAACGTATACCCGCGAATAAGGAGCTTTACTGTATAACAATATAGCTTTGGTCTTGGAGAAGAAAATGTATCATGAACATAAATATGTGATTTGTGTGGACTTAAAAATGGTAAACTTTCTTCTTAGACAGCAAAGTGGATACACCAAATATCTTTGCTTCTGGGATAGCAGAGACAAAACACAGCACTGGATTAGAAAAGAGTGGCCCAACAGAGAAAACATGGACGTTGGGGAAAAGAATGTCGTTAACGACCCTTAGTTGAACGAGAAAATCATCTTTCCTCCACTGCATATCAAGCTAGGCCTTATGAAACAGTTCGTAAAGGCTCTTGATAGGAGTGGTTCATGCTTTGCATATATGGGGAAAATGCCTAAGTTGAGTACCGAAAAAATTAAAACAGGAATATTTGACGGCCAACAACTAAGACAATTTATTAAGGATTCTGCCTTTGTAAATTCGATGAATGAAACTGAGCGAAAAGCTTGGACTTGATTTGTTGAAGTTGTCAGAAATTTTCTGGGCAAACGCAAAGCTCAAACTATGTTCAACTGGTAAACGAGATGCTTAACAGTTTCAAATCCTTGGGTGTAACATGAGTATTAAGGTGCACTATTTACACAGCCACTTAGACCGTTTTCCTGAAAATTTAGGAAACATGAGTGAAGAACAAGGTGAAAGATTTCACCAGGATATTAAAACTATGGAGGACCGCTACCAAGGAAGATGGGATAAGCACGTGTTGGCAGATTACTGCTGGAGTTTAAAAAAGTGTTTAAAAATACATTCAAGAATGTCACGGAAAAGAACCTTCTGAAGTGCTCAGTGATATTTGATAATAATAATTAATATAATAATAAAAATTGTTAGTTTTTAGTTGTTTAGTTTTTTTATTTTATCCATGGATTTTACTTAAAATAGTGTAATTTCATGTCATTAAAGTGTTATATCTCAGAAATTTGACCTGATAGGCAAAAACTAAAGCCATATTTGAATTCAGGGCATCAAATCCATACGGAATTAGCTTCAAATACCCATTTACCAAAATGGCTGTTGGCCTGTGTTATTATTCCCACGTTTCACTCATTTGAAAGAAACGCGTTAGGGGCATAGATTCGACTCCCACTTGGTACAGCTGGCTGAAAAGCTGGTACGTCCAAAATTTTTTTTATATAATTTGTTGAGTCCATCGCAAAAATTTTCAATTTTTTTTTGGATAAAAGTAAACTACCTACATAGTATGAGGGTTTGCAGTGCAACCCTGTAGTGTAAGCAAGTGTTTTTTCAGAGGAAAGGCACATACAGTTTATAAAGACCATTTTCTCTGCGTCCTAGGAAGACAAGAATGCAAAAATACCTAAGTAATATTCTATGGGTCTATTTTAAAAACAATAGATTTAGCCCGGGGGTTTTTGCGATTCTCTGAGTAGACATATTATATAATTAATGGTATTGGTGAGCTCTTTACGATAAAGTGTATTAGTGTATGGATGAAAACTTGTGAAATAAAAACAAAAAAATGTTTTAAAAGTGCAAATGCCGCGTAATTCAAAAATCGCAACAACCTGTATGTAGTACATACTATATTATCTTCATCAGCGTAATATTTGTATTTCCAGAATAATGTTTTCCAAAAATCTAAAGTTCTCAATGGATTTGGGAAAAAAAATTAACGATAGGGTACAATAATTTTTGAATTTTGATATAAAATTTTTATTTAATTTATAAATTGCTATCTTTGTTTCACTTTTGCTTTCAATATTTGATAAAGCACTTGTGACTTTTGATCGTGTAAAATCTTTTTGTGTTTGTGAGTGCTTTCGTTTAGTAAGTTCTTGTGTTTTCATTAAATATTTGTTTTACAAAGAATGGCTAAAGTGATTAAATTATCTGGAGTACCCATGAATTCCGAAATCTCTAAAAAACTGCTTAATAAGTTTTACAATTTATTTCATGATTATAATCATGTTTATCAACTAATAGAAATTGATCCAAAGGTTTACGTACAATTTTGTCAAACGGTGAGTATATTGGTGTTTTTTAAAATAAAATTTTTGGAAAGATGCGGCGTACATAGTATATGTATTTGATATCTCCAGATTCAAGCCAAATGTTTGTGCAAAATTGTTGGTATCAAACGTTTGACTTAAATGAGTTTTCATTGCCATCGTTTGAGCTTTATTCGCAAATTTTGTTACAAACGATGATTCGTTTGGGCTACAATTTAAGAACCTCTACCCCAATCAAAAATTATCAAAATAGTAATTGCAGTTTAATATTAATTTTTATCAATATTTTAGATTTACCAACGGAGAGATTATGTGGGGCTTGCACTCCAATATAAGAATTTGCATTCATTTTATTGCATTTTAAATGAAGAAGATCGAGCAAACTTGTTAAAAATGTTTGACGCTTTACGCAATCTCCACGATGAAATACAAGCTTGTTTAGAATGTGATATTTTTGAAGCATACATAAATAATAAAGTAAAGGAAGAGAATGCAATCAAGATGTGTCTAGCAATGGGCGAATTTTTCACTCAATATGGACTTTTTAATAATGCTATTGTTTTTCTAAATTTTGCTGAATACCTGTCAAGATATGTTCAAGATGTAAAATTAAAACTAGAAGCCTTAGAAAAGTGAATAGATTAACGAGCTTTTTATTTTTCATAAAATATTTTTAAAAAAATAATTTTCTGCAGGCTAATTTATTTGGATGCAATTTTACATCGTTTTAAAAGGTCAACCAAATCTGTATTGCACACCGAACCGTTGTATCAAAAACAGAATTCGTAACCGAACAGTTTTTACACGATCTCAAACAGAAGTTTAAGAGTGAACAGGATCTGAAGGATTGTATTGGAATGAACTTGGCCACATTATATTCAAACTTATCTTATTTACATTTCACAAGGAGTAGATATGATTTGGTGGGTAAAAGTTTTTTATTTTACAATACTGGACACTAAAAATTCAATTGCAGGCTTATCAGTACGCGGTCTCTTCCATAAAATATTTAAGTCACGATGAAGACATGAGGTAACGATTTCATTTTCTTAAATTAAAAAAATCAATTTTTTCCTTTAGGATAACAATACGAATTTGTCACCAAGCTTCGAAAGCCTTTGCGGCTAATAATTTCTACTTTCAAGCCAAATATTTTATTGATCAAGCGATGAATCGAGCCAAAAAGATTTACTTCAATTTAGACAGAAATCCAAATTTTGCAGAAATTCTTATGGATTACGCATTTTTTCTTAAAAAGTTTGGAAAATATAAAGAGAGCCAAGCACAATATGAAAAAGCCATAAAAATATATAAAAATGTTTTCAGTAAGACGAACCTGCATATTGCAATAGCGGAGAGAGATTTGGCTGAAACTTTAGAAGAAGGAATATCCAAACCACTTACGCCGTGAAGTAAGTTGACGGGGATTTTTTAATTTTTATAAATGTGTGTTTTTCAGATTAATCGAAAATGCAATTTCGTATATGGAGAAAACCTTACCATCGGGAGAAGTTGAAAAGAGTACCACGATGTTGGTTAATGCTTATATGGTAAAAGCTTTATTGTTGATAAAACTCTTTAAGTCGGACGTACCAAGTGACAGATATACCAAACAGTTACACCAAGTTAAGACGTCGCTGGACAAGGAAGAACGAGTCATTGCGCAATATTGCGGAGTCACCAGTTCATTATATACAAAATATCTGATAGTTCTAACAAAAATTTATTTTACGACTAGTAACGACGATTATGCCATTATGCGGTCTAGGTGTATCTTGGGAAGGCCAGCGGGATCTATTTCCACCGGTAGAAACTTACATGAAGCTTTGGTGAAATCAGAAATGGCTTCTATTTTGATTCGATCTTGTACCATGAAAAATTATGGAGACGAAATAATCAAAGCAACACTGGCTCTTGAAAGTAGCACTGCAATTATTGCGAAAACTGTAGTTAATGCACATTGTAGAGAATTAGGACAATATTATTTAACTCTAAAGGACGCACACATAAAAATAGCAGCTAGCATACCTATCGATGAAGCTGACGCTGCTCCGTTTGAAAATAAGTGCCACGATTATGAACTGCGTTATATAAATTGGAAACGAGATTGGGAAACGGATTATCATCAAACCTTTACTGATCTACGCGATGACTTGCACAACATCAAAATGCTTATCGATCAAGTTGAAAAAATGGAACCAAGTATATAAAAGATCTGTCACGTTTTAAATTTTCAATAATAAATTTTTAAAAGCATTGCTGTATCGTCCTGTATAAAACTATAATTCCTTTTTAAATATAATAAAAAATAAACTGTTTTTACCATTTTTTGTATTCTCAATTTGTATTCGTAGATACCTAAGTGAAAAACATACTTGAGATTTGTTCCGTTGCATTGTCAAAGTGTAATTCGGCATGAAGAGATATTATTCTGAGTTTGGAAGTATTTAAAATACTTAATTATATCGGGATATCGTCCAAAAAGAAAAAGAGAAGTTGGGCGTCCGAGGAAACAATGGACGCCGGAACAGGCTTTAGACTAATCCAGGAAGTTTAAAGAAGAAAAAGTATTAAAAATTTAATAATTTTGAGATAAAGAATGTGCTAATTTTCACATTCATAAATGTAATTTAATTGGTAATCCACCAACACCGCGTATCGTTTCTTCCTCTTTGTGCCCTTTCTTGCACCCTTTATACCCCGGACCACGCTGTCGATCGCATCGGTGATGGATCTACCTTCTCGGAAGCCGTATTGCCTATCCGAAAGGCTCTCGGTCATTTCGATCTCCTGTTGAAGTCTTTGCAGAATCAGTCTCTCGAATAGTTTTCCGACATGGTCCAACAAATGAGCTCGGGAGCTCCAAGGGTTTGTTGCCTTTTCTTAATAGCAGCAGTTTGGCTTTCTTCCATTTCTCCGGGTACCTGCCCTCCCGCAGGCACCCGTTGTAAACCTCAAGCAGAGCCTCGGGTCGTGCTTCTGCCAACTCTCTGATGACGGACGAAGGGACTCCGTCTGGTCCCGGTGCCTTGTTGTTCGACATCTTTCTTACGGCTACTCTTAGTTCGTCCTCGTTAAACAGTGGGACCCCTCCGTCCACCACCTTGGTGTGAAATACCATTTCCGGATGTTCTGGGAAGAGGTTCTGGATAATTTCTCTGAGGCGAGCCTCAGTCAGGCCCGGAATGGAAGGCCTGCCCAGCTTCTTGGTCACTATTTGGTACACCCCTTCCCAGACATCCCTGTTCACTTTTTCGATGAGTTCTTTCCATTATTTTTCTTGCTTTCTTTAATCTTGTATGTCAGTGTCTCGCGGAGTCTTTTGAGTTCCAACCTTGCCTCTTCGCTATGGGCTGTTGGCGGGTCCATTGTGCGTTGAGTGGTTTTCTCAGTCGCATGTAAGCCCTTCTGGCCACCACGCATTGCTTCCTTGGTAGAGCAATTTCCTTTGTCTACCAGCAGGCCCCCCTTTTTGTTGAGGGACCCCACTTGGGCATCACGGCGTCGCACAGCCTCCTGAAGAACTCCCCTAGTCTGATGTCGCCAATGGTGCGCTGCAGATCCGGCCCGCGCAGGTAGACTAAGGTCGGGCATGTTGATCCTTCTCCAATTCCATCCCGTGGGAGATGGTCTGTCTGTGATGGAGGATCGGCCGATCTCGAATGTGATATATCTATGATCGCTTGCCGTCTCTTCCTCTTTCACCCTCCAGCCGGATACCCTGTTCGCCAGCTCTGACGAGACCGCCGTAACATCCAGGTAGGACTCGTACTTGCACCTCTCGAAAGTCGGAGCGTTACCATCGTTGCAAATGGAGCAGTCCAGCACTGCCAGGACCTCCATCAGAAGAACTCCCCTGGCGTCATTAATCTTGGAACCCCACGTGGATGCCTTAGCGTTAAAGTCGCCACCGACGACTATTGGCTTGGACCGCTTTTTCATGTCATTTCTTAGATTCCAGATATGTTCAACGAATTCCTCCAGCGTCAAATTGGGTGACATGTAGCAGGAATATGCCACCAGCGTTGGCGTCTCTACCCATGTGTAACATGGGTAACGCCAGTCTTCGGAGGTCCTCTTTTACTTCCTCCTTCGTCTGATTGCAAACATCTTTTTTAACCTTATCAGGTCTCTTGCCACTTCGACTTTGTCCTTTAGGACGTTTTTTAGTTTGTGGAGTTGGTTTCTCTCTTATAGTTCCACTATTATGCCCCTTGTTTGGTTTGTCGTAAGCCACTGATTAAGGGGGTTTCCGCCCCCTGAGTGCGGTTCTGACTTCACTCATTTTGTGTTTAATATTTTCGGGGGAGGCCTTGATGATTATTGCATCCCTCCTATTGGACTCTCTTCTTGTTTTCGGGACAGGGATTTTCTCTTTTTCTACTTGTTTGTTGGCTCTCTTTCGGTAGGTTACCGTGTGGAATTTCTCTTCCGGTTTCCTGTTGCCATCGTCTATACATCGGTTCATGATGTTTTTCTGGGCCGTCTCGAGTTTTTGCAGGTCTGTTTCTTCTGCGTTGTCGGTGGCGTTTGAAGCCACTGCCAACGCCTGGTTCTTGTTCTTAACAGTCTGCCCCATGGTAAGATTGGGTACCTCTGAATTTTTGGCTTTCGCAGTTTGGACTGTTTGTTGTAGCACCGCCTCGACATTTCCAATTTTGTCGAGGGTATCTTTAGCCGCCTCCTTGCTTTGCGTTGCTTTGGATCTAGTCTTTTGGATTTCTTCCATCAAGTTCTTGTTCTGATTTTAGAGGCTTTTTATAGCTTCTCCATGTGCCTTAATGGTTTCAATCTTTTTCTAGTAATTCCTGTTGATTTGCGATTTTTTCCTGTATCCTCCGTAGATCTGCTGGGGACATGCTAATCGCTGATACTGCTTCGTGTGTTGTCGGGTCTTTGCGTGTGGTCTGATTGATGTTATCAGTTCTTGTTGCTGTTACGACTAGTAACGACGATTATGCCATTATGCGGTCTAGGTGTATCTTGGGAAGGCCAGCGGGATCTATTTCACCGGTAGAAACTTACATGAAGCTTTGGTGAAATCAGAAATGGCTTCTATTTTGATTCGATCTTGTACCATGAAAAAATTTTGGAGACGAAATAATCAAAGCAACATTGGCTCTTGAAAGTAGCACTGCAATTATTGCGAAAACTGTAGTTAATGCACATTGTAGAGAATTAGGACAATATTATTTAACTCTAAAGGACGCACACATAAAAATAGCAGCTAGCATACCTATCGATGAAGCTGACGCTGCTCCGTTTGAAAATAAGTGCCACGATTATGAACTGCGTTATATAAATTGGAAACGAGATTGGGAAACGGATTATCATCAAACTTTTACTGATCTACGCGATGACTTGCACAACATCAAAATGCTTATCGATCAAGTTGAAAAAATGGAACCAAGTATATAAAAGATCTGTCACGTTTTAAATTTTCAATAATAAATTTTTAAAAGCATTGCTGTATCGTCCTGTATAAAACTATAATTCTTTTTTAAATATATTAAAAAATAAACTGTTTTTACCATTTTTTGTATTCTCAATTTGTATTCGTAGATACCTAAGTGAAAAACATACTTGAGTTTTGTTCCGTTGTATTGTCAAAGTGTAATTCGGCATGAAGAGATATTATTCTGAGTTTGGAAGTATTTAAAATACTTAATTATATCGGGATATCGTCCAAAAAGGAAAAAAAAAGTTGGGCGCCCGATGAAACAATGGACGCCGGAACAGGCTTTAGCCTAATCCAAGAAGTTTGAAAAAAAAGAAGAAGTATTTAAAATTTCATAATTTTGGGATAAAGAATGTGCTAATTTCCATATTCATAAATGTAATTTAATCGGTAATCAAATTAATCTCGACATAAAAATTTTGCGTTTCTTTTAATTTTCACAGACTATCACACCACCGATCGTTTGATTTATAGCGAAAAATAATATTCGCCATTTTGAAACGGCGGGTAAAATTCGAAAACAAAACCTTGCCTTACCTTGTCTTCTTAGTCCTGTGGAGTACTGGGGCTTTGCCCTACACCTCCTTCATCTGGCTGGCACGATTGCCTGGATTCTTGGCTCTGAAATAAAAGAAAGTTTCGCGTTGCTGCGGTTCGCGCCGAGGTGGGTACCTCTGTGTCGGAGTTACAAGTTTTCTGATTTTTCAGAGAGGGTTGCGGAGCTGTTTGCGCGTCGCGATCTTCCTACATGATCCCTTCGCGAAAAAAATAGAGTTTGAGAGTAGTGGTTTTGTTGGAGTCCCATATCGCCCTTTGAAGGCGAGAGCTTGCGGAGATGGAGTTGAGGGTGTCGCTGTGAAGTGTAGAGATCTAATTGGGAGGTTGCAAAATAGCTCTGGGTCTCTTATATCGCAAAAAATCTTTGAGTTGTTAGTTACCAAGCTCTTGGATTAGTGGGTTTTTGGAGTGCTCAAAGGTTTCGAATTTTTCTGTCAGGTGGCGGATAAACTCTTTGATGAGCTCCACACCGGAGTCCGCCTGCAGCCTCTTGTTTGTGACGAACCATGGGGCCTTTATGGCTCGTCGTGGGGCAATGTTGTTGGTGAAGATAATAGACTCTAAGTGGGATTTGGCTGCGTAGCCCCAGACAGGGACCGCGTAGATTAGAATGGGTCGGATGATTGATTTATAGAGGACGAGTCGGTTTGGGATTGAAAGTTTGCTGTTGCGGTTGAGCAGGGGGTGGAGTGCCACCATTGCGCTTCTTGCTTTTACTGCGGTGTCTTTTATGTGGGGGCCCCACCATAGTCCCTTTTTTTGTGAGCGTTGGGAGTGGGGAAATCTTTAAAAGACACCACCCAGATGGTTTGGGTGGTAGTGTCGGATTTTTACCGACTAAAACCCCACTCCTTGGAGGTGCCGGGAATCGCCTAGGCATTACTTCCGTACACTCTCATGCTGCCGACCGTTTTCACCCTTTCGGGACTTTTTTCTTCATTGTATGGATTCATCCTGCAGTTTGGCTTTGGCAGAGATGATGTCCACCAGCATCTTGTTTATGGTATTCCAATTTTCTTCACTACCCAGCATCAGGTTCACTATGTTCGATGGGGACAAGTTCTGCCCCAACTGCGTTTGGGCGGTTAGTCGCTGATCCGTCCATTTGATGCACGAAAAGATGGAGTGTTCTGCGTCGTCTACTTCTCCGCAGAAAAGGCAGTTGGGGGTATCTGCTCTCTTGAATCGATGCAGATAGCTCCTGAAACAGCTGTGCTCACTCAGGGCCTGGATGGCCTCGTAAGACAGCTCGCCATGCTTCAGGCGATGAGTCCACCTGCCCTTATCCGACGCTGTCCAGGTGGCCTGCCACTGCTCGTAGATGTCCGTGCACCTGCTTTTGAGGAGGGTCTTGTTTGCAGTTCTGTATTTGGCGTCTCGCATTTCCGCCTTGAGGTGGATTGGCAGGAGGGACGCCAGCACGAGTACCGCCTCCGTTGATACTGTTCGGTAGGCTCTGCATATCCTTAACGCGCATCTTCTCTGGGTCGACTCTATATATACCTAGCCTAGCCGGTATATATACCTAGCCTAGGTATATAGACCTAGTCTTAACACTCCTAGAGGAGTGTTAAGGCCCTCGGTGATCTGCTTTATGGAGTCCTCTATTTGAGTTCCAACAGGATCCTCTGGGATCCTTTGAGGTGGTGCGTTTTTCACACCAGTTACTTGTTTTTGCGTCCCGGCCTGGCCGGCCACCGGGAACGCAGAGCAGTCTCTGGATGACGGTCGTGTGGCGCCTGCTCCGGCACAGCCATCTACGACCGGTACTTGGGTATCCCTCTCCTGCACCGTAAACGTATCTTCATTCTCGTTTTCTATTTCATAGCTTGTTTAAAGATATTTTGGGCAGAGCCTCTTACCCTGTTACCTCTCGCGTTAGCCTTGCAGGTTCCTCTCATCCAACGGGGTTGGGTACCCCATCTCTGAGATTCCCCACAAGTTACCAGGGAGCACCAGCGTGGAGGTGCGAGTAGGATTTTGGCGTCGTTAACATTGCCCCCCCGACATGCAAGCAAACAAAAGCTTGCAAGACATGCAAGCTTTTGTAGCCTTGTGAGTCTGTTGGTGCTGTTTCTTTTCTTGGGTTGGTGCCACCAGATTAGAGATGAATATGTTACTATGAGTACGATTACTCTGGTGTAAAGCCAGAATACCATTTTTGGTTTCAGTCTCCATGCTTTCCCAATCATGCTTCTGCAGGCCCACATAGCCTTAGTTGCTTTATTGGTTATATTACGTACATGTGGCGTGAAGGTCAGCCTGGAGTCTAGGGTTAGACCCAGATATTTGACCTCTTTCGCTATTTGTAGGTCCTTTCCCCATAGTTTGAGTACCTTAATATCTTTAAGGTTTTTACGTTTTGTAAAGACTACCAGAGATACAACCCCCCCAAATTTTCCTCCAATTGGGATTGTCATGTCATCCGCAAATCCTTGCGCATGAACACCACTCTATTCGAGCTTCCATAGGAGTCCGTCCACCACCAGGCACCACAGAAGGGGTGAAAGGACCCCCCTGCGGGCATCCCCTTGCAGAAGACACCTCCACGGTCTATCGTCCCAGAGTGGCTTTTATTCTTTTATATTTTAGGGAAGAGTTTATCCATCCCACAATGGACGGGTCAACCTCTCGTCCGTTGAGGGCGCCCTCAATCGATTCAAAGGACGTGCTGTCAAACGCCCCCTCAATGTCTAGAAACGCTCCCAGGGCAATCTCTTGGTTCCCGAGAGCATTTTCTATTCTTTGAGTTAACTCGTGTATACTTAGTTCACACGATTTACCTGGCTGATACGCATATTGGTGTCGATGCAGCGGCAAGCGCGCCAAGACATCGTCTTTGATATGCCTATCAATCAGTTTCTCCAGGGTTTTAAGGAGAAATGACATTAAGCTGATTGGACGAAAGGATTTAGCCTGGGCATAAGATGTACGCCCCGGTTTGGGTATAAATACCACTTTAACCTTTCTCCAACTTTTTGGCACATATTTAAGGGCTATGCTTGCCCTAAATAGGGCACACAAGGAGTGGATAACTCCTCCGCTCCCTGTTGTAGCAGAGCTGGGAATATTTTATCCCTGCCTGGAGATTTGTATAGTTTGAAAGATCTTATCGCCCATTTTAATCTCGTTTTATCTATTAGTTTGTTTGCTACCTTCCATTCCCCTCTGTTAGCCCAACGAGTTGGTATATCAAGGTATGTCTGGTTGGGGTCTTGTAGACTGCACCGATGGTTGAAGGGTCACGTTATCCAGCATGTAGATTGCACCGGGTTCGATTATGACCCAAAAATAATCTTTTAATTGTTAAGCCCATAAGTAGTTTTGAAGTCATTAAGAACCCCATTAGGCAATTGGGGTACTTAATTTAGGACTACCTATATGATTTTTGGGTAGAGTTCGAATTACCGGACTCGAAAATACACTTTTTCCTATAGAAATGGCTTTACCAAACGAAAGAACACAAAAATACAAGCTCTTTAAGGTGAGAATCAATCTTGTCGGAGTTGTAATAAGGGCACAATTTAATTTTGAAAATTGCAATTTTCCCATAAGACATACATGTAAGTGTATTATTGCATAATATTACGCAATAATTTTATGCATTTTGATGACCGTCCGTGCAGATTTACCCTAGCGGATCTACCTTGGGGCGGGACCAACTAGAGCAGTGTTAGTAGGAGGCAGTCGGTCCCAGAGATCTGCCACGTCAACTTTCAAACTTTTTGATTTGGAGCCGCTTAAGGGATGTTTTTAATGAGTTTAGCACGTCTCAAAACCGCTCGGAGCGCCGCCAGCGCCTAGGACGGGAGCGGGCGTGTGCGGAGAGTAGGTTTTGACAGTGCAACCACTTCAGAAACGAATTCACACAAAAAGTGATTTTTGTACAGGGGTTTCATATTTTTAAGCTGTACATTGTACTCCCATTAGTACGCTATAATCCAGGCTTACCACCATCGATGCAATCTGCATATGACCATCGGTCACACCCAAAAAAAAAGGAGCAGTCTGCAGTGCAGTCTTCATACGTCCGTCTGGTTGGTTGCCTGGTTTTTGAGTATTGTTTTACATTCTGGAAAGTGTGTCCTGAGCAGAAGCTCTAGGGTTTCCTCTCCGTCAGATGTGTACCCTCCTTGGGGTTTTTGTATGGTGCCAACTTTGTTTTGACTACCTTTTACTTTTACCTTTACTGACTAAGACAGTCCCGCCTGTTCATTAAAGGCCCCCTTGGAGCAAAAAGGAGACAGGAAATCCTAAAGCTAAACAGAACTCAGCTAAGGAAGATAGTAGGACTCTTAACAGGACACTGCTCTCTACAAAGACACCTCAACATCATGAGGTTAGCTGAAAATCCTACCTGTAGGATGTGTGAGGAACAGGACGAAACTCCATTCCACATACTATGCTAATGCCCTGCCCTTGCAATAAAAAGGCAAAGGCATTTCGGCAATTTCTACCCGACAACCGAAGAGATTGCAGAAACTCCCATCAGCTGTGTACTCAAATTTGTTGAGGAAACAGAGCTGATGGAGTAAAAACACGAACGCGGGGTACAATAAACTTAGAGTTTCAGTGCAGGTGGGCCCAGCACCACACCCGTTCAGTATAATAATAATAATAATACCCCACAGAGATAATCTTGAAAGAATTGTTTTTTAAAACTGGAAAAAAGTATTTTAAGCTCCTTGGCGACTTTATTAAACTTGGCTTTGTTTTCTGTATTCTTGAAATTTGAGTCCAATTAAACTCTCAATAGCTACGCTGACACCCTGAAGATAATCACATTGATGTCCTTCGATTTTATAAACAAACGTTTAACGTTGTTTTTTATGACTACTGCCGCTCCACCGTATGCTTTTCCATCGGGATGCTTAGAATTATATTTATATTGTGTAACTCGGTAGCTTAACATGGCTTCCACTCGTAAGGTGTTTCAGCATTACGATAAGTAGTTTTAAAAACGTGTGTAATTCCCGACTACGTTTACACAGGCCGTTGGCATTCCATGTTGCAATTTTTAATAATACTATTGCCATTAGGCAATTTTTGTGACCACAACAATTAGCAGATTTAACATCGTACTCATCTGCTCCATCAGCTTGTTCATTAAATTCTCGAGTTCACAAATATCGTTTGACTGCAGTGATGACTCGAGCGTATTTTGGTATCTAGGTTGACTTGAAGATGTAGAAAATTGTGCTTATTGCATCGTAGGTACCTCTTGTCCGACTTGTTGGGCATAATTTAATGCATGTTGACTCAGACTTGGTAGAGTTGTTGCATTTGGAGTCGTAATTGGTTTCTGTTACTTAATGTTAGATATTTTCTCCGTTGAAGTTGTTTATGGATCAAACATCCTTTGTAATTGGCTGCGTGATCTTCCTCACAGTGGGCACATTTTACATTGTCATCTCTCTCTCTTCTTTGACAGTTCACCGTCCAATGGTAACCTGCATAATTTACACAATGCGATGGTTTGTTGCAGAAGTTTCTGATATGTTCAAACTTTTGGCAATTTTTGCACTGTACAATTTCTCTTTTTACGTGAGGTGCTTCGAATCGTACCACGGTGCTCACGAGGCAAGTAACTTTGTATATTTCTCCATTATTTTCATTAGGGTTTATGTCGATGTAAAACATCCACAGAGGATTCTTGCTAATTTTATCGGTCTTGCTTGGATTTATATGTGTAAAATTCTGTTTTTTTCTCTTCGAGTGCTTTAATGATGTCCGTGTAATTTTTGTCAACACTTGTTTATGTTTTCACCAAATCATTATTTATAGTTTTTATAGTGTATCCATTTTTTGCCACTTCATTAAGGATTTTTGTTGGTGGATTTATATCTCTCACGCTTTCCACGAAGATAGGTGGTGAAGGAAACTTTATTATTGTGCTGTTTGTATTTTTATCATCAACCACAACGTTGTCGGTGTTTACATTTTCCCATAATAGAGAAAGTTCATTTTCTCTTGTTCATATATTTTAGTATTTTTCTGAGCTTCTTATTCATTTCGGTATTCCATTTATTATCTGTTGGTGTAGGCAATTGCGGAAAACTAGAATTTTCAAAGGAGCATGTTGTTACCATCGAACGTACAGCGGTTGACCTACTTGTGAGTTTCCCGATAGCTGTTGGTTGTAGTACATTAATAAACTGTAAGGGACTGCAGATTGCATTTGTTGGGGGATAGTGCTGAGGTTGTGTCTTTCGATTTGGCTGCATAACTGGTGTCGGCTTTGACAATTGCCTCTGCACGCCTTCTGCCATGATACATTTTGAGGTTAGATTAACCTAAAATACATTGGTAATTAAATTATATCTAATGCAATAAATTACTTGCAAATAACAAAGTGGGTATATCACTGTTATATTACACTATAAGATGTGGAACACTCAATTTCGCAAACCAAAACTCAACAATTTTAAGTGTTATTGCGTTGCTACCAACATTAAAAACGGTGTGTTGTTAAAAGGAAATTGTAGACTCGTAATTAAAATAATACAATTAAGAGAGAATTAGATTGTTATTGAAATTATAGATAATATTATTAACAAATAAATAATATAATAATATTGTTAATAAACAAATTAAGCAAAAATATATACAGCTTGTTTTCACTGGCTGGTTGAAGGAGAATTATTGTAGGCACCAATGTTTTGAATAACATTGTCAGGAGGAACTTCTGGATGGTGATGGGGTAAATCATCAACGTCATCCTCGACGCGATTATCGAGGACTTCCTCGACGCGATTATCGACGTCTTCTTCGACGCGATAATCGACGTCAACCTCGACGTCTTCCTCTACGCGATTATCGACGTCTTCCTCGCCGCGATTATCGACGTCTTCTTCGACGTCATCCTCGACGCGATTATTGACTTCTTCCTCGACGCGATTATCGACGTCAACCTCAACGCCTTCCTCAACGTCAACCTCAACGCCTTCCTCAACATCATTCCCTATGTCATCCTCATTTTCTACATCGGTATCTTCAGAACCTGAGTTGAAGTATTCTTGGTTGCGATGGCGAACGATTTGAACGGTTGTTCTAACGTGATTTAAATGCACTGTTTCGGTACTCGATTCGTCAGAGTTAACGGAATTCTATAATTGAAAACGAGCAAAATTACAAAAAGCTAAGTAATATTTGGTTTTCAAAGCTTACCTCATTTTGAGAATTCGTCGAAAAACTTGATTCGTCGGAATCGGAACTCATCTTGGTACACCAACAAGAAAAATCTTTATTAAATACACAAGCGGACGTGACAGTCGCAAAATTAACTGTGAAACTTAAAACAAATTGCGATCGTAACTTTCGCGTCAACCGCCTCCTAGATTGTTGTCGCGCGCGTCGTTTAAAAATATTTTTAAACTTTAATTTTAAAAGTATTTTACACAAACAATTTCAAATTGCATTTCGCTACTTGTTTGATTTGAAAAATGTATTACTCCCATTATTTTACTATCTAATTTATTTTAATAATTTTATACGAAAACCCCAATGTTATTTTATTTAGCTTTCGCCGCGATCGGTCGAATTCTCTTTCGCTTTGAGACTTTGTTACTAGAAACGCATAGAATTCTTAATTGAACGGAGTTAAAGAATTGAAAAGTGTGCAAATGCCTAAATCCCAATTCCTCAATTGGAAAAAATGTTTACCAGCCTAAAAGTATTCCTTTTGCAGTAAGTCACAAAATAGGGTAGGTCATAAAAATATTCTTCTAAATAAAAATCGCAATTGAAATAAAATATTTTATTTAATGTTCTAACTTTCCGAAACTGGGGCACACAAGGGTAACTTACATCAAAAATCGGACGTGGCCATGCTCATTCCTTTATCATATTTTCATTAAATTAATATTAAAAAAATAATTTTTAATAATAAAAAGGAAAAAATATTTTCCATGAACCAAGTTTAACGAAAATCTAATCAGCTTTAAGTCTCAATATAAGGATACAAAATCCCAAATTTGGTTTCAAAATTCCTATTAGTTTTTGCTTAATTTGGAAAGCAAAATTTGCTTAATAAGCACACAAAATTTGACCACAGACAGACATTTTTTGAAAATTATCTTATTTAGCTCATGGGACTTCAAAAAGTGCAAATCTTTCAAAATCTCAAATTTTTTTATACACGAAAACGGAAGCTCAAATTATCTATAGTTCTTTGCACAACATTTGCGAATTTTAGAAGAAAACTTTCGAGCAAATGTTTGAAAATGTTAGATCAAATATGGATCTCTCCTTTATGAATGCATTCTAGATTCGTCAAAATGAGCATAAACTCCATTCAAAAAGGCACTTCAAGAGTTTGCCTTTTTACTTTTACTTCTCAAGAAGCCCGAAATGTTAATGCATTATGGTCCTATCGTGTCGTTAAATTTGAGCAATTGCAAGTTGACTCACCCGAAACTTGCTGAACTATGAAATTAGTAAATTTAAATTTATCGCACAACACATTTAAAGTAATTCCCAATTGCATCTATGATGGTTTCAAGTTTTTGGAAAATTTAGATTTGTCTTATAACAAATTGAGTTATTTAATAATGTGCCGGCTTGTCTTATAAGACTGCAAGTGTTACATTTAAATAATAACAAATTCCTAAACGTGCCTTGGTGGATTCAGCAAATGAAATGCTTTAATTTAGAAGAATTGTATTACAGTGAAAATAATATTCCTGGTTTTGAATCGTCAAAATTTCATGTTGTAAGTTCTTATCGCCTGAAGAGGCTAGAAATGCGAAACTGTTTCTTACTAAGTCGGGACTTGAAATATTTAAAACTAATAAGGAGCTTGCGTTATCTTGATATCGGTAATGTTTCCAAGTACTTTTGTAACGGTTTTTCGTCGATGGATGAATTTTATGCTATGTTTGTAGAACCGTGGTGGGACGATTGTTTAAGAGTTTTGAATTTAAATGATTTAGCGATTCATAATCTTCCCAAGGATGTTAAGTGCCTGGTTAACCTCGAGGAATTGTACTTAAGTCACAACCACTTCTTCAATGTGCCCGAATGTTTGACTCATTTAAAAAAGCTTAAAGTTTTGGATGTAAGTCACAATGAGATAAATTCGTTAGACGTAGATGTCGGCAATTCGTAGAATTTGGAATGCTTGAAAGCATCTAATAATTATATTATTCAAATTGGTAATCTTTTATCTTTAAATTTAAAGAGTTTAGATTTATATGAAAATTTTGTCGATTGCACTTTCGAATTCAAGTCCAATATGAAAGAAGTAGATTTGGAAAGAAATTGTGTAGATACTGATGAGCTGCAAATTCCTAATTATGAAAATATGAAAAACGCTTTAAGGCTTAAGTATTGTTGCCAAACCAGATTAAGTGGACCTAAAACGGATGAAGATTGGCCAGACAACGAATCTGTTGCTGGGTCGTCGGAATCCTCTTTGTCTGAACCTGAAATTTGTGACAATGTTGTTGAAGATAGTGTTACAAATGACAAAGAGGAAAATTGGGATTTAGTAAATAACGGTGAAGTACTCGACAATGGTTGTACATTATCGGACAATGAATGGAAAGGCTATGAAGAGGTACCAGAGATTCCAAGACAAAAGATAAATCAACCTGTGGTTAGATGTCCGTCATGGATTTTTGAAGATGTTTGAGGGTTTTGGTGTTCAGTCTTAAGTATTATATTTATTTTTATATAAATTTAAAAATTTTTTCAATTATTTCACAATAATTTTTAAGTAATGGCCAATTTTATTTTAATTCATGGCATGTTTACGTTTTCAAATTTTAAAAATAAAAAATTTGAGTTGCTAATGTTTATTACATCCTTGATCAAATGCAATTTTAATAATAATAATAATAGTATTTATTACATCGATAGAATAGTAGTTGCAACAAACATAACTGTTTACCAATGTAAAAGGTAAATGTTCAGCAAAGTTAGTTTTCGACAGATACCTATGGCAACGAGGAAGGATCGTTAGCCTTTCTGGAAAAGTTTTAGTCAATTTTACTTAAAAGATCATTAGATCGCGCCTCAAGATTGCCATGAATGAACACAAATCAATTCCTCCGGAACAATTTGGTTTCCGCCCTGGCCATTCGACCACGCAACAAGTGTTGCGATTCGTAGAACACGTCACGTTGCATTGGAATAAAAACCAAGCAACGGGACGGTGTTCCTAGATGTCGCCAAAGCATTCGATAAAGTATGGCACCAGGGCCTGCTTTATAAAATGCTTAAAGGTGGCATAGAATCGGCATTAGTCAGACTGATAGCGTCGTATCTGACAGGCCGAACATTCAGAATAATTGGAGAAAAAGAACAATTGGAGGGGTCCCGCTCGATAGAAAGGCCGATCGAAGCGGGGGTCCCACAAGGATCGATACTCTCGCCGGGATTGTACATTTTTTACGCCAAAGACGTACGCGTCCCGCCGAAAGTACCGACCGCCCCATTTACAGAACTGATACTGTACGCAGACAACTCCGCCTACTTCACCAGCTTCTTCCGGCCGCAAAAAGTCATTGCGTGGCTGCAGGAAACCCTCGACGCCTTAGAAATATGGTGCCGTACCTGGCGTATTGGGGTAAACCCAAGCAAAAGTACGGCATCATATTTCACAAGAGCGATCGAGACGAAGTGTCTTTCGGTTCGGAAGTCCCTCAGACTTCTGAGAATTAAACTAAAGATGTTTGGCACCGAAATCCTCTGGAACAACTCTTCCAAGTACTTGGGAGTGACTCTGGACAAGAGACTTCGGTGGGGCCCCACATCAAAGACGTTTCAAACAAAGCGAGGGAGCCATGGCCGCTCTTGGCCCCTACTAAACAAAACCAGCAAACTCGACGCGAAAAACGGCCTGATGCTGGTGAAGTCGGTAATCAGGCCGATCATGACGTACGCGGCGCCCGTCTGGGGCTATGCGGCCCAAGCCACATAGCCAAGCTCCAGCGGACGCAAAACATTGCCATAAGACGAGCCATGAAGGCCCCATGGTTCGTCTCAAACCAAAGGCTGCGGAGGATTCCGGCATAGAATCCATCGAAGAGTTTATTCGAAAAGCGGCGAATAAACTCTACGAAGCCGCGTGATACTCGGAATACCCGATGATCAAAGAGCTGGGTAACTACCAGCTCGATGATTTTCTACGGTACAAGAGACCCAAAGCAATCCTGCAGCCAATCACAGAGGACAGTAATATTAATACTTTGCGTGTTTCAGGTGGTGACGGAGAAACCGATTACGATAGCGACGAGGAGGAAGGGGGCACCGAGCGCAATTCGTAATCAATACCGGGACACATGAGCAATGCCGAAGCGTGACGAGTCGAAATGGTCGGCCACTGACGTCTCTGGATGGGATCACGTAAGTTTTGCACCGCCTTTTAGGCCCTCCTCCTAAAGCCCTGCCCAAACTTGCCCGATCGCGTTCATACTTCGTCAGGTTTTTAAAAGGTAACTATTAAATTACAAAACTCACGGACTAGGCGCTCTTCAACGTATTTATTCAACAAGCTCCGGGGCATCGCAAGGTCAGGAGCGGTAAGCACGGTAACACGTAGCGGCCACTCTAGACCGAACGGTGACTCGCCGCGCAGATCCCGGCCCAACCAAAACCCCTTCGGACCAAATGCCGGCTCTAATCGGCAAATGGAAAGAGGGGGACGGGGGAAAGTCGAGGACGAGCGCGAAATGATAAGTTCGCCAGAGTTAATCTCGACCAGCTAAATCAGCGGATAAATGGTTGTGCGCAGAACCTGGCGGATCAAAATAGGTACGAGCCTTTCCAAAAAACGCCAACAAGTTAAACACAGACGACAGGGAGTATGGGGCTAAGCCCTGATATCCCAAATCAGGATACGACCTGACCTGACCTGGTAAGACCAAAGAGTTGTTAGTATTAGTTTAGTTACTGATTTGCCTCGGTAAAAAAGTAACAAACATGGACCGAGTTATGTTTTATTCCTGGTTTTAAAACCGTTGAAGAAAATCGGTAAATAATAAAATTATTTACCAATAATTATTAAACTATTTTCGACCATCCCCTAAAGCCGTATTTCCAAAAAAAATGTTTTATTTTAGCGTTGAATAAAATTAAGTTTGATTATTTTTAAACTTTCCGCGCAACGTTTAAACAATTGCTTGGGTGGAACGTCAAATACAGTCAGTTGCTATTATCAAAGTAGATGTGTCATACGGATGTTGCATTTTAAATTTTTTTATACGTTTCGCTGCAATTAAACTTGCATAATTCTGAAAACAATTTATATTTTATTTAAATGGGTTGCATATTTACCAAGAATGATGATTTTGAATCAAGTTCTGAAGAAAATTTCAAACAATTCTACATAATTAATTATCCAAGGAAAGGAAAGAAGTTATTGGTTCTGGATTTGGATCGAACGTTATGTGATTGTTGTCCCATAGGTAAGAATGCCGAACCCGAGGAACGGCCCCACTTACATCATTTTTTGGAGGAGATGTACAAATTATACGACATTATTATTTGGTCTGCGACAGTTATTTCTATTGTGGAAGAAAAATTATTGTGGCTTGGTGTATTATCCCATCGACGACGGTATAAAATAATGTGCTACATTGGCATAAATGCAATGACAGCTGTCCGATTTCAACCAAATATAATTATACAGGTACATAAGTTTGCTTTCCATAGTCCAAGTCCGGCCATATTTGTTTAGCTTTGTGATTGCGGATATTCAACTCAAGCCCATTTAGAAATTTGTTGCGCCTTATTAATTTGGAATGTCCTTGCATATTTTTGGATTCACTTCTCCAAGATGACACTTACCTTTGAAGTCATTTGATTCTTTTTGCGAAGTTTTGTCCGCTGTTTAATGTTTCGGTATTTTTTTAGACAAAATGCTTAAATGTGATTTGGAATAAGTTTCCTGAGTACAATGCCGAGAACACCATTATCATAGATGACCAGAAGAAAAATTTTTGCTTAAATGAAAAAAACGGATTACTGATCAAGGAATTTAAAGCTCACGATTATGAAACCGATGACGAATTAGTTTTACTTGAGATTTATTTATCAAATATTGGTACTTCATGTTCAAATTTTACGCTAATGAATCACAAACAATGGAAAACAAATGTAACATCTGAACACCACAATTAATAAATTTCAATTACTTATTTTGAAAACTGTTTTTAATTTGTGTTTTATCGGTCATAATAAATAACTTTGAAGCTTCTTTTTTTTTAGGTTATGAATTTGTAGATCTAGGATGTTTGAACGCCACCGTTTGAACCCGGCCGTTTTAACGCAGGGACGTTTGAGCGCGATAAATTAAAATTGTACGCCCCAAAAAATTGTAAAAAACTAACTGTAACCTACGGTCCGATCTACCGTTTCGACCTGTTCTAGGATGAAGTAAAATTTATTTAAATAATACAAAATAATACATTTGATTTAATTAAGCGGCAGACAGGTAACCGTCAATTTTCCAATTTTTTGATTATTTTTGTAGATTTTATCACGTCCAAGGAAGTCGACTCCGCAGATAATTCGAATTTCGCTGTTGGAGCCACCCTTTTATATCGAAGGACGTTTGCGATCACTATCCACTAAGGGTGAGTTAAACTTTGAAATTGGAACTTTGAACACGTTATTTGTTTGCGCTGCTATAAATTTTATATTTTCACTGTGCTATATTAGCACTGATAAACAAGAATTGCTTAGTACGACTCCGACGGCTACGGAAGCAAAGGAATTTGTAATTTTAAAGTTCCTTCGCTGTTTGTTAAATTTGTAGTCCATTTTGAACGCCATCAGCAAAACAACATTGTTTGGGGCTCCGGTCTGCACTATTTGTTTAAGAATTCTGATTTTTGTGTGTGTTCTACCACTATTAATTAAAAATTTTTCTTTAATACTTCGTCTTGGTTAATAGAGCGTTATTAATTACATTTTTGCGTTTTATTACCAGACTGGCGCCCGATTCTTTTTTCTACTTTCAGTTTGTGTCATCTAAGCATATTTGCGCAATCGACGCAGGCAAGGTGCTACTTACAGTTTATCACGAACCGCGTACGCGTGATCTACGCTTCTCGGTACTGTGTACTAAATATACAAAGGTAGCTTCTCACAGTACCATCGAGAACAAGAAGCAGTGTAAGCGGTCAAACTCGCATATAGCGCTACAATAATATCTTCAATCGCAATATTACCTAATGGATACCGTGTAACATTACAATTTAACTTGTATTGTTACATAAATTTTATTTAATTTAATTTCAAATTATACCAGGGTTTGTGATTATCTAAGTTGGCACTATGTTTTCACACTTAGATGTCTTGCTCTCTGATAAACCCAGTGCTCTACTGTGCACATATTTTTATTTTGGTGCAAATTTTCATCTTTTTAAACCTACTGTGATAAATTATTCCATCATTAATATCACAAATAATTATAATTTTATTTTATTTTAGCGATTTTGACCACTTATTTTTAGTGGGTTGTAATGGCAGGGTAGAATCTTTGATTTCGATTTATTGCCTATTTTGTTGCAACATTATAATTTTGCAATGGCGTCAAGGATACTATCTTTTTGGAAATCTTTACACCTGAACTGATATGGAAAATTTAGCCCGAAAAGAAAAGCCGGCCTTCCCTTTTTGTCTTTTGGTAGGCCTATTGTTTTACCACGAGGGCAGCGGTTCCTTTCATTTTTTAACCTCGTTGAAGCGTTTCTAACGAGCCATTACTATGAATTTTTGTAGTTTATTAATCATTTTTCAACATTGGTGGTTGACGTTGACGACCTGAAATTATGTTTAATCCATTCTTGTGATTTTTATTTGATTTTAGTAAACTGCCAGAGATAACCTGATGTGGGACGATGACATGATTTACTCTGAAATTGAGAGTAACCCGAAATGGAAGGTATTTTAAAGAGTCGATCCATCATTTTGGAAGTCTCTATTTAAGTGAGCTATGTGTGTGTTTTAACAGCGCTTCAGGTAGGACTTTTGCTTTAACGTCAACGATTTTCCAACAAGAATTCAATTGTTGAACAATTCATAGTAATGGAAAGTCGACTTGAACCATCATTTAGCCTTCAGTTAGTGAGGTTGTATTTCTGAGAAGTTTACCCCTCAGGTAAATTTACTTATTTAACCTTTGTTTTTTTTATTATTTTAGCCTGTAGCCTTCAGCCACTTGCTAATGTTACTTGCTTTGTTTTTTTAATTTTTATTCTGTGTTTGTTCTGATAAGAAATTGAGAATAAATGTCACAACAACTTTTTCCTTTCTTGTACGTTTTATTTACCATGTTTTTTTATTTACCTGGCGCCCCATTTACATCATTTTTTTCTCATACTGAGCAGTGCATTTTAATTACAAATCCACGACGGTTTTCGAACCATCCATGCCCTTCGACTAAGACTAAGAGTTAGCCGATCGTGTATTAACAGCTACGATCAAGCAAGTGGTTAGCGTGGCAAAATTAATTATTTATGCAATTATTGCTATAACCGGAAAAAATGTAGAAAAATTAATTTGCCTTAAAGTTAAATTCGCAAATTTTCTAAAATTTTAAAAAAGTTTATCGTTTAATTAATAACCGACAACCCCAACTACACCTACTTGAAACAAAACACATATTTGGTAATATTTTGCCAAACATCACTAACTAAACTATTAAAATCGAACCATCAACAATTCAATATTATCAATAAATGGTACCTGCAGCTAATATCGTTCAACCGCATCTTCCACTTTAGTGAATAATGTGAACAAAGTGCATTTTTCCAAAAACAAGTGAATTTAGTACCTTTGTACCCATATCTACTGGTCAGATTTGTAATTAAAATTGTTAAATGCTGTCTGTATTATTTCTTTAGAATATGTAAACGTCTTTTAAATTTTTAGCGGTCATAAATTAATTATTGGAATCAAATTTCTTTTTAGCTTACTTTTGTTTTCATTTTCTTCATTTTTGTTTTAAATATATGATAATTTTTATATCTCGTTTTTTTGTGTTTTACCAAACTTATAATCCAAAATCATAATCCGCGGTTAGTCGAGGCATATGTGATGCCTTTATTTAAAATCGAGTAAGTGGGTCGTTACAGGGTGCAAGGAAAATGGGCGAGAGAAGATGGAAAGGGGAAAGGAAGAGAAGGGAAAGAAGACGGAATTTTAAAATTAATTGAAGAATCTTATTGAACATTTGGGGTGTCAATGATAACTTACCGAGTGGATGTATGCTATAAGACGTACGTTGTACACTTGACAGGTGTTTAAAGCAGTGGAGTAATTTCGTTCTCTGTGATTTGCCTTCTTACACTTGGTGTTTGTTGACTTGTAGACTTACAGCACATTGTGGTATGCCCCAAACGCCGATGTATTTGAAGCACCTTACAATGTTTATTTTAACATAAATCCTGTAGCTGAGCCAATCCACCCGATCCTTCCGTCTTTCGGCATGGCTTGTTGGACTACAGAGTGCAGATTTATGTTCCTTGGTGACGGATTTGTCCACCAAGAAATAGAAAGACATGGCTAAATTACCATCAGTGATTTGGGCTCTAATTTTTTTTCTTTTAATAAAGGGTGCTGCTCAATAAGATTGGTTATAAAGTCTTTGGATGATTCTATTAGAATCCTATCTTTTTTTGTATTTGTACCACAGATTCCGGCTTCAGAGGTATCCCAACTGAGGCCAGATTTATACTGGTTAATAGTCTTTCTTTATCTGTTGCGATCCGAGCATTGTTTCCTTTAGGTACACGATAACTTTGAATTTTTTACTTAGTTTCATATTTGTATTCCTTTTGATGGTAACCAGATAATCCTTTGGTAGATTCTGGGTTTTAAGTACTGTTATTGGTATTTCACGTTGAGACATCGAAATAATTACCTTTAAGAATATATTCGATAGCCTGCATTGGAACGATGTTCATCCACATTTGTTCTCATTGTGTTCTCGTATTTAATGGGAGTGCGTACCATTTCATTGAAGTGGCAAAGGGCATCCATGGCGTTATTTTTTCTATATTTGCCAGTGCTTCTTTACTTTTTTTAGTAGCGAGGATGCATCGATAAAATTCTCAAAAGCTGCCATCTTTTTCTCCAAGTTTTCTGTTTTAGCAATGTTCATTTTACCTACTTTCCGTATTTCTTGGTTAACATTTGCCCGTCGGATTCACACAGAAAGTGACTTTTTTCCGAAATTTGTTGTCCGAACACAAATTTATTTTTTTACTAGTAAATTAGACCCTCATCAATCATAATTCGTTGTAAAAAACGAAAACAAAACTTATACAGGACGGGCAAACATGTCTACATACTTTTGTTGATAGTAGCAATTGGGAAATACCACCAAATCTCATTTTACAACTTCTAAAAACAACTTTACCTCTGAGAATCTATTACGACTCCAGTAATATTAGCTATGGTACCGTCTTGTTGGAACCACACTGTCCGAGCATTCCCTAATCTGGGCAAGAAATAATTCTGGATCACTTCACGATAACGATTTCTATTAACGGTTGTGCTTCGTTATGCTTGTGTAGGTATGTGTCTTTTCTCTCCAATCGCTTTCTCAAAGTCCTTCTTTACCACATTTTCGTCCGCTCAAGCATCTATGTTTCTGACTTTTTTTGCTCCCTCCACGCCGTTCTCAAACTGGCTTTCATCTGCTTTCTTCAACTTGACGAGACATCGCTCTCCCTTTCTTTTTTTCCTTACGCATTGTACTTTCTTCTTTGATAGCTGTCTTTTTGGCTTTTGAAAGGTTTTCTAGTGTGACACATTTTCTCTCTGGATTTGAGTCGCTCTTGCTGCAGAGAAGAAGAGAGCGTTTTCTTCTGCGTTTCTCGAGTTGTGTTTTTACTTCCAGGCGTTTCAGCTGAGCTTCCAGTAGCCGTAGTCGGTTTTTTCTGTAAGAGAAGTAAAAATGCACCGGATGAAGGAATAATATTGGTCCACAGAATTTCAAGAATTATTTTAAAATTTTAAATGAATAAATGTCCAAAGTAGGTAAGGAATTTTTAGCCAACTATGTATTATGTTTGGGGGCGTTGTGATTCAACTAATGATCCTAATGAAAATTTGCCAACTTTTCTTTAGGTGAGCCAAGGAAAGCGCAAAGACATATCTTCAGTATTAGTTGATAAATCACAATAGAAATTTGTCAACCAAAATAATGAATCCAAAATTCATTCTCTGCATTCGTTAGCTATTATTTAATCGAAAAAATTTTGAATTCAAATTTAAATTAAACACAAGAATAGGTTTCATGCAAACTTTCGTACTTCGGGAGCGTGTAGTGCATATATAAAAAATAGTCCGATCTAGACACCACTTTTGCTATTATAATAAAAAAATCAAAATAGCGTCGAAATTGAAATACGTCAGTGAAAATTTTCAAGTAATCGGTTTGGTGCTTTCAATTAACTAAAGTTTTGGTATGTTTTTACAATTTTTATTAAATTGGTAGAATACTTCACTTCATGTAGCGCCCAGTGCCCCACTAGGTACAATAAAAATCAGTTTATTTAATTCATTAAAAATTTGACATAATTCTAACCTCACATTTTTAAACGATTAAAGGAAACCTTTTAACAACTCGGCGCTATAAGGTTTTCTTCGCGATTTTGGTTTTGATGCTTTGGCGAATTGTAATTATTTTTTTTTAATTGAATTTTAGATGATGCCACTTGGTTATGAAGCTCATTATGGTTTGATAGCGCAACCTTTTTTAAAATTCAAAGCAGCTCGGTGGGTCTAATTAAGACATTTTTGGTCAAAATTTAATAACACCCATAAAACGACTGGTTTAAAAAAAGCTTGCGATTACAGGAAAAATAATGAAAAAGTTTTCAATTATAAATTGGAGTTGTTTTAAGAGGGTGGAAGTTGAAATAATTTAAAACTTGTAATCGAACAGTTTCCATCAAAAATTTTTTGTTTTGGTCACTGCTGGAACTGAACCCTTTTACATGAACAATTTTTGATAATTTTTGACTTAAATAGTTTTTAATTAAAAATATCATTTACAATATTTTACAGCAACAATGGGTTACTGGACTTTGGATGTCTTGCAGCCCGACGAATACATTGTTAAAGTAGAACGTCGCATGATAGGCAATGGAGACTACGTGATTGCCGATAGATTGGATAATCGTTATACATACTATAGATTGTTCCGCAGTTCTCCCATGGCTTATTTGGTAGCCGAAAAGAAAGTTGCTTACGCAATTGCTTGCACCGTTGAACAGCTCATCACGATAAAACAGGAGATACATCCGCGCAATGTACACTATTACAACATTGACTTGGCATTCTCAGATGATCATTAAAAGCTGATCATTGGTTATTAATTGTAATAAAAATAAATTAATAAATTTTGTAATTTTCCTATATATACGTGTTTTATAATTTTAATAAGATTAACCTAAAATAATTTTGACTAACTTAAGAGCCCCAACTACCTCTTAATTCACGGTGTGCACGATTTTGAACCCAGTAATAATTCTAAAATTATGAATTTTACGATATAAAATAAGAAGTTTTCCAAAGGCTCCGAAGGACTAAATTTTGAAGTTTTGATGATCAAAAAATTTTTGTTCGGTTCAACGCTGTTTTGAATCCTTTTAGCTCTTCGACGGGACCTCCCCGAGGAGACGGCCTTGGCCTAGTAGTTAGAGCAATCAACTTCTGATGCAAAGGCCCCGGTTCGATCCCGGGAGGAGTCTAGAAAGAAAAAATTTTCTTTCTGGCTCTCTTTCTATCCAGGATAGTCTCCCGTGCTTCGGAAGGCACGTAAAGCCGGCGGTCCCCTCGAGTTGATGACTGCCAGCATTAACAATAGAAAGGATTACAGGCACATTCCCCAACTCGGACTTAGCAATCGTGGGGTCTTAATGCTTAAACCTTTCTCTTAGAGAAAGAAGCTCTAGTCCAGCAGTAGGCTAAAAACGCCTGAAAGAAGAAGCTCCTCGATTATTACGCATTAGGGTTCCAATGACTAATTTAGTTTCAATTTTTGTCTTCGGAATCGTCATCAGTGGCATCGTTATCAGCGGTATCGTTGAACCTTTGTAGTTCCAAAAATTTATATAGAAGTTTGGCTTGTACAGCACGTTTAGGCTGACGGGTTGGTGATCTCCCATGGAAGAATTCCACTGTCAGCCTTTCTTCCTTGTACAGAACGCACTCCGAAATTCTGTAGACGAGGTCGTCCATAGTAGATTACATAACTTTGCTGTTACCCTCACATACTCTGCACAATCCATTCGGATTTTTGCCCAATCGCTTGAGAAATTTTCCGAATTCGCCATGGCCTGTAAGTAATCGAACTTTGTTGTAGAGAAGCGATATCCGGTTTGCCGTTCTGCTATTATTGGGATTCTGCTATAATATTTAGGAATTTTAAAATTAAATTTGGTATTTTGTATCTTTGCATTGAGACTTGGAGCTGATTAGATTTTGGGTGATTGCATGGGTACATTGCAGGTGTAAGATCGCATTTCAAAGACACTTCATTCACTTACACAAGATCCCATGTCCAGACAATTACATCATTAAAAAAGAAAATGGCTTCAGCTGATACAATAAATCTCGAGTGCCAACGCTTAAGCGAATAAGTAACAAAATGTCATTCTTGGAGTTTAGATAAATTCGAATAGTAGCATTGTTTATCTATAATATCTATTGAAAAATTAGTAGTTCTAAAATCACAAATATAAGTACTACTAATGCAATTATAGTAGCCCAATGCAAACTGAATATAAAAAATTACGCTTTTATAACTTTCAAAACGATCTCCTAAAAATAACATTATGTGATTTATTCGCCTAAGTGTTGGTACTCTAGAAATATAATAATTACATATTTTATATAACACTTGTCGACTTTTCTTCATGGTTTTACTATTCTACATAACTGCGCGGCTTTGCCCGGGGTCTCTCTAAAAATTAAAAACTTTGTCTTTGTCTAAAGTACCTACTTTAATTTAGGTCCTTGGATATCGTACAGCAACATTCTTTAAAAAAATTTAAACTTAGATTTCAATTTTAATGAGCAAAAATCAAATAATTATTGTGTGAAGTCATATTTATTTCGCGTTGGGCTGTAGCCCAGAAAGGAGTATACGTACAGGTTTTTAGCTGTACCTACTCTTAAACATCCTACATACAGTTGACCATGAGCAAAACAATCTTTTTCTAATTGTAGTCCAACAACTTGCAATGTTTGTCCCTGCGATTTTTTGACCCACAATGCAAAACTTGACTTGACCGGACATTGGAAATTTTTTGATGCCAATACTGCTCTCTCACACGACAAAGAAAAATATTTGCAGTTAGAACTGAAATTCGGGAATACTTTTGAATTAAGTCATTTAAACTGTAAACTACTCTGCAGATTGTGTAGGCATAACAACTTTCTTGTCGAAGTTCGTAGGTAGGTTTCTTTCGTCAAGGTGCAGTAAGTTCTGAGTAAATAATTCCAAATTATTGTCATCAGAATTTCTCGCTCGCATATTCGAAGCTTGAGGGCACTACATTGGACCACAAATAAGGTGATTTAATGTATGCTCGAATTTTAACAGCTTTAGTTTCTTTAGGTACAATTGATAGAGTCTGACAGATATCTACCGATACAACATGAGTTATATCACCCATCAATACTTTCTGATTTCTTAAATCCTGTAAACTTTTGTTCAACGTTTCTAATGCTCTTTTAGGCACCATCGTGCATTCATCCCAAATTATCAGTTTACATCTCTTAAGATCCTCTCCCATATTAGAAGTTTTTGTAATTTTACAAACAGATTCATGTTAGTGGCTAAATCTAATTTTTTTTTATTTTAACTCCTTTTATGCAAGCAATCTGTCCGTGACAACAAGTTTTATATCATGATTTGGGGAATCATTTGTGATGTCAAGTGTTTCGTCCGTCCAAAAATGCCTTTCGAGCCAAGAGTTCTTGTTGTATCGACATTCCAGGTCGCAATTCTTAAGGGCCTCCAACTTGCACTTTTGTTATTGGCTAGTCGCATACTTTCCACGCAAGGCCTGGTTCCTACCTTCGCGTGCCTGGTCACCCATTTCTCACCGTTAGGCCCGGACCCTAAGTGGCGTCGATCGCCAGTCGGATCGCTTGGCAAAACAGTATCCATTTGTGAGATTTCCACGATACCCTTTTAAGCTTTAAAGCTATTAAAAAGTGATATCAAAAGGTTTTAGCAAAATCAAAGCTTTCCGTTATTATTCCGAAATAATGCATGTATTTGGTCACTATCGACTCCGCTAACTATAATACAGCGATGTGCTTCTTTCTAGTGGCAAAGCGTGGTGTAAGGAAAAGGATACCAAAAGTTTTTATAAAACAATATATTAAAACATATATGTACCAAATAAATTAAATAATATTGTAAATAAAAATAATTAATGGTTCACTTCGTAGTTGCGTAATTCCAAATTACCATTTCGCTTAATCGGCACCATTTTTGTTTCAGTTACCTTGAAAGTCAACAGAAAAAACGAAATAACGTCGTTTATTACCATAATTAAATTCCTTTTTATAATACATCACACTTTAACTATTAAATGTGAAACTGTAATTCAGAATCTGTAAAAAATATTTTAATTTGTAAATTTTCTCTTTCCAGAAAAAAAGAAACGCTTTTTCTTCTTAGAGAATTCCTATTCTTCCTAGAGAATATAGACAGATTTCACGTTTAAAGCTCCAAACTGATACGACATGACCGTAACCATTCGTGACCGAAACCTTTTCACCGTGAAAGCTGACCAAGTGATGGTCTTTCATCTGAAGCAAAAACAAAAAATTAAACATCAGTTTTTTCATTAGTGTAAAGCAGTTACAAAGTTGTTGAATAATGTACAATAGAAAGTCCAGTGCGTTAATCCAAAACTGCAGCTTTGCAGAAGAAAAATGGAACCGATTATTTAATTTTAACTAAAAACAACTTCGACTTACTAATTTGTATGCATTTCGATGGAAGTTATCGGGTCCCAACTACTAGAAATATTCAGTACAGTTTTGATGTCTCGTTATTTTTAATTATATTTCAATTTGTCGTCACACAATAAATTCGACGGAAATGTAAGGTTAAAATTACCTTTAAACCGCTTTTCTTAAAGTAGGTAATCTGCTTTGATAATAATGTCAAGTCACTGTAAAATACACTTTATTTTGTTATTGTAGTTACGCGATACTGGTGACCGCTAGTGACCGTTCTTAAAACTTTTATCAGCGGCTTCCAAAATGTGATGAAAACTGAGAATGTGATAAAATTTTGAATTTGACAGCTTATTTAGTTCTTAATTCTTCTTTTAAAATTCTTAACTTAAAACATTGTGTTTTGAAAAATTGAGATTTTAAAGGATTTACACTTTTTGAAGTCCCATGAGCTAAATAAGATAATTTTCAAAAAATGTCTGTCTGTGTCTGTGGTCAAATTTTGTGTGCGCTCTCCAGCAAAAACTAATAGGAATTTTGAAACCAAATTTAGGATTTTGTATCCTTATATTGAGACTTAGAGCTAATTAGATTTTCGTTAAACTTGGTTCATGGAAAATATTTTTTTCCTTTTATTATTAAAAATTATTTTTTTAATATTATATATATTTCGGGCTTCCTTATGTAAGGATACAACCAAGGTCGTTTACCCGTCCCCTCAAGAGGGTATTCTAGCAATTGATATCTCAAAGATGTTGCAAGCATCTTGTGAGAGGACCACCGTCTTTACGTGCCTTCCGAAGCACGGAGACGGCATTACAAAGTGAACTCTGCCCGGATGCGAACCGGTGAGTTCTACCTTAGCAGTTCATCGCGCTAACAACCATGCCAATGACCGTCTCAAAAAAAATTATTTTTTTAATATTAATTTAATGAAAATATGATAAAGGAATGAGCATGGCCACATCCGATTTTTTGATGTAAAGTTACCCCTTGTGTGCCCCAGTTTCGGAAAGTTAGAACATTAAATAAAATATTTTATTTCAATTGCGATTTTTATTTAGAAGAATATTTTTATGACCTACCCTATTTTGTGACTTACTGCAAAAGAAATACTTTTTAGACTGGTAAACATTTTTTTCCAATTGAGGAATTGGGATTTAGGCATTTTGCACACTTTTCAATTCTTTAACTCCGTTCAATTAAGAATTCTATGCGTTTCTAGTAACAAAGTCTCAAAGCGAAAGAGAATTCGACCGATCGCGGCGAAAGCTAAATAAAATAACATTGGGGTTTTCGTATAAAATTATTAAAATAAATTAGATAGTAAAATAATGGGAGTAATACATTTTTCAAATCAAACAAGTAGCGAAATGCAATTTGAAATTGTTTGTGTAAAATACTTTTAAAATTAAAGTTTAAAAATATTTTTAAACGACGCGCGCGACAACAATCTAGGAGGCGGTTGACGCGAAAGTTACGATCGCAATTTGTTTTAAGTTTCACAGTTAATTTTGCGACTGTCAAGTCCGCTTGTGTATTTAATAAAGATTTTTCTTGTTGGTGTATCAAGATGAGTTCCGATTCCGACGAATCAAGTTTTTCGACGAATTCTCAAAATGAGGTAAGCTTTGAAAACCAAATATTACTTAGCTCTTTGTAATTTTGCTCGTTTTCAATTATAGAATTCCGTTAACTCTGACGAATCGAGTACCGAAACAGTGCATTTAAATCACGTTAGAACAAGCGTACAAATCGTTCGCCATCGCAACCAAGAATACGTCAACTCAGGTTCTGAAGATACCGATGTAGAAAATGAGGATGACATAGAGAATGATGTTGAGGAAGGCGTTGAGGTTGACGTTGAGGAAGGCGTTGAGGTTGACGTTGAGGAAGGCGTTGAGGTTGACGTCGATAATCGCGTCGAGGAAGAAGTCAATAATCGCGTCGAGGATGACGTCGAAGACGTCGAAGAAGACGTCGATAATCGCGGCGAGGAAGACGTCGATAATCGCGTAGAGGAAGACGTCGAGGTTGACGTCGATTATCGCGTCGAAGAAGACGTCGATAATCGCGTCGAGGAAGTCCTCGATAATCGCGTCGATGATGACGTTGATGATTTACCCCATCACCATCCAGAAGTTCCTCCTAACAATGTTATTCAAAACATTGGTGCCTACAATAATTCTCCTTCAACCAGCCAGTGAAAACAAGCTGTATATATTTTTGCTTAATGTGTTTATTAACAATATTATTATATTATTTATTTGTTAATAATATTATCTATAATTTCAATAACAATCTAATTCTCTCTTAATTGTATTATTTTAATTACGAGTCTACAATTTCCTTTTAACAACACACCGTTTTTAATGTTGGTAGCAACGCAATAACACTTATGCCCGGCTTCAGAAAGGTTCACTTTAACAATTGTTAGTTAACAATTGTTAGCGGGTAACCTCTTGTTAAATTTTGAATGGGTTGCAGAAACTACCTGAAATCTATGGTTAGTTAACCTCTGATTATGTGCCGATTTGTTATGTTGGTACCGCAAAACGCTAATTTCATAGTACGAAATTGACATTTATAAACGTCAGTTACCGACAATAATAAAATTATTAAGGTTATGTACTTCGTATCTATTGTATTTAACATAATTTATTTTGAATTTTATCGATTATGGATCATATAATTATTATTGCATTGCTAATTTAGTGTTAATGATTTGATATTATTTACGATAAAATCTATGATCGGACTCTTTTTTTATTATTTTTTAACTGCGATGATTACTTTGAAACAGGTTTGTTACGATAATTACTTAATTTGTGATTAATTAATTATTATTTAATATCATCAGTCAATGATATCCATTTGTTCATGAAAAAATGATGTCTTGCACGGAGGATATGATTGTATTGTCAGGAGAATCTAGTTTCACCTATTTTATCTCGACCCCCAAGAGCTTGAAGAAGAAACTGAATTTTCAAGCATCACGATGAGAGAAAATACCACCTCTGTCCTTACCGACCACTAATCAATATTATCAATGTTATTCGGTGTCGATATTATTTGACAAAACTTAATCAACACAACTGGAATTAAGTTGTCACCGTAAACTATTATTAGTCAGTAGAAATTAGCAAATTAAGTCATAATTTTTATTCTAATATAAATTTTCAAAAAAAACACTAGTTTATGTCAATTTATATAATTAGGTGATTTATCATAAATAAATATTTCATAAAAATGATTGTAGTATTGGTTTGTAAAACTCCTTAAAGTTGCCGAAGGGATCCCCCGTTGCATAAAATCTAAACGTTAGTAGAAACTGCAACATCTCCGACATGCTATTTATGTGTTCCCTAGTTGATTCTTTATGATTATCACATTTTCTTCATAAAACCTTCATTATATGTAATATAAAATAAATATTATTGAAACTTAAATGATATTGTAATGAATAAAGAATAAAACTACATAAGTCGTGTCGCAGTTGAAATTTTGCCCCCTTATAATATAAAAATCTGATGTGACATCACATGACATTCCCATTTACTCCTAGGTTTATCAAAATAATAATTTTAATTTTGTTTAAATTTTAAAATTTTTAATTTTAAAAACATTTGTTTTAATTTATTCGTTATTTTGTTTCTAAGGCCGCTCACATCCGAACATCGTTCCAAAAATTGTCTTAAACGACTTCTATGGATTCATAACTCATGGAAAAAATGCTAACTCAAAATTTTTTTTTCCACATTTGAGAAATCATAATCATACAACTCAAAATGAAAAAAAACGGACTGCCCAAAAACACGTATGAAAGTATACTGGCCGTTTAACATACCGTACTTAGGTAAACTTTTAGGTTAAAAATCGTTTGTTATGTCACTTTAATCACTGGTTTTCGGGTGATTAAATATTTTGGGTAGTTAACCTATGTTAAGACTGACCATCGTTTGTGAAACCCAAATAGGCACTTAACAACAGATTTAACCTCTGATTAAACTAATCACTTGTTAACTTTTATACCTGGCTTTCTGCAACCGAAATGTGACTTAACCAATGATTATCTTTCTAATCAAAGGTTAAATTCCTTAACAATCGTTTCTGAAACCGGGCATTAAAATTGTTGAGTTTTGGTTTGCGAAATTGAGTGTTCCACATCATATAGTGTAATGTAACAGTGATATACCCACTTTGTTATTTGCAAGTAATTTATTGCATTAGATATAATTTAATTACCAAAGTATTTTAGGTTAATCTAACCTCAAAATGTATCAAGGCAGAAGGCGTGCAGAGGCAATTGTCCAAGCCGACACCAGTTATGCAGCCAAATCGAAAGACACAACCTCAGCACTATCCCCCAACAAATGCAATCTGCAGTCCGTCCTTTACATTTTATTAATGTACTACAACCAACAGCTATCGGGAAACTCACAAGTAGGTCAACCGCTGTACGTTCGATGGTAACAACATGCTCCTTTTGAAAATTCTAGTTTTCCGCAATTGTCTACACCAACAGATAATAAATGGAATACCGAAATGAATAAGAAGCTCAGAAAAATACTAAAATATATGAACAAAAGAAAATGAACTTTCTCTATTATCGGAAAATGTAAACACCGACAACGTTGTGGTTGATGATAAAAATACAAACAGCACAATAATAAAGTTTCCTTCACCACCTATCTTCGTGGAAAGCGTGAGAGATATAAATCTACCAACAAAAATCCTTAATGAAGTGGCAAAAAATGGATACACTATAAAAATTATAAATAATGATTTGGTGAAAACATAAACAAGTGTTGACAAAAATTACACGGACATCATTAAAGCACTCGAAGAGAAAAAAACAGAATTTTACACATATAAATCCAAGCAAGACCGATAAAATTAGCAAGAATCCTCTGTGGATGTTTTACATCGACATAAACCCTAATGAAAATAATGGAGAAATATACAAAGTTACTTGCCTCGTGAGCACCGTGGTACGATTCGAAGTACCTCACGTAAAAAGAGAAATTGTACAGTGCAAAAATTGCCAAAAGTTTGAACATACCAGAAACTTCTGCAACAAACCATCGCGTTGTGTAAATTATGCAGGTTACCATTCGACGGTGAACTGTCAAAGAAGAGAGAGAGATGACAATGTAAAATGTGCCCACTGTGAGGAAGATCACGCAGCCAATTACAAAGGATGTTTGATCCATAAACAACTTCAACGGAGAAAATATCCAACATTAAGTAACAGAAACTACTTACGACTCTAAATGCAACAACTCTACCAAGTATGAGTCAACATGCATTAAATTATGCCCAACAAGTCGGACAAGAGGTACCTACGATGCAATAAGCACAATTTTCTACATCTTCAAGTTAACCTAGATACCAAAATACGCTGGAGTCATCACTGCAGTCAAACGATATTTGTGAACTCGAGAATTTAATGAACAAGCTGATGGAGCAGATGAGTACGATGTTAAATCTGCTAATTGTTGTGGTTACAAAAATTGACTAATGGCAATAGTATTGTTAAAAATTGCAACATGGAATGCCAACGGCCTGTGTAAACGTAGTCGGGAATTACACACGTTTTTAAAACTACTTATCGTAATGCTGAAACACCTTACGAGTGGAAGCCATGTTAAGCTACCGAGTTACACAATATAAATATAATTCTAAGCATCCCGATGGAAAAGCATACGGTGGAGCGGCAGTAGTCATAAAAAACAACGTTAAACGTTTGTTTATGAAATCGAAGGACACCAATGTGATTATCTTCAGGCTGTCAGCGTAGCTATTGAGAGTTTAATTGGACTCAAATTTCAAGAATACAGAAAACAAAGCCAAGTTTAATAAAGTCGCCAAGGAGCTTAAAATACTTCTTTCCAGTTTTAAAAAACAATTCTTTCAAGATTATCTCGGTGGGGTAACAAATTTCAAAGCAAACAACTATTCACTCGGAAAGCCACAAAAACCCAAGATATAGTAGTATCAATCAAACACGATAAAAGAAATTGGACCAAAAGTGAAAAGGAAATAGCTAATTTGTTTGCTCAACGATGATGATGAAATAATTGATTATTTGGAAGCACCGTTTGAAATGGATCTGCCGATTAAGTACTTTAAAATAAAGGAAGTTCAGCAAGTTATTCTGCGTGATATTAATACCAAAAAAGCACCTAGCTATGATTTAATTACAGGTAAAGTGCTAAAAGAAGTAACACTTAAATGCCTAAAACTCGTTACGTTCATATACTTACAACACAATTTTGAGACTGATATACTTTCCAGATCAGGGGATGGCTGCACAAATAATTCTTTTATTAAAACCAGAAAAAAGAACAGAACAACCAACCTCGTATCGGCCAATAAGTTTGCACCCGATTCTTTCAAAAATTTTTGAGAAACTGCTACTAAAACAACTAAAACCAGTACTAGAAGAAAAGGTATTCGTCCCAAGCCATAAATTTGGTTTTAGCAATCAGCATAGTACGATCGAACAGGTACACCATGTGGTGAATCAGATGATCTGGAGTGTAAAAGATACTGCTTAGCGGCTTTTTTGGACATAAGCCAAGCGTTTGACAGGGTGTGGCATGAAGGCCTGCACTGCAAATTGAAAATAAACCTCCCATACCATCTTTACGAAATACTTATTAAAAGATTACTTATACAGGGTGTTTGGTAAACATGCGGCAAAAATTCTAGGGGTTATTCTTTGGCCTATTCCGAATATTTTGTCCTATGGTGATGTTTGAAATGCCCCTTTGTCTCGAAGATACAGGATGAACAAAATTTGCGACGGTAACAACATTTTATTATCGAAAAGTACATGTAAAGTAATTGTTCGAAATGACTTCCTCTAGTCTGGATACATTGTACAATCTCTAGCATGTGTTGAATTGCCATCAGCAGTCCATACCATGAAATGCATGTCAGTCATTTTGGAGTTCGTATTTCGATTCGATTTGTATTTGCTCGATTTGCGTTTGATTCATGGTAGAGGTAGAGGAAATAAAAAAAAAAACATCTCCGCTCCCGCCCGTCCCGGGCGCTGACGGCGCTTCGAGTGGTTTTGACACGTGCTAAACTCATTAAAAACATTCCTTAAGCGGCTCCAACTCGAAAAGTTTAAAAGTTGACGCGGCAGATCTCTGGGAGCGACTGACTCCTACCTAACACTGCTCTAGTTGGCCCCGCCCCAAGGTAGATCCGCTAGGGTAAATGTGCACGGACGGTCACCAAAATGCATAAAATGATTGCGTAATATTACGCAATAATACACTTACATGTATTTCTTATGGGAAAATTGCAATTTTCAAAATTAAATTGTGGCCTTATTACAACTCCGACAAGATTGATCCTCACCTTAGAGAGCTTGTATTTTTGTGTTCTTTCGTTTGGTATAGCCATTTCTATAGGGAAAAGTGTATTTTCGATTTCGGGAATTCGAACTACTACCCTAAATATATTGGTAGACTCAGAAATAACGGAACAAGAGCCCCATCTCTGTTTCTGTATGGGGTGTGGTCAGTATTTCACCGTACTTTGCTTGACTTTGATAGAACCAATAATTTATCTAAAGCTTACCATAAAAAGCTGCAACGAAGAGATGGAATCGCACATCCAGAACTATTTAAATTTCTCGGTAATCTGAAAAGGCAGTTGGTGCCGATTACGAGCGTTTAGTCGCGGGATATGAAGCACCACCAAAACTCAAACGCTACGAGGAAGTAAATTAGCGTATCCTTAATAAAGTAACGAATTACCAGCAAGAGAATATGTTAGAGTATTTACGCGGTTTGTTTTATAATTATATAGTACAAATATGCATTTTTTAAATAAAAAACTTGTAATTTTACTATTACAGTTTTCCCGGTGCCGAGTCTGGCGGAACCGAGTGGTGCCGAGTTGTCGCGTACGGATACTTTGAAGCGTAAGTTTGCGGTTCGAACCCTGCTCGCGTTAGATACACTGAAAAAGACCAGCAGCTTCAGAAGATTCTTAAAGAAATAATGGTGATACATCTGCTCCTGGACCCAGCACTAATTCTACACTAAGAATGATGCATACTGGAGTTTTTTTTGCCTCAAAATGCTCTAAAAATTTTATTTGGATCTAAGCAGAAGCGAAACAATACTGAAAAGAATAAAGAAGTCTAGATTGGCCTTGATTGAATTGGTGATCAAGTCAGCAAAGATAATTTGAATTTGGCCGTGGAGACCTGAAATACAAATGTTGTTAATTATACAATAAAATGCAAAGTTTTGGAATTACAGAATGGTTTTCGGTTTTTTTTTGTGGAAATAGAATACTTCAGAAACTTTCATATAGGTTACTTCAAAATTTGTTTGAGCGAATTTGCCCAAATAGGTATGGGAAAACCATTGTAATGTTTGCTTCAAAAAATATGCAGATGTGTTAATAAAAGTTTGTTAAAAAGATACCATTTACGTACAAAGTAATTAAATATAAACTTTGTAAATAAATAGCCCTCTTTGGCATACTTTCTCTTCATTCTTGCTTCAATTAAAGATTACTTTCGTGATGTATTCGAAAGATAAAATTTGCTGTTACTATAGAAATAAATTCTTCTTTGCTAGTAATCTTCTTCCCCGGCTGCTAGCTCGTCTCTATTGGAGAACCGTGATATATTAGTTGGTTTTATAATTTCTCAGCGTCAAACCCATTGTGGCCCTTTCCATTGCTCGCTATGCCTTTTTCCTGGGACGTTATCCAAATCTCTGCGCCATAGGTCTTTACTGGTAGGATCCATACATGATGAACACTCTGCCCTTCAAGTATAGATTCTTGCTTTTTAATTACAAAGCTGAGTCTGCAGAACGCAACCCATGATTGCTGTACGTTTCTTTTGATCACGATAATCTATACCAAACAGAACTGCTAACAGAACCAAACAGAAATGGCTATACCAAACGAAAGAACAGAAAAATACAAGCTCTTTAAGGTGAGTATCAATCTTGTCGAAGTTGTAATAAGACCACAATTTAATTTTGAAAATTGCAATTTTCCCATAAGAAATACATGGAAGTTCATTATTGGGTAATATTACAAAATAATTTTATGCATTGTATTAACGGTGCTTGTGCTCCGATGTGCACGTATCAACCACAGAACGGGGCTAACTAGAGCAGCGTTAGGAGGGAGTCAGTTGCTCTCTGACATCCGTCGGGTCAACTTCCGTTCCGCTCAGCTCCGGGCGTTACAAGCGGTTTTGATAAACGCAACTACGTCAAGACTAGGATTCACACAAAAAGTAATATTTTTCCGAAATTTGTAGACCTACCACAAATTTAGTTTTTACTAGCTAAAGTTAAATTTTCAAATAAAATTTGCGTCCAAGTCGAAACTCTTGGGGGTAAGCAATTTTTGAATTTAAACAGCCATAGCTCAATACTATTGATTTTTAGACTTAATGGATTAGAACTTTTTAAAGACCACTCGCATACCTACAAATTAGATTATAACCCTTATCGTCTACAATCAACGGTTCGAGTTATAAATTAAATTAAGGAAAAATGTTAAAAAATTCAGGTTTTATTTTATTTACTTTATTCGAACCTCATACCTCTTAAATAAAGCGTCTTAAAAAAACTAAGGGTCTAAACCAGAAAGGGAATTTTAACGGGCTACAACTTTAATCAAATAAATTTTTTGATTTTTATTAATAAATTTTGTAAATTTATTTTTTACCTACACCTTGTTCATTATTTTCAAAATTTCTGTGAAAATGGTTGGTTTATCAAAAATTATTTAACTAAAGTTGTAGCCAGTTAAATTCTCTATCCGGTTTGGGTCATTAATTTTTCTAACAATAAGACGTTTCTTTTAAGAGATACGGTTTACAAAAAGTAAAAGAATAAAACCTAAAATTTTAACATTTTTTCCTTAATTTAATTTATAACAATCCGTTGAATCTAACGATAAAGAGTTATAAAATTTGTAGATAAGTAGTGATCTTTAAAAATTTAATCCAGTAAGTCTAAAATCAATAATTGAGCTCAAATACTTGAAATCAAAGTTCTTAAATAAGATATGTATTGATTTATCATTTAAAACTTTTTCTTGAAAGTGTCCTTTCACATCTCAAAATTACTCTACATGGTTATACAGTCAATTTATTCAGTATAATGCAATATTTATTACAATAACTTTGAATCCATTGAATGGGTTTAAAAAATTGACACCAAATTATCTGTACAGTCAATTTTTCATAAAAATCTGCTCACATATATTTATTCAATGAATTTAGAAATGCATTTGAAATAAATTATAAGAAAATTTATTTTTAAATTATCTTACAGTAGTCCTTTAATAAAGGTCAATCATGACTACATAGTTTTGACATCATGAATTAGCTAAATTAGCATATTAGTTAAGAATGAAAATTCAAAATTATTTTAAATTTTATTTTTAAATTATTTCAAATTTTGAATTCTTTAATAAAAAATTAATTCATTCATCTAATATTTACAGTGAACTAACTGAATTTTCACATAAATTTGTTTTACATATTTTTAAATATGGAAAGTCAAAGGTATTATTTTAATAACCTTTTTTTCTAAGTTTTTTAAAAATGCTATACATGTCATAAAAGTTTTAATTTCTTTAAATAATAAAGATTTTAATGTGCAATAGTATCGATCATAATATAACTAGAAACGAAATGACCGTCATCTGTGAAATTTGTCATATAAATCACGTTTACATGTAATCCATCAGATGCTCTGCTATTGAAATGTCACATTTGAGTTTATTTAAAAATATTCAAGGAAATTAATTTTAATGTCAGAAAAATGATAACTTACAACGATTGTGTACGTGTAATAACTTTACAAATTAAATTTTGTAATGGTGCTAATTAATATTCTGATATCTATATAACTAGAAATCATGAAAGTGAGGTTAGTTTAAAATTTGTTATTTAAATCCTTAAAGAAATTTTAAATCGATCTCTTGTTAATAGATATGGATCCAAAAAGTCAAAAAATTGGCCCATTAAAACATAGAAATAGAATTATAAAGACATCAAAAATGACGCCTAAATCTACCAAGGGTATCGAGAATGAAATGGTAAATTATTGTACTTTTGATATTTATAGAATTTTCTTTTTATAAAGGCTTTATTTTATAAGAGTCATTTGGAGATTTGTTGGGGGTTACGATGAGATTGTAATTTTAAACTGCTATATCTACTTATAAATAATTTTTTACTTCCAATTAGTTGGGCGTAATATTTTTTCATCGTTCACAGAGTCAACTTTGTTACTCTTCATTATTTCAAAAACAGCTGTATGAGCAAAAGTAAACATAGATTATCTTTATTATTAACTTTCGAATGGGCTGTCCGTTTGAAAACGGGAATTTCTCAAATTGACTTCAGCAACCCTGAGTGATTGTCTTTTAGCTTTATTTGCCATGACAATAGCATTGGTTGACTGAAAAATTATGAACGAGTATTTTTATTTTAGTAACTAGTAAGACTCGTAGCTTAGCAGCTGAGTGTGTTAACTCCTCGGTTTGAGCCCAGGCAGAGTAAGAACTTTATTCTGATAACCTTTCATAAACAGACAAATCACCAAAGTGATCAGCCATGAAAACCCTTTTCGTAATGTTTTCCATGAAACAGTAGGTCCTCTGTGTATGTGAATACATTTCAAATGCACATCACATACGTACATTGGAGAGAACGGGTCACGTCCAGTAAAGGATTATAAAGATTGATTTTTATATTAAATTTATTAAGAGGGAAAAACCATAATAAATAAAAACTATAAACTAACATTGATGGTTTGAGCAATTACTTATCTAAACTTTTATTTAAAAACATTGGTGTGAAGATTAATATTATTCTAATTTCTAATTATTTAACTAGATTGTTTCGAATGGCAAATACAAGATAATTTTTTTATCAGTTTCCATGTACTTGACAAATTAAAAACATCCAAAGAAGGCAATAACCTATTTCTGAAAGCTTGTAAAATAAAATTTTATTGTGTTTGCTCATAATTAACTTCATACGTATTAATTTTCATAAGCTAATATTTTATATATTCCGAAATAAATGTTATAAAATATAATCTAATCAGACTTGAATTTTTTCTTGCTTTCAATTAAATTTAATTCTTAGTTCATTATCAAGGTTCATTAACTAAACCACAAAATCAGCGATTATATTGGACATTTTATACGCCCACTGAAAATTCAAAATTCCCTAATAAATATTCGTAGGTTGATAATCACTATTTTAAAATCGGGAAAATGGTCCATGAATAGTATAGCTAAATTGATGTTGTTACTTCTACTTTTTTGTGTCAAAATTGCAAAAATACCTCTAGACGCTCAAATAATTTGTGTAATCAGTAAGTTGGAATAAATTATGCTACAAAATTGATTATACACTGCAAAAAGATAATATTCGTTTTATCAATAAACCTGGGCTAATTGGTTGAAATTTATTGGTTCAACTTTCGTAAATATAATGAACTTTTTTATTAATACTGTGAGATTTCCAAATAGAAAAATTCAAAATAAATATAATAACAACCATATCGTAATTGCATAACTTATTTATTTAATTCATTACTTGCGTAGAGCTATCTTTAACCCTTGCCTCTCCAAGTGTAAATAATTAATTGGGCAATGATTTGTTTTTAATTTGTAATAAATTATCGATATCACTCACACTTGATATTACATATTGTTACATTTATTTAATTAATATTCTGTTTATTTAATATTCTATTTCTCAATGATCGGACACTGGGGGGTATTCCATACCGTCCGATCTATGTTATTTATCTTGATCAGCTTCTTAGCTCTTTCTATGATGATATGACATTTTTAATCACTAGAATCAATGAATAATGAAAACCACCCACCAGGATTTCAGCAAGTGAAAATCAAACGTATGACTACCTGTTTTCTTCGAATGAGTCCAAGAAAAGAATAATAATACTAATTAGAGAAAGCAAAGACTAGGTTTAATGCTAATAATATTTTAAATTAATTTCTTACTTGACTCAAACGACTGGGTAGAATAGAATCCGACAGGTAATTTTAGTTTCGTCATCATTAAAGCGAAAATAATAGTATTAAGACAAAAGAAAGGTTAAATTATATTTGTAAAAAATTCTATACCTATGTGATTAATTTTTAGGAAGATATTGAAATGAGTGATATGGATTCGTGCTTGCTGCTTCCTAAAGAAAATGTTATGTTTTCTGGAAAAGAGGAAACAATTTGGGCTACAACAATTCAAATGTTTATTCCATTTTTATTAGCTGGCTTTGGTATGGTAGCGGCTAGCTTATTATTGGATTTAGTACAACATTGGCCAGTATATCAAAACGTATCTGAAGTATACATACTCGTACCTGCATTACTCGGACTCAAGGGAAATTTGGAAATGACATTGGCATCGCGTTTGTCAACTTACTCTAATTTAGGTAAAATGGATACTTATCAACAGCAGTGGAGCATTACTGTCGGCAATTTGGCACTTATTCAATGCCAAGCACTTGTAGTTGGCTTTCTTGCTTCTTTGGCTGCAGTAATTTTAGGATGGGTTCCAGATGGTAAATTTCAGATGGAACATGGTCTGTTATTATGTGCTAGCAGTGTAGTAACAGCTTCTGCTGCTAGCTTTATTTTAGGATTAATTATGGTTGCCGTTATATTATTATCAAGACGTTTTAACATAAATCCTGATAATGTTGCAACTCCTATAGCTGCAAGTCTTGGTGATCTTACTACGTTGGCTTGGCTTTCTTGGTTAGCATCTTTATTTTATAAAAGTTTGGATAGTAAGCCTTGGTTATCTATCTGTATTATCATCATAGCTCTAATGTTGATACCATTATGGGCTTGGCTAGCTAGTCGTAACAAATACACAGAACAAGTACTTTCTACTGGTTGGACACCTGTTATTTCTGCAATGTTAATAAGTAGTGTAGGTGGTTTAATTTTGGATTTTACAGTATCTCAATATAAAGGTGTCGCCGTTTTTCAATTAGTTGTGAATGGGGTAGGTGGAAATTTAGTCGCCGTCCAAGCTAGTCGTATATCTACAGAACTTCACTGTAGAGCTATTTTAGGGGAACTCCCTAAGGGTATGAAGGTATGTTTGAGTCCTTGTGCTGTATTTTGTGATAATAGTAAAAGTAATCACGTTGTGACTGCTAGAATGTTAATGCTAATGGTAATACCAGGACACTTAATATTTTCTTATACAATTAGTTACTTACAAGCGGGACACACTTCTTTTACTCCCATTTTTATGTTAGTCTACTTAATAGCGGCCATGCTTCAAGTATTTCTATTACTGTACATAGCACAAGTAATGGTCGTATGGATGTGGCAATCTCACATTGATCCTGATAATTCCGCCATACCTTACTTAACTGCCATAGGCGATTTGTTAGGCACATTTTTATTAGGAGTTGCATTTCAATTTTTGTTTTTGATCGGCGATCGTGACAGCGACGTTGGTGACTAAATTTTGTATTAATGCATTAATTTTATGGCCATACATTAAATATTATTTTATATTGTAGTCACCAAAATTATTTGTATATACTTAAGTAAATATTAAAAATTGTTAAAAGGTGCTATTTTATATATATTATAAATAAATTGTTAAAAATGTAACTTTATGTTTATACACAAAATTAATATGAAGTATTTCGTCCTAGTATAAAACGAACACCCACTCACTTTTTCAACTTGCCTTGCTCTATCTACTTTCAATTAATTTAATGTAAAAATAAAAGGAAAATACTTTTACTAATTTAATTCTCTCAATCTGATTTTAATTCGTTTTTTAAACTAAATTTTACACTATCAAATTGTACAAAATAGAAGATAAAAATAAAAGATTTTATAATTAATTTTGTGAGGGTGGATGTGATTAATTTCATTTGTTGTGGTTTTGAATTCAAGTCAAAAATTAAAATCTTGCTTATAACAGATTCACTACAAGTTGGTATTATAACTTACTTTTATTGAATTTGGTTTAGAATATTACATTTAATTATGACAAGACAAAAAAGTGATTTTAATCTTTTTCAAACTTTAGCCGTCTTCAATACGGTGAATAGTTGATAGTTTAAACGCAGGCAAGAATAATAAGGTTTAACCAAACAGAAAGGTTAAAAACGAGGTATAAGCTAAATGCTGACCGACTCTCTTAAAAAGTTCATATTGGATAGTTCCAGTCCAAAATAACCTGGGAAATGATGGTTTGATTTCTACAGTAGAAGACGTCTTCAGTTTTAAGAGGCATCGCAGAGTTAAAGACGTTGATAAAGTTGAATAACGATCTTTCTGAAAGACGGCGTGTCTATTGCAATATTTAAGTGCATTAAAGAAAGTTTGTTCATTTATTATTTTCTATAGTTTGAGGGGATGTAATTACTCTTTGAAATTAGATAGAAGGTGGATATATTCTCGGCAATAGAAAAATATTGTCAGAAAAGGTGGTTTTCTCATAAATCCGAGATTTTTCCTTAGATCCCCATTTTAAATCCAAGATGGTCTAAATTGCTTATGCACTTTTTAATTTTGTTTTTGACTTATTTGAAAAAATTTGATACTTGATTCTAATTTTACACACTTTTCTTACATCAAGTTTTACTAAATATTGGGTCTGGAAAAAAGTTCGTGGCGTTTTTTTAGTAAAATTCAACTGATTTTCTCGTAGGGTGAAAATGAATTTATTTAAACCAAATATATTCCATTATTATCGACAATGTTTCGCAATTTTTCGGGTAGAGTCATGATTCTATCAGTGAAGAACTTGTGTGATTTCTGATTGAAAAGCTGAATCAAGTGATTTTCACAGATTTCGTTTGAAACCAGCTTAATTCTATTGAGAAAGTTCTGCAGAGATGAGAGGGTGCTATGTCTGGACGATGCATCAAAATTTCCCAACCAAGCTCTCGCAATTTTTGACAGGTCATCAAAGAAGTGTGTGGTCAAAGACAACACCTTTCCTATTATTTAATTCGGGCCGTTTTCTTTCAATTGTCTGGCGTAAACTTTCAAGTTGTTCACAGTAGAGTTGAGAAGCAAACGTTGGACCAACTGGAAGGAAGTAGCTCATGGTGGACGATTCCCTTCCAGTCCCACTGCACACACAGCATCACCCTGTTCGACGTCAATTCTGGCTTCGCGAATACTTGTGACGGCTCACCATCCCTTGCCCACGATCTTTAACGCTTCCTATTGTCGTACGTAACTCATTTTTCATCACATGTATCAGAAATAGCTCGATTTCATTGCGTTTCAGCAGCGCATTGCAGATATTAATTCGGTCTATCATGAGGAACCCATACATCGAGCTTCTTTTTGTAGCCAGCTTTGTGTAAATGCTTCAAAACAGTTTTGTGGTCAATGCCTAGCTCCATACCAATATCGACATTGCTGATATGCTGAACTTTTTAAGAATTTCATCAGCATTTTCAGTGGTTAGACGACCAGAGCGTGATTCATCTTTCACATTAAAATTACCAGAACAAAATCGAGCGAACCATTTCCTCGCAGCAGATTTTAATAAAGTACCTTTACCGTACGTACACAGCACAAATTTTTTCGCAAGCCTGCGCAGAGTTCTTCCCTTTGTCGTAATAATATTACAAAATATAGCGCAATTTTTTATTACGTTTTTCCTTTGTCACCTTTCCAACGAGCATTTAGTGGTCTCTGCGATCTGTGTTTCCTGAGTTATTTGCAATTGATGCCATCTATCGGGATAAACGCCAGGAACTTTTTCCCAGACCTAATATTTATTTCCTCCCAAAAATTGCAGCATTAAATTAGTTGAAATATTGCAATTACTATTTACTGTTTTTATTTTAGTGTGGTACGAGAGGGGGTTTATAAAGAAGTTTGAGTAAATTGCAGCAAATAGGAGGGTAGAAGTTTGAGTAAAGTTCATTGTTGAGCCACCATTGTGGGGGGGGGGGATATAAAACTATTTTCCACAGCTAAAGCCAAGAAAGAAAATCAGGGTTATGCAGGACATGGGAAACAGAAGATGATTCTCTGTTTTCACTTTGGTTCGCTTTTTAGTTCTAAATATTGGGGATAAAAATCTTGGTCACGGGGAGATAGTAATGGTAGAAATTAAATTTTTACTTACCCTTTCAAATTAAATGGTAGCCAGGTCACTTTGATAAAACTACTGATTGAAGTATTAAATTTAAAGATTAATGAATCAATGGAAAACAAAAACGTCGCATGCAGTTTCTCTCTATGGAAAACGACCGCTTTGACCGAACTGATCTGACTTAACTTACATGACTGAGTTTTTGGGCTCGATTGACTCAACTCAGCTTAATGGAACTCTTTGACGTAACTCCATATCCGCGTTTTTGGGGCCGTATTTACCCTCACTTTAAATTTAAATTATTTCTCACTAGTCAACTAATTACTTCTCTAGTCAAAGAAGTTAGAGTTTTACACTAAACTAAATTTAGAAACTAATAAACTGAATTTTCCGCAATCGAGCAACCCTGGTCGTTGCCTACGTGCTAACAATACTACGTATCTGGACTACTACGCAGATACTTTCTAACATTAAAAAAAAGAACTAATAAAAACCAATTTATAAATTCTAGGACACTTTATTTTTTATATTTTTCGTTCTAAATTGATGTGGACAGTTATTATGTTGTTTCTTTTTATTGATTTTGAAAATTTTTATTAGTACTTTTTTCATTGCTCCTCGATAGTTAGTTTCATAATTTTATTTTTCTCCAACATGCTCGACTGCGATTTTTTAATATACAGGATGTCCCCGTGGCCGTGGAGAACCGTTGATGTGGTGATAAAGGATAACTTTCTAAGTCAAATTTTAAAATAAAATTTTTGTCTAAGTTGAAACTCTTGGGGGGTACCTCTCTTTAAAGCAATTTTTTGAATTTCAAACGGCCATAACTTCGATACTATTGATTTTTTAGACTTGATAAATTTAAAATTTTTTAAAGATCACTGGCTTATCTACAAATTAGGTTATAACCCTTTATCGTCTAGAATCAACGGATTTCGAGTTATAAATTAAATTAAGGGAAAAAATGTTAAAAAAATTCAGGTTTTATTTTTTTCACTTTTCTTGCAAACCCCATATCTCTTAAACGAAACGTCTTAGAAAAAAACTAACGGCCCAAACCGGATAGGGAATTTAACTGGCTACAACTTTGTTTACATAAATTTTGTGATAAACCAACCGTTTTCACAGAAATTCTGAATAATGAACAAAGTGTAGATAAAAAAATTAAAATTTCATTTTAACTTTTATTTTATAAATATTTAAAATTTTATAATTTGAAGAAAATGTACTATAACTATTTCCAGTTTAAACTAAAATTACTTTAAACAGTAAACTCGCTAGGTACTGATTTTTTTTAATCTAAAAATTAAATTCCTTCCTCTTTTCTCCCCGTCCTACTTTATTGACTTTCTATTTTTGACGTTGTATTTTGTTAAGTCGCTTGACTATACTTGCCTGATGAGATTTTAATAAAATCAAAATCAGTGCCGTAATTAGCTTTTCGTGTGCACTGTACAAAATTTTTTTTGGCCTCTCTTCAACTTTTTCTTTACACGAAATAATAACAAAACAATAAATTTACTATAATTTATAATAAATAATTTTTTGTATGCAAAAAATGTAAAATTTACTTGATAATGGGGGGGGGCTCAAGAAACTATGTCTTTCAAGAATATATGATAAGAAGACCTACAAATTGTTGATTTTCAAAGCAAAAAGAAAAGTGCAATAAAATATTTTTTTTGAAAATTTAAATATTTACATTCTGTATTAATAAAATAAAAAAACCTATTTTTGTAATTTAATTATACACTTGCAACAAAAGTTTTTTTCTTTTATTACAAAAAAAAACGGATGTGATCATGCCCATGCCTTTATCGTACTTTTACTGATTGTAAGTATTAAAAATAATTTTTAATTATAAAAATAAAAAAATTGGATGTGACCATGCCCATGACTTTAAAAAATAATTTTTTTAATAATAAAAAGAAAAAAATATTTTTCATTAACCCATTTGATCCAAAATATAATCAGCTCAAGTGTCTATACAAAATACCAAATTTATTTTTGAAATTCTTATTAGTTTTTGAAAGATTTAATAAGAACTAATATTAAATTAAAAAAATTATTTCCATGAACAAATTTTAACCAAAATTTAATCAGCTGTAACTCCTATCATAAAGATACGAAATCTCAAATTTGGTTTCGAAACTTCCATTAGTTTTTAAAATATTAAATTAAGGCTAATATTAAATAATAAAATTTAAAAAAAATAAAAAAACAATAGTTTTCATAAACCAATTTTATCTCAAATTTAGTCAGCTCTAATTCCTACCATGAAGATAAAAATCTCAAATTTGGTTTTAAATCTATCAAAATGGTCAAAAATCTATTGTCGAGCCTAAACAAATTTTTATTTTTCCCAATTTCAAGACAACAAAATTTTAAGACAAAGAAACCCAAAAATTCCATTACCAACTTAAATATTAAAAAAAGCAGAGTCGCATTCAGCAACATCGTCGAATAAAAAAAATAGCAAACAAAAATTATAATTTCCACAACTTACTGGATTACCAAAAATTCTAAACTTATTTGAAAAAATATGCCTAAACTTATGCCAAACTTTTTTTCAAAAGTTGTTTTTTTTTAATTTCTATGTATAATATCAATTTTAAAAAACTGTGCGGGGGGCTACTTTATGGAGCTAATTGGAATATCAAAATCAAATTTGGGATTTTTTATCCTTATATTGAGACTTAGAGCTGATTAGATTATGGTTAAAATTGGTTTACGGGAACTATTTTTTTTTTAATTTTTATAAATCTTATTATTTAATATTATTTTTTTTATATTTATTTTCTACTTTTATTATTAAAAATTACTTTTTTATTAATTAATATTTAGTAAAAGTATGATAGAGTTACAGGCATGGTCACATCTGATTTTTTCTTTTGTTTTAAAAAAAAAATCTAAAGAATTCAATAAGTTGTCGATGTTGAGCTGGATCTCTATTTGTGGTCTTTTTTACAGTTCCATGATAAAACAGAACATGAAAAAAACAGAACATGAAAGAACAAAACATGAAAAACAGAACAGTGAAAAAACAAAACGTAAAAACAGAACAATAAAAACCAGAAGAAGGAAAAGAGAACACTGAAATAATAGAACTTTAACAAAAGAAAACTCAGAAAAATGAGAAGATCGAATGAAGTTTTATCATTTATTTGCATGAGTTTTGATTGTTTAGTTTTGAGTTTTAAGGACGTATTACGCCGAAAATAACAATTTTTTTGATTTAGCCGACACGTATGTATAAGAGAATGCTAGAATTTGTATAAAATATTGAATAGCGACGTTCTTATAACTCTTATTAAAAAAATATAATGTAGCGTGTATCCGAAATTTGCCGTGGTTGCGTTAGTCAAAATTACTCGGAGCGGAGGGAACCAAAATGAAGGGGACCGGAGCGGAGGCTCCGCTTTACTAACTAAAAATATTCCCCTTGACCGGTCCTACTCTGTAAAGTGTGAAAAGCCTTCTATATTATGTCGAGAAGAAATACGTCAACACGTCATTGTAGCAATCATCATTGGGAAATGTTGCTGAACAGCAGAAATTTGTGCTTTTTCAAAATCCAAAAAATCTTCCCAAGTGTGATATTGGGCACCAATTAAATAATCAAAAGTCATAACTAAATAATAAAAACTCATGTGAATAATTGACAAAACTTTATTCGGTTATTCTCATTTTTTAGTGTTCTCGTTTGTCAATGTTGTTTTTTTTCCTTGTTTTGTTTTATCGTTGTGCTGTTTTTTTATGTTTTGTTCAATCATAATCTGGTTTGTTCGGTCATCACCCTTTTTTACAAATAAAAATGACATGAGATTCCTTTCATGTCATGCATTCCATGCATCAGTAATCTTTCTATCAAGTGAGGTTCGTTTTAGTTCATCGTAGTCCCTTATTTGGATATAAACAACATGTTCCATGATTTCACTAAAGAGCTTATGATATTAACAGGTTTTAATTGTTCACATTTGACCGTAATATTAACTATTTTATGTGAACAATAGTTATAAGTAATAAGAAGTGCACTTTAAAGGCATGCAAATTCCCACATATGGAAAAAAAATTATAATATATAAATGGTTTTTTTGACAATGTGAAAGATATTTACCAGGTACTGCCGAAATGCCATTTTATTAGAAATAAATACATGTTTTAAATATATGCATAACACTAGCTTTTCCATACCCCGTTAGTGTGAACACTTGCGTTAATTTGAACATCTCTTTGAATTTTTGTGTTCACAGAATCGAGCTTCCACTGTATATTCTATTTTATATTTTATGAGGCCAAGTTTTTCGAATCCACTCTTGCAAGACTTTGAGGCTACTTGTAACATCTACGTCATTCAAATGCTAATTTTCTTAGCTGTACGCATCTCGATGCATTATATTAATATGTAATAAAACGAGCTTCAACATTTTTGAGAAAAAACGAAAAGTTACTTGTTGAAAGGGTGATTTTGACTCAAAAATTAAATGTGTAAAAAGAAACAAAATTTCTTTACTGTTTGTGATACATTTTGATGCGAAAATTTCATTAGCGCAACTAGAATTAAACATGCTAATTCACTATTTATGAGGATTTAAAGTGAAAATTAGTTATTAAACTTCTAAAAGACTTTAGATCAACTTTTGAGTTACTTTGCGACGTTAATTTATTACTGCAAAAAGAACAATATTGCATAAACTACATTTCACATACTTTTTGCATCTTTTCAATATTTTTTACTACATTTTATTTTGACATTTTTAGGTTAATCATTAAGTCTAATTTTAATCCTGTCAAATTTTGCGCTATACCTATGCCCGTATTGAAATCCATATATTGACAAAATCTTTGTATAAAAGACAGACAAAATAATCCTTTCAAGTCCTTGGCCTAATTTTATAAACATAAATTGCGAAACTTAAGAGGAACGAAATGATACCGAAAAATTGATTCCGAAATAAAAAAACAGTAAGCGAAACAAAGTATGTACTTGGTAGGAAAAATAGATAATATAAATATACAATTTAATAATTTTCATAGTAATTAATAATAATAATACATTTATTTAGCTGAAGCTATTTTTACACATACTACATAATATACGAAAATAATTTTATTATTTCTACATAAAAAAAATAGGATGTGGTCATGCCCGTGACTTTATCATACTTTTATAAGATATTAAAAAAATAATGTTTAATAATAAAAGGAAAAAATATTTTCCATTAACCAATTTGACCCAAAATCTAATCATCTCTAAGTCATGTGCCTGAAGTTAGCCATGCCAGTTTTAAAAAATTAAAAAATAAAAGTTGTGCTGAGTTGTACTCGATTTGTGCTGCCTTGTGCCGTAAATAAAAAATTGTATTTTGAAAAATGAAATTTTATGACCAAAAATGTTCTTATCGATGAAAATTGGCCCGGCTTCATCTAGGGTTGAAAATTATACAAAAATGTATGCACATACAGGGTGTCCCCGTGACCAAGGTAAACCTTTGAGGTGGTGAAAGACACTTTTCTAAGAGATATTTTTAAATAAAATTTTTGTCCTAGTCTAAACCCTTAGGGGGTGCCCTTCTTTAAAGCAATTTTTTGAATTTCCTCCTTCAAACGGCAATATCGCCGTAACTATTGATTTTATGCTATTAATAACTTAAAATTAGTGATTTTTTAAAGAAAATTTACTTATCTACAAATTAGTTTATAACCTTCTATTGCTTAGGATTAACGGATTTCTAGTTATGAATTAAATTAAGACAAGAAATGTCAAAAATATTGCAAATTTTAATTTTTCTTTTTTTTGCGAATCCTGTATCTTTTAAACAAAACTACTTACAAAAAAATAACGGTCCAATTTGGGTAGAAAATTTAACGGGCTATAACTTTATAACTTATTTTTTTTTGAAAACCAACCCATTTCACAGAAAATCGCAAAATATAGAACAAGGTCGGTACAAAAAATATAATAATCATACAGAGTGTCTCTGTGTATATGGTAAACCTTTGAGGTTGTGATAGAAGATTTTGTCCTAGTTCGAACAATTGGTGGGTGCCCTTCTTTAAAGCAATTTTTTAAATTTCTGCCTTCAAACGGCCATAGCACCATAACCACTAATTTTATGGTATTAATAGATTGGTAATTTTTTAAAGATCATTTATTTATATATAAACTGGTTTATGACCTCTTATGCTCTAGAATCAACAGATTTCGAGTTATGAATTAAATTAAGAGTTTTTTTGCGAATTCTATATCTTTTAAACAAAATCTATTTACAAGAAACTAATGGCTTAATTTGTATATCAAATTTAACGGGCTATAATTTTAGTTTAGTTACACTTTTTGGAAATCAACCTATTTTATAAAAAATCTTGAAATAATGAACAAGGTTAAAAAAAATTGCTTTAAATGGGGGTACCTCCCAAGGGTTTAAGCCAGGATCAAAATTTTATTTAAAAATATATCTTAAAAAGTGTCTTGTATCACAATTTCAAAGGTTTGCCACGGTTACAGAGACACCCTGTATGACTATTATATTTTTTATACCGACTTTGTTCATTATTTTGGGATTTTCTGTAAAAAGGATCGGTTTCCCAAAAAAATTTATTTGACTAAAGTTGTAGCCCGTTAAATTCCTTATCCGGTTCGGGCCATTGGTTTTTTCTAAAATGTTTCTTTTAAGAGATCTATATCTTTTAAACAAACCTACTTACAAAAACTAATGGCTCAATTTGGATATCAAATTTAACGGGCTATAATTTTAGTTTAGTTACACTTTTGGAAATCAACCTATTTTATAAAAAATCTTGAAATAATGAACAAGGTTAAAAAATTGCTTTAAATAGGGGTACCTCTCAAGGGTTTAAGCTAGGACAAAAATTTTATTTAAAAAAGTGTCTTGTATCACAACTTCAAAGGTTTGCCATGGATACAGAGACACCCCGTATGACTATTATATTTTTTATACCGACTTTGTTCATTATTTTGGAATTTTCTGTAAAAAGGATCGGTTTCCCAAAAAAATTTATTTGACTAAAGTTGTAGCCCGTTAAATTCCTATCCGGTTCGAGCCGTTGGTTTTTTTTCTAAAATGTTTCTTTTAAGAGATACGGGGTTCGCAAGAAAAGTAAAAAATAAAACCTGAATTGTTTTAACATTTTTTTCCTTAATTTAATTTATAACTCAAAATCCGTTGATTCTAGACAATCAGGGTTATGACCTAATTTGTAGATAAGTGAGTGATCTTTAAAAAGTTTTAACCTATTAAGTCTAAAAAATGAATAATATCGGAGCTATGGCCGTTTGAAATCAGAAATTCAAAAAATTGCTTTAAAGGGAGGTACCCCCAAAAGGTTTTATTTTGACAATTGACACAAATTTTATTTGAAAATTTGTGTTAGAAATCCTTTTGAAGGTTAATATAATTTTTTATTTACGACACAAGATAGAGCACAAATCACTTTGCACAACTTCAATTTTTTTAATTTTCAAAAATGGCACGGGTAACTTCATTCGATAAAGTACATTTTTGATCATAAAAATTTTTGTTCTTTAAAATACAATTTTTTTATATTTACGGCACAAGGCAGCACAAATCGAGCACAACTCAGCACAACTTTAATTTTTTTATTTTTCAAAAATAGCACGGCATAATATAATTGATGCAACTGACTCGCTAATGAGAAGTGTAAAATTACCAAATGACCAGGCCAACTTCCATCGATAAGATACATTTTTGGCCATAAAAATTTTTGTTCTTTAAAATACAATTGTTTTATATTTACGGCACAAAAAGCAGCACAAATCGAGCACAACTCAACACAACTCGGCACAACTTTTATTTATTTATTTTTTAAAAATGACACGGCTAACTTCATTCGATAAAATACATTTTTGACCATAAAAATTTTATTTTCCAAAATACAATTTTTATTTACGGCACAAGGCAGCACAAAGCAAACACCACTTAGCACAATTTTTATTTTTTATTTTTAAAATGGCACAGCTAACTTCCTTCGATAAAGTACATTTTTGGCCATAAAAATTTTATTTTCTAAAATACAATTTTTTATTTACGGCACAAGGCAGCACAAAGCAAACACCACTTAGCACAATTTTTATTTTTTAAAAATGGCACAGCTAACTTCATTCAATAAAATACATTTTTGACCATAAAAATTTCATTTTTCGAAAGACAATTATTTTATTTACGGCACAAGGCAGCACAAATCGAACACAACTCAGCACAACTCTAATTTTTTAATTTTTAAAAATGGCACAGCCAACTTCCATAGATAAAGTACATTTTTGGCCATAAAAATTTTATTTTCCAAAATACAATTTTTTTATTTACGGCACAAGGCAGCACAAATCGAGCGCAACTCAGCACAACTTTTATTTTTCAAAAATCCCAAGGCTAATTTCCACCCTCAAAATCCGCGGTCTCCCTAAAAGCCAAAATAAATAAAATAAAAAGAAAAAAATTAGGGCAAAATCGAGCACAACTCAGCACAACTTTTATTTTTAATTTTTAAAAAATGGCACGGCTAACTTTACGCACATCTCTAAGTCTCAATATAAAGATACAAAATACCAACTTTAGTTTTGAAATTCTTATTAGCTTTTGAAATATTTAATAAAAACTAATATTAAATAAAAAGATTTAAAAAATTTAATTTTTAGATTTAAAAATTTAAATTAAAGATTTTAAAAAAATCATAAAGATACGAAATCTCAAATTTGGTTTTGAAACTGTTGTTAGTTTTTAAAATATTAAATAAAGACTAATATTGAATAACAAAATTTAAAAAAATCAAAAAAATTGTTTCCATGAACCAATTTTAACCAAAATTTAATCAGGTCTAAGCTTCAATATAAGGATACAAAATCCAAAATTTGGTTTCAAAATTTTTATTATTTTTAGCTGTAGAGCGCACACAAAATTTGACCACACAGGCATTTTTTGGAAAAGGTCTTATTTCGCTCAAGGGACCTCAAAAAGTGTAAATCCATCAAAATCTCAATTTTTTTTGCACGAAAACAATACATTCTCATATCATATATGATAAAGTAAAAATGAAAACGTAAAGTATCCAAACTATCACCAGTCTTCCCTACACAGCAAACTTGACGATTCAATTTTGTTCTAAATAGAAATAATTTTATTATTTTCGAACACTACATTTAAATTGTTTTAACAAATTATTTTTGTTTATTGCTTTTAACTTTTAACAATTTGTATATTGACAGTACAATTAAAGAGCAACTGAGTGCACGTCGTTGATAATTAAATAATTCAAATATATAAAGGCAAAAGATTGATATTCAAAAACTTCGCATAGAAAAAATCGAACATCAAAGGACCGGATAAAAACAGGTTTGACTGTATTTTAATAAATTTATTGTTTAATTAATATTTAATAAAAACAAATTTGAATGGGTCCCAAAAATAAACTTTTGTACAGGGCACACGAGAAGCTGGTTACGGCACTGATAACAGCTAAATCCTGTTATTATCTTTATGAATATATAAATTACTAACATACCGAAAAACTTTTATAATTAAAAAATTACTTCCGCTATGGGCAACATAGTTTTATTTAATTAAAATTTGGCGATTTAACAGATCGCATCTAAAAAGTAACTGGAAGTAATATTTTTGAATGAGGCGATTTTAACAAAAAAAATAGTAATATCTTGCTGAATAGAACCGAATAAATTTTTGAGTACATGAAATTTTTTTTTATAATATAATTGTGTCTTAAAAATTTTAAGTTAAACCGTCAAGCCGCTTTTCATCTAGTCCAACATTAGAAAACCCTAATTTTGGGTTTTTTAAGTTTATTTTGGTGGGGCAAAGCAAAAGTTTGTTCACTTTCGAGTAATCATTAATTTGGTTATATTTAAAGTGAATAATACTTATAAAATTTGGTTGGTTTTTGTTCGCACCACGCATTGGCTTCGAGGTTTGGTGTTGATGTTTTTTGTATTTTTGAACACTACCCATTTCTAGTTTTGAAAATGTTTGAGTTATTTTTCAATAAACCATTGTTCGTCCTGTTGTACGCAACCGCTTAGAATTCTAGATTAACCATGATTTAGTTCTTATTTATTACCTTTAATTCCTTACATTTACTTTTATTAATTTAATGGATGCTGATAGTAAAATAAATTAGAAAATAGGCCCCTTATACAAACTGTTAAAATTAAACATATTGAAATAGTTGTTTTAGTGGGTATTTGTTTGGGTGACAAAGTCTGGAGATAATTTTGTTCAGGTGCATACGTAGAGGAAGAGTAGTGCATCCATTCTTGTTCAATTACAAAATAGATCCAAGGCTTTTGCTCATCCCAAATTCATGTATCATTTTTACGCGTAAACGTTGCTATGAGGGCGTAATAGCATAATAACCATAATAACCAGTGGCTATTGCTGGACAATTGCGCACAAAGCAGTTTAGATTAAGACGGCAGTGTTAAACAATACGAAAAAATAAACTTCGAGATACAAAAAAATTATTAACATTAAACGAATAAAAAAATTTATTATAAACAAAAATTTCGATACAGTAATCACGACTAATTTTTAATTTTTTTCTTAAATACTTGAATGTATTCAAAGTGTAAAAATGGATTTTAAAGGTAACACCTTGAATAAAATAATTAGGAACAAGAAAGTGTGTAGATGACAATGACGAGGTAAGATTCGATAATATTATTTTTTTATTGTGTTTTATATCGGCAATTATGCGATTAAATTTTTTTAAATTCAAAATTTCGAGTTAAGAATTTTAAATTTGTTAGTGTAATTTTTCTTCCCGGTTATTAAGAAATAATGTGTTTTATTAAAACAGGATATGCACAATTATGATTAATAAAACATACACGAGTCTTATAAATGACTACCTTACGAAACTTTGGCGCCAAATATTTTTAAAACTTTCCCACGACATGCAAGTGCAATTGCACCAAATGCCCTTTGCGCAAAAGCGTCACCGTTACGACGTCCATAGTCTGACGCCGCGATAATCAATAAACAGTTATGCACATGATGTAGTCACGATTACAAACAGGCCATCGAGCCTATATTAACTACAAATATTTCTCATTGCCACATGATTTATTTCAAAAATTCAGGTAATTTTTAATTTATTCCAACTTAAATTTAGAAAAAATATATTAAATTGTAGCTACTGATATACAACCCAGTAAGAACTATAACCTACATCTTTCTTTCATTTCTCTTCTACTTTGTTTTAGTAAAAAGAACTATGGAACTGGAGTTATGGAGAGCCTTAATCATATCCAGCAATCTTCAAAACTTTCCGAATCGCCTAGTCCTTCAAGTGCCTTTGATTCCAGTCCAGTCAATGTGGAATTAACGTTAGGAAATTCGACCTCAGAAAGCATCGAGACTGATAATGGCAGACTCCCCGATATTATCGCGGAAACAAAAATATACAGTAATAATGGACAACTACGAGGAGAAACATATTTTTCTATTTCTATCCAAGTTTTCATACCATTCTTGATAGCAGGGTTTGGTATGGTTTTTGCAGGACTCGTTTTAGATAAAATACAGGTAAGCAAGAACATCTATCTGTTGTTTATGAAATCGTAGACCAAATCATGATCAAAACTTCGTATCCAACATTTGTGACATTTAAACTAATCCATCTCAAAAGGAGGCCACTTAATTATTGACAACATTCCTTGTATTTTAAACCGAATCCAATAATTAATTTAAATTATACTTAAAGAGATTGAAAGCTTTATAAAGAAAAAGTTAACTTGAAATTCACTGCAAACCGCATCTCTTCTAGTTCTCAAGATATTAATAGAAGTGACGATTTGTCCATATACCAGCAACATTTTTTGGCAGAAAAGTATAGAAGACTAGAGGTAAAAAACCTGAACCCAAAATTACACTTTTTTCCTATAAAAATAGTTTCACCAAACGATAGAGCACAAAAATTCAAATCATTTAAGGTGAGGATGAATTTAGTAGGACTTCTAATAACAGCCCACAATTCAAACTTGAAAATCAGAATATTCCCACAACAAACACATATTAGTGTATTATTGCGTAATATTACGTCATAATTTAACACATTCCATCACCAGTCCGTGCGTTGGACTGGTGGAGTCGGTCGAAAATCGCAACCGGCAATCACTCCCTACTATCTGTCTACTCAACATCCCCAATTTGCCGAGTAGAACCGGTCCAGAGAAATATTTTTAGTTAAAAGCGTTTTTCAAAACGGTCTGAAGCGGTCGGAGCCAAAACGGGGCTGCGGAAGATCGCAACCACGGAAAATTTCAAATTTTTAAACCCGTATTTTTTTTAAATTTGTGGACCGACCGTAAATTTTATTTTTTTATACGCTAATTAGACCCTCATCTTTCTTAATTTACTTAAAAATTGTCAAAATCGAAATTCAGGTTTATTACCCATCCCCGCATAGAATTCCCAGAGGGTATTACTTTCTGGCAAGCCTGAACTGTACCGGCGGTCAAAGAGGTAAATGCCCGTAAACCGTTATTTTTCAAATACCACAGGCTGCACGGTTTTTTTATTTGGGATTTGGGCCGACTGATTCAACGGTATGTGATTAGTAGTGACTAGTAGTGTCAATTCGTTTTTTTCTGCGATTTTTTTTTACTTTGGTGCGTTTTATAAATATTTATTACTGTAAGATCTGCGTAATTTGATTTAAAACTAAAAACACAATCCGATAATTATTTTTTGAATAATCTTGACACTCAATTTAAAAAATGTAGTTTCCAGATAAACACGATTAAAGTTTTGCAATAGTTTTACTCAATCACTACGTTAAGTTTTACTTAAGTACAGCTCTACCAAGTAAACAATAATTTTGAGTGGGCGTGTTTGGCGCTAGTAAAATTATACGTTCTGTACTTTCATTAGTCCATTCAAATTTTATTACATTAGTTAGCATATTTTCCGAAATGGTGACGGTTCGAATTCCCGGATCGTGATTTTTACCATTTTTGAAGTGGATTATGAAAGATCAGAGTCTAATTATCGTATATAAAAATAAAATTTGCGGACGGCTCACACATTTTTGTAAAAAACGGTTTTAAAAATTTTTTAACAATGCAATTTACCCATTGGCTCTTTTGAACTGTAACCCCGCCCATCTAAATTAAAATAGGTTGTGGCGACAGTAAAGATACCAGAATCTTGTTTTTACAACGAATTATGAAGGATGAGGGTCTAATTAACTAATACAAAAATTAAATTTGTGATCGGACAACAAATTTCGGAAAAAATTCACTTTTTGTGTGAATCCGACTCTTGGCGTAGTTGCGTTTATCAAAACCCGCTTGTAGCGCCCGGAGCGACGCGGAGCGCCTGTTATTATTTACATTTCCTACGAAAAATTTCATTTCCGTTTCGTATTTTGTTTCATCTCCCATTATGTTTAACAATTTACCTATTTAGGACAAATACAGTAAATAAATCCGATTATCTGATAATAATCCGTTGATTGATGTTCACCTGACTAGTTTTTAAAATGTTTGTGTTCGAGCTTGAGGGAATCGTGACCAATCAGAAGGGCGACTGTTTTATTGGTCGTAAACTTTTTGGGTTGATGTAATCAGAAATGCCATAGGACAAACGCAAAGAGGAAAACCCACTTTACGTACCCTCCGCTCCGGGCGCTATAAGCGGTTTTGACAATCGCTTTACTTTTTAGAAACATCCCCCAAGTAGCTCCAACTCGAAAACTATAGATGTTGACGCGACGGATCTCAGGAAGCGACTGGTATCTCCCCACCACTAGTCACTGTCAACCCAGGCACAGCACACGTTCCGTCTACACAATGCATAAATTATTACGTAATAATACACTTACATGTATTTCTTATGGGAAAATTGCAATTTTCAAAATTAAATTGTGGCCTTATTACAACTCCGACAAGGTTGATCCTCACCTTAAAGATCTTGAATTTTTATTTGTTGAAGGTGTGGAAAGTGGATTTTGACAAACGCAACTACGTCAAGATTCGAATTCACACAAAAAGTGAATTTTTTTCGAAATTTTTTGTCCGAACACAAATTTAATTTTTTTATTAGTTAATTATACCGTCATCTTTCATAATTCGCTGTAAAAATCGAGATTTTACTGTCGCCACAACCTATTTCAATTTTGAGGGGCGGGGTTACAGATCAAACGAGCCAATGACAAAATTGCATTCCAAATTAATTTTTAAAGCCGTTTTTTTCTAAAATGTGTGAACCGACCGCAAATTTATTTTTTTATACGCTAATTAGACCCCTTCTTTCATAAACCACTTCAAAAATTTTAAAAATTGCGATCCGGGAATCTTAACTGCACCCCAAATGTCTATTCACTGAACTTAGGTAACATTATAAACGCATGATTTATCATAGAAAATTCTCCAATTTTGATTAAATTTAAAACTTGAAAAAATTGTAATTCCCCCCCGCCCCAATTTTGAAATTTAATAATTAATTTTAAGAAATGGCAAGTGTATTTCCAAATAGGTAACTTCAAAAATATTACTGCTAAATTTTAAAGTGATATTTCAAAATTTTTTTAAGTAAGTCATATTATATGTAAGACCCTTCAGATTTAAAAATTAAGTTATTTGGAAATGCACCTGCTATTTTATAAAATTTGTTTTTTAAATTGTAAGAAATAATATTAATTAACGAAAAATTAACAATTTTTTTTTAATTTTTCAATAAAATTGGAATGTATAAAATTGACCTAGAACTTTTTTAACAATAAAAGTTAATTAGCTAAACTATTTTTCGTATAATGAAAGATATTTCTAATTGTATTTTATTAGTTTTTGTATAAGCCAAAATTAGCGCTAAAATAAATTTCAAATAAAATGTAAAAAGCTAACTCCAATAGAGATATTTGATTTTATAAATACAAATTACTCGTATACGAATATTTATGAAATTTAAAAAGAAGGAAATGCATAAATTTACCATTAACACATCCTTATAATGAAAATTTAAAAATTACCATTACACTTACAGTTACAAAATGTTTCAGTAACGTGATTAATTATTTCAAGTTACACTATTAAAACAAACGATCCCACTCACCCTACTTGAATAAAAAATTTTTTTGTTTTATTAAATTCACCTAGCGCCCAGCAACGCTTTTTATTCTCACAGTTATATGCATAATTGAAGGTCACTTGGGGAATAACTTTGAATTCGCTTATAATATTGCATTACTATATTTGAAACTAATTTGCCACCTTAATTTTTTACTATATTGCCACAATATTGCAAAATGTTCACATTGCTACATTGTAAATCAATATTGCTTTAATATTTTTGTTTATAATATTGCGCAATGTTTACATCACTACATTGTAAATCAATATTTCACCAATATTGTGTGCTATATTGTAAGAATAATTCACCAATATATTGCTTCAATATTGCCAAATGTTTACATCACTATATGTTGGCGCTATATTGTAAATCAATATAGAATCAATATTTTGTGCTATATTGTGACAATATTGCATCACTATAATGAAAATCAGTATTGACTGAATATTACAATATTACAACATTATCATATTGGCGATATACAGGGTGTTCCCGTGACCATGGAAAACCTTTAAGGTGGTGATAAAAGACACTTTTCTAAGACAAATTTTAAATAAATTTTTGTCCAAGTCCAAACCCTTGGGGGATACCTTCCTTTAAAGAAATTTTTGAATTTCTGATTTCAAACGGTCATAGCTCCGATATTATTGATTTTTTAGACTTAATAGATTAGAACTTTTTTAAAGATCACTCGCTCATCTACAAATTAAGTTATAACCTCACATTATCTAGGATGTACAGATTTCGAGTTATGAATTAAATTAAGAGAAAAAATGTCAAAAAAATTGCAAGTTTTATTTTTTCATTTTTCTTGCGAATCCTGTAACTTTTAAATGAAACTACTTAAAAAAAACTAACGGACCAATTCGGGTAGAAAATTTAACGGGTTATAACTTTAGCTTATTAAATTTTTTTAGAAAACCAACCCATTTCACAGAAAATCCCCAAATAATCAACAAGGTTGTCACAAAAAATTTAATAGTCATACAGGGTGTTTCCGTGTTTACGGAAATATTTGAAGTTGTGATAAAAGACACTGATCTAAGTCAAATTTTCAAATAAAATTCTTGTGCAAGTCCAAAACCCTTGGGGGGTACCCTTCTTTAAACAAATTTTTAAATTTCTGTCAAACGGCCATAGCACCGTAACCATTGATTTTATGGTATTAATAGATTGGTAATTTTTTAAAGATAATTTATTTATCTACAAACTGGTTTATAATTTTATCTTCTAAAATCAACGGATTTCGAGTTATGAATTAAATTAGGAGATGAAATGTCAAAAAATTGCAAGTTTGTTTTTTGTTTTTCGTCTTGCGAATCCTGTATCTTTTAAACGAAACTATTTACAAAAAACTAATGGTACAATTTGGATAGAAAATTTAACGGGCTATAATTTTAGTCTAGTAACATTTTTTGTAAACTCAACCCATTTTACAAAAAATTCCAAAATAATGAACAAGGTCAAAAATTGCTTTAAAGGGGGGTACCTCCCAAGGGTTTGAACTAGAACAAAAATTTTATTTAAAAATATAGCTTAGAAAAGTGTCTTCCATCACAACCTCAAAGGTTTACCATGTACACGGAGACACCCTGTATGACTATTATATTTTTTGTGCCGAGCTTATTCATTATTTTGAGATTTTCAGTGAAATGATTGGTTTTCCAAAAAAATTTAGTAAACTAAAGTTATAGCCCGTTAAATTTGCTATCCGAATCGGGCCGTTGGTTCATTTGTAAGTAGTTTAGTTTAAAAGATACAGGGTTTGCAACAAAAACAAAAAAATAAAACTTTTTTTTACATTTCTTCTCTTAATTTAATTCATAACTCAAAATTCGTTCATCCTAGGCAATAGGGGGTTATGAACTAATTTGTAGATAGGTAAATTGACTTTAAAAAATTACTAATCTATTTATACCATAAAATTAATAGTTACGGTGATATGGCCGTTTGAATGCAGAAATTCAAAAATTGCTTTAAAAAGGGGTACAAGGGTTTCGACTTGGACAAAAATTTTATTTAAAAATTTGTCTTTGAAAAGTGTCCTTTATCAACACCTTAAAGATTCTTAACGGTCACGGGGACACCCTGTATATTGTAAATCAATATTGTAACAATATTGTATGTTAGATTGCTACATTGCCATTATTAAATAATTTTTGATCAATTTACTGCGTGCTGCATGGGATAGGCCATTTTTATATTTAATAATAATTTAATAATGATTTTTAATTTTTATAAATTATAAGTTTTGAAGTTGGTAAAAAAATTTGCCAATGAGGTGCGTTACGGATACACACTGATCATTGTTATATTCAAAATGAGCAATTGGGTAAAATTTTTCAGGAGCCTCAGTTTCAAAACCAAATACCCATCTTCTCGTGAAGGATCTTCAGGGGGTAATGTAAGGTCAAGCTGTCCAATGTCACTAAGATATGAAAATAATGCAATTTTCTGAATTATATTCGAATTCTCATCAAAATTTTAATTTTTATCTTAGGTAGACTTTATTCAGGTGAAATTGATATTATTCTATTAATTCTATTTCTTTATTATTAATAAATTACAATGACACACTTTCAAAATTACTTGATGTATTATATAACTAATGGGTACTTGTGTACTTCTACTCAACTATAGCTTCCTTGTTTATACAGTGAAGCCGTAAAGTGATGAACAAATTTAATAAAGAATTTTAGAAGGATTTTCTTCATATTTTTGAAATGTCACTACTTGTTTGTTTTTAGCTGTGACAGCTTCAGCAATTTTTTTAAATGGCAACCTTTACTTTTTTTTGGTGGATATGAATGGAACACGTTTTTTTGAGGTTCCCCTACATAGATTCCCCTGCATGGCCAAAGCATATAGAAAATGTTTACCATTAGGGGCGGCAATCGCCTGTAAACCCCAGTTAATAAAATCTCTATTCTTGAAAATATGAAGTTATCCCAATTTTTTTTAATTTTCTAGCACTGGCCAGTATTTGAAGAAGTTACAGAATTAGTCATTTTAATTCCTGCACTATTAGGACTAAAAGGAAATTTAGAAATGACCTTGGCGTCCCGATTATCGACCCATGCTAATTTAGGACATATGGATACCTTCCGTCAACAGTGGACCATGATAGCAGCGAATTTAACTTTAATACAGGTAGGTCATAATCTATTCGTTTATTAATAAAAAAATTAAACAATTTTTTAGTGTCAAGCAATAGTCGTTGGATTTCTTGGATCTTTGGTAGCAGTTATAATGGGTGGAATAAAAAGTAATGACGTTGAATTAGACCATGCGTATCTTTTATGCGCTAGCAGTTTAGTAACAGTTTCCGTCGCTAGTTTTGTATTGGGTTTGATAACAGCTGGTGTAATAATATTGTCTCGTAAGTGCCACATTAATCCGGATAACGTAGCCACTCCTATCGCAGCCAGCCTTGGTGATATAACTTCGCTGGGTCTTCTCTCTTGGGTTGCAACCATCTTATACGAATCGATAGGTAAACAATTGTTTTTGTACTGAACTTTACGATGTACTTACAGAATGCGTTGTTATTAATAGGTACCCAAGATTGGTTAGCGCCGTTAATAATTGCAATATACATTTTGGCCATACCATTATGGGTTTGGATAGCAAAACGAAATGTAAATACCAGAGATGTTTTATACCACGGGTGGACACCAGTCGTGGGTGCTATGTTGATCAGCTCAATGGGAGGCTTAATTTTAGATTTTATGGTATCACGATTTGAAGGCATTGCTGTATTTCAACCTGTTATTAATGGAGTGGGTGGAAATTTGGTAGCAGTTCAAGCCAGCAGGATTTCTACTGCATTACACAAAGAAGCCGCATTAGGAATATTGGCTTCTGATTCAAATACAGATGAAGAAACCGTTATTTTTATATCTCCCGTTGCGGGATTTTGTGGAACAGGAGTACATGCACGAACGTCACGGGTTTTAATGGCTATGGTATTACCTGGACACGTTATTTTTATATACACAATAGATTATATGAAAGGAGGCGATACATCTCTTAGTACGCTATTTGTGACGGTTTATTTATTTGCTGCAACATTGCAAGTTGCTACTTTGTTACATGCAGCATACATAATGATTCACTGGATGTGGAAAAATAAAATCGATCCAGATAACTCAGCAATTCCGTATCTTACTTCCATGGGAGATTTGTTAGGGATATCTCTATTAGCCATCGCTTTTCAGTTCCTTTATTTAGTCGCACATCATGATTCTGAAGTTGGTGATCAATGATTTGCTTAAAAATATTGGTACTTGCTGCATTGTTCATGATTCCTTAAGTAAAATATATAAACAAAGCAGTATTAACTCTACCAAATGTATTGTATGTTCCTTTAAATAAATAAATATTATACTTTCTTTGTGTTGTGATAGCTTATTAAAATAAATATAGGATTCTTGACTCAATGAAGTGACAATAGTTTAGTATTATGCTTTGCCTAATTCTGTACCATGTGGTGTTAAATGTGACAAGTATAGTTGATCCTTAATAAGTCCCAACTGGGCAAGTTATTTTATTATTAGACAATGTTAAAAGTACCTATGTATTATAAAAAGTATTGAAATAAATTGTTTTAATAAACCAATAGTAGCAAAAATATACCGACAGAGACGGTTGTTAGCCGAGTACCCTATCCGGATACGGGAAAAGCCTGATATAATAATAATATTTATCCCATTGGTAGAATAATTACAATAATCATAAGTACCTATTAACTAGTGCAAAAGGTAAATGTTCAGCAAAGCTAGTTTTCCACAAATACCCAAGGCAACATAGAAGGATCAGCAGCCTTTCTGAAATGTTCTACTAATTTAACTTGAAAGTCGTCTTGGTTTTTGACTTAAAAATTCCAGGCGTCTATATATTTTTTGTTTTAGCATTGAGCAGGGATGTGAGAATCTTGAAAAAGACTGCGACTTGATGTCAGTCGAAAATGTGGGGTTTTACCCACTAAACTCACACCCCCAGCGCCCCGGCATTCGTCTTCCAACATTTCTTCGAAGTCCTGGATGTTTGGATTGATGCAAATCTTGCTCCCACTTATGCACATTGTGGATCACTATCTTCACTATCGCTTCCGTCTGTACCACTAGTGTCTGTTGCACTTTGGTCACTGTCTTTGGGTTGTCTGCGGAGAAAGGGAGTTGCTGCAGTTTGGTGGTTGCCTCTTCATTCCTTTCTGCTTCTTCTCTGGCCTTTAGGATTGCTATTAGTTTGGTGGTGATCTCCTACCAGAGGAAGGAGAAATGTCTATATTAAAGATGATATACGCACATATTGGAATGATCCTTCAAATTCAAAAATTTTGTGGATTGCAATAGACAAACACAGGTTGCATCTCAATTTCCGGTTGTAACACTCACCCCATCTTGTTGTTAGGCACTTGTAAGTAACTTGGGACTGAGGCCTTGTAAACTGAATACAGCTGCATGGCAAACTGTCTGGTGGCAGTGCTATGCTTTTTTCGGAAACCAGACCGGTGCTCTGGTAACCCATTATTAGTTGTTACGTTTGAGAAGTTGACGGTGTATGATATTTTCTAACATTTTGGAGAGGGTCGACTTTTGACGGTCACTACTATGGATAGTAGTCCAAAAATCCGATTATTTCTACCATCAGTGGTATAGGTAGCTCGAGGACGCCGTTGTACATAAAGTTCCAGAGTAGTAGACCGAGAACAGATCTCTGGGGTGCCACGCTTGTCACATTTGTATGTACATGGTATCTTATAGATACTTTGTAGTATCTTGTAGTTCTTACACCACCAGTTTCATGGCTATAATAGCTTTCGAGGAGCTTCAGAAGATATGCTGGAATTTTTCTCCTTTTCAGCTCCCTAAGTATTTCTTTCCAGTTTGCCGAGTTGACTCGTTTTAACGTTCAACGTCAAAACCATCACTACAATTATCTCGACCGCCTGGATGGTAGATCTGGACTTCCGAAATCCGCACTGATTTTCGAAAGTTCTTCAGTTGCCTCGATTTCATGAGTGAAATCGAATCCTTGGAAGGAGTTTCTCAAATAGTTTTCCAATATGGTTCAGGAGGCATCTCGGTTTATATGAGCTAGAGTGTCTGGTGGTTTGGTTCCATTTTTTAGAAGAACTACGTTTTGTCATCTTCCGTTCCCCTGGATACTGTAGCAAACCGCCAAATTTCAAAAAGTATGAAATAACCTTTCTTAATTATAATCAAATTTAAGATTTCAAACCAAATTCAATTAAAGTAAATTTATTGAAATGCAAGTTATAATTTCAACTTGCAGTGGCCGCGCCATAATATACCGGAAAAACACTTCAGAGTACCTAAAATGTCCACTTAAGTTAATAAAGTAAGTTAAAGTATTTCGTAATTTTAATTGTACACCAACATAATAAGTTTATGAATTAATTAAATTTGGTCGGATATTTATTTATACGTTTGAATGTTGTTGGGAATAACTAATGTTGTCCATTTTTTAAAGATAAATTTTGACTAGATCGCGTACTCACGAAAACTCACTTTATGCACCCTGCGCGACCCTCTGGGTCGCTCCGGGCGCTACAAGCGGTTTTGATAAGCGCTTTACTTACTAAAAACATCTCCCAAGTACCTCCAACTCGAATAAGTATGGATGTTGACGCGACGGATCTCAGGGAGCGACTGACTCCTTCCTAACGCTGCTCTAGTTAGCTCCGCCCTATGGTTGATTCATTTATATCAAAGCACAAGTACCGTTAATAGAATGCATAAAATTATTGCGTAATATTGCGCAATAATACATTTACCACATGTATTCTTATGAGAAAATTTTAAACTTTGAATTTAAATTGTGGGCTTATTAAAGACATAGCGAAACCTAACTCACCTTAAAAGTCTTGTATTTTAGTGTTCTTTCGTTTGGTCAAGCCATTTTTTATAGGAAAAGTGTATTTTTGAGTTCGGGTTTCTTGTCTCTACCCAGCAATTCTCCCATGAAGTCCTGGTTTATACAATCGTCTCTTCACCGTTGACACACTCACATTCCTTGTGCGATTTGAGTTGACTTCAGCGGTGAGTTCGGGTGCTGTCATTCGTCGATTTTTAATGCTATGCCTTACCGTTAATTTTTCCTCACGCTTAGTTGTTACACGAAGTCCCAGTACTTTTTCAGCTTTACAATCGCCAGTTTCCTTAAATATCTTGAGAGCGTTTTGAACCTTAAGAAACTTTAGTTTTCTTTGCAATTTTACTTATAGAATAACCGGGTTTATGCAAATAAATGATCACACTACGTTTTATAGACGAAATATTTCAGTTTTTAGTCATAATACACTTGGAAATTCAGTGTGAAACTTGTCAATGAAACTTATCTTAATTTAAAATTTCTAAGAAATTGTTGCAGCAAATCAATAATTGTTTTTGGTATATTGATGGTGGTGGTATGTTAATGAGTTACCAAACTAACTTTAATATCACTAAATACATGTAGGAAATAATAATCGACACTTATAACATTAATATCTGCTTAGTTAACTTTGACAGACTTCAACACTTAAATGGCCATCTATCGGAATATTTACAAAATTAATTTGTTGAGGGCATTGTGTACACTAAATTTTGTCATTAGGATTTTGAAAATTTAAAAAAAAAAAAATTTGAAGTGTACTTATCTTTTTGAGCGGTAGTGTACATTGCTATGCAATACAACTAATCTCTATGGGAATGTAGATATTCCTTATCTATGGTTGCGACTGCCCCCCTCTTATCTGTTTTGTGAGCAGGACAATAATATTTTCATCTCTCTTTTGTATGAACACGTATTATAATAAAAGTATTTTCCATTCTTTACTGTACTTAGAACTGAATATTTTAATAAAGTGGATATGAATGTTGTGTATGTGTACCATTACGTGGTAAATTTTTTTATACTGATGCAATTGAATAGCTAATAGGTAAACCGAAAAAAGATATCAATAAGTGATAATAATAATCAGTGCTTGAGTTTTCTGTGTTGCCTAACCAATAAAAATATAAAGATGAGTAATGAATAGATCAGAATATGACAATTGAACAACTCCCAGTTATTTATCAGTCATAAGTTCCACATTGACGTCGATTACGTGTTGGGGTGTTCGTTTCATGTGTCGGTTTTCAGGTTAAACAAATAATTCAAAATGTTCAGTTGGTTAAATAAAAGCAGCAACAAAGAAGAAGTGTACGAAAGTGTAGTTCAAGGTCTTAAAAATATCTACAAGAACAAATTGTTGCCCTTAGAATTACACCACCAATTTCATGACTTTCACTCGCCCCAACTTGAAGATTCCGATTTTGATGCCAAACCGATGATATTATTAGTTGGGCAGTATTCGACAGGTAAAACGACTTTTATTAAATATTTATTGGAACGGGACTTTCCTGGAATTCGTATTGGTCCTGAGCCTACGACTGATCGTTTCATTGCTGTGATGTACGATGAAAAAGAAGGTATGATTCCTGGTAATGCATTAGTTGTGGATCCTAAGAAACAATTTCGTCCATTGTCTAAATTTGGAAATGCATTTCTTAATCGTTTACAATGTTCCTTGGTGCCTTCGCCTGTACTTCAAAATATTTCCATAGTTGACACTCCTGGAATTTTGTCAGGAGAGAAACAACGCGTTGATCGTGGTTACGATTTCACCGGTGTTCTCGAATGGTTTGCTGAGAGAGTTGATAGAATCATTCTTTTATTTGACGCTCATAAATTGGATATTTCCGATGAATTTCGAAGATCTATTGAAGCTCTAAGAGGGCACGATGACAAAATTCGTATTGTTTTAAACAAAGCTGATATGATAGATCACCAACAATTAATGAGAGTTTACGGTGCTCTTATGTGGTCATTGGGCAAGGTTCTACAAACCCCGAAGTTGCTCGTGTTTATATAGGATCATTTTGGGATCAACCACTAAGGTATGATGTTAACAGAAGACTGTTTGAAGATGAAGAACAGGACTTATTTAAGGATTTACAATCTTTACCTCGCAATGCTGCTTTACGTAAGTTAAACGATCTAATTAAGCGGGCTCGTTTGGCTAAAGTTCACGCTTATATTATTGCCGAACTACGTAAAGATATGCCGTCCATGTTTGGAAAAGACTCGAAAAAGAAAGAATTGATCAAGAATTTGGGTCAAATTTATGAAAAATTGCAAAGGGATCACCAAATTTCACTTGGAGATTTTCCTGATATTAAGAAAATGCAAGATAACTTGCAGAATCAAGATTTCACCAAATTTCATCCCATTAAACCGAAGTTATTAGAAATTGTCGATCGTATGTTGGCTGATGATATTTCAGCACTTATGTCTAAACTTCCTCAAGAGGAGATTAATCATACTGCCTCTGAGACCATCATTAAAGGGGGTGCATTTGAAGGAGTTGAAGACACCGTTTCGCCTTTTGGTTACAAGCGAGGTGAAGGTATTGACGCTGGATATGGAGAAGTCGATTGGATCGTTAGCAAGTACAAGCCACAATATGACAAAATGTTTGAAGGTCTGTCTCCATCGGATGGTAAAGTTACAGGAGCCGGTGAGTTAATTACATTTCCACTTCTTAAATTTTTTACATAAATTAGAAAACCTTCATCTATTTAATGTCCAAATCCTTGTATAACTTACCATTGCCAACTTTTATTTAGTCCTATTTCTGTATTTTAATTATGCAAGCAAAATAACAAAAATAGTAAACTGCAACCTTCAACTCAAAACACTATAATAACTGTTAGGTTGGTCATACAGTGGATACATTTTTTTCATAAGTTTAACTCATAGAAGCGAATGATCCAAATAATAGTGAAGGATATGTAGGGAAACACATTTTTTTACAAAGTCACAAATTATCTTTGATAGTTCAAACTTGCGAACATTGAATTCAACTAGTGGCAAGTCCAATAGGTCAAGTTGTTGAAAATAATTTTTAAACTCCTCGACTTTGAATGTCTCCCACGTCAAAACTATTGTAGATATGTGATTTTTTTCTAAAAAATTATTTATATACAATTTTTGTACTTCTTTCAGTTAGTGCAGTGTTTTTAGTAAAAGGTTGTGGTGTACTTTTAGGCTTCTATAAGCATCATTTTTCAATTAAGGACCAATCATATGTTTATAACAGGAGTTTACTCTCGGATCACTTTTGTGCGAGGTTTAAATTCTGCGATTGGTTGATAATTTAATAACCAACTAATCACCGAACTTGAATCACAGTCAGCGTGATTCAAAAATAAACTTCTTCTATACAACTGGTTGTATGGGCCTTATGCCTGTACTAATAATCACGGCTTGAAACTAGATTTATCTATAGCGTTTTGCTGGTAAATCTGGTTTTAAACTTCAAGCCATGACTATTAGTTGAATAATGTGAACGAATGCATGAACGAATTAATAAAATTCAAAAAATACATTTTTTTATTGTTTTTAAACAATTCTTTTTTTAATTTTTTATTAGAGTAATTATGAGTAATTTAATCTATTAAGAGTTCCACCTTGTTTTATTACAAAATGTACTAAAAAATAATACGACCACCGCAGGTATTGCAGCGTATTGTACAGTATTCTGTAGTTTTCTAATGAGGGAGGGGTTAATGTAATGGTTATCATATCCATTATCAAAAGAGGAATGCAGCAATTGACAATTTTTATGACATAAAATAAAAATTAAATTGTTGAATTTTTTGTAATTATTGGATATCAGCATATTTTGTTATCTATTTACTAAAATTTGCATTCTGAAATCGTTTTGGCTAATTTGCACTCTGAAATCATTTTGGCTAATTTGCATTAAATTACAATTTTTATCATTGGGTCAAGTCTATTTAAAATTAAAAATTATCAGAGAACAAATTTAGAAAATTTTAATGTATAAAAAATACTGATCATTTATGTTAAATTAAAATTATCGGGTCCCCTTTAGTAATTTGATGTTATATAATTTAAATAAACGTGATCAGAATTTAGGTCAAACAAGATACATGATATTCAGATTATGATTTTTGTTTTCAACAAATTGATATAAATGAACAGGAATGTCCTTATTAAGGCTTATCAATTTTAAACTTATTTCTACAATAAGAAAGCCATGTAGAAAAATTAATTGGTAGTGTAAATATTTGATATTGATTATTATTACAAATTTTATTGATAGAATGTTTCATAATAATTATACTGATAAATAATACTCCTATCTGCGAGTCTTATTGCATTTCAAAAATTCAAATGCTACATTCCAGGATATATAAATTATTTAACGAAATTTTTTATCAAATTTCAGCAATGGGTTGTTGCTGTTAATAAAACATCTCATGGAAGCAAAAACCCATTGCTGAAAGCTTTTGAAAAATCTATGCCGCTTTATTTGCTTGCTTGAAAATTATTTATACAGGATGTACCCGATACACATATTTTTACATAAATTCAAACCTATGAGGAGATAGCTCTGTTTAAAACAATTTTTTTTAATTTTGACCTTGCAATGAACCTAGCATCGCAACTATTGATTTTTAGCAATAAATGATTTAGTCCTTTTTTTAAGAGCATGAAATTATCTACAAACTAGATACTAACTTTTTTATTGTATAAAATCAACTGCTTTCGAACTATTGATTTGTTTTTGGAAATAGCTCAGGTTTGCCAAAACCCTTTTTTCTCTTAGTAGTTTCGCCAGCGATTTTACTTATAAAAACAAGTTTAGCGTGAAACTTATTAACCCTTTCCCAAATCATCTGTTTTTAGAAAACAATATATTTAAAAAATTAAAGAAAGATAAAAATTTTTAATTTTATTATCCGTGCAGGTTGTGTACTAAATGAAATGTATAGGTAGATTCTATTTTCTCAATATGAAAATTCCACCATACGCCCGATATTGTTATGTAAACGGTAAACTTAATATTCTAATTAAAATACTGGAGAAGGGTGGATGTGTGGATTTTAGAAGAGGGCAAGTAAAAACTCACCCCGACAGTGCTAGATATAACCAACAGCATTAGACGGTCACCTGACCTCGCCGTAATAAAGTTAGGCGTTACGAACAAAGAACTTTTCATTCCGTAATTACACCAAACTAATGCTGTGTATTAAACTGCAACATGTCGATGTTCACCAAGAGTCGAGCCAAGAAGCCCCACAATTCTCACCCACCAATGCCAAATACTGCCGCAGTATCTGGGTAGCCACTCGATCAGGCTACTCGTCTCGAAGCTCCAGCAAAGTCAGATCTTACACACTCGTTAGGGGTGATTTTTACCCTGTTTGACATATCAAAGTAGGTGCCTCCTAAGCACGGAGACGCTCATAGATAAGTGACAAATGCACGACGATAGTCACTTATTGAAGTTACTAAAACCTAGTACTGGATTTTAGTGCTTTTTTCATGTAAACATATATTTTAGTACTAAATTCCAGTGTTAATTTTCTTCTTCTTAATCTTTGCGGGTGTGGCTCTAGGCCTACTTGCACTGAAGCTATTACGCTTATTGTACCCCGGTCTTTGCTCGCCCCCAGACTGCTAATCGTACTTCGCATTATGCCAGGCGCACAGCCGTCATGCGACCAGCTTACTTCCTCATCAACCCGTGCCCCCAAACAGTGGTAGGTGTTACGAACAAAGGACTCCCCGCCTCGCAACCCACCAGTGATCACACCGAGCCAATGCTGTGTGTTAACTGCAGCACGTCGATGTTCACCGGAGGACCAAGCCAAGAAGCCCCGCGATTCGCACCCCATCAGTGCCAGGTCCCACCTCAGTCGCTGGGTATAGCTCCCTGACCAACCCGGTGCAACGCCCAACAGTGTTAATTTAAAAAAAAAAAGTGTTAATTTTAGTAACAATTCCAGTTTAGTTAATAGAAAGCAATCCTATTTACTGGAGCAAGTGGCCACCCCCCCCACTTCCACTTTTCTGATAACTAAACCCGTCTAAACATATCGTTTTAGCAGCCGTTCCAGCGTTTCGTGATAGTATTGTATTTTGTGACATCTTCAACGGCGAGGTCTTTTAAAATCATATTAGAGGCACTGTGCGTGCTTCTTCTAGCCAGCCATTTTCATATCCACAACTCTTTTAGAATTATTTTCTGATTGATGTTCTAAATTGTGAATTAATTCTTCTATCAATCCTTTTACACATAATATTGTGTTTTTCTTTATAAGAGCAATACTTTTACACTTAGAATTCATTGTTTACTACTAACTTGAGCAAGTTGCTGTCACTTGTCTGCTCTGCACTCCTGTCAAAAGTTCCAAGTTGGTGTAATCACAACTTTCTTTTAAATCACTGGGTTTTAGTAACTTGTATAAGTCACTATCATCATGTGCATAAGTCCATAGAAGAAAACTTCAGAAGAAGTCAGAAAGAAAACTTTTATGTAGGCTTCTCCTGGGTGCCTTAGCATTAGTAGTCGATCGCTCTGACTACTAGGCCAGTGACCGCCGAAGGGTATTATCCTTGCCAAATCTTTCTTTCCAGTATTTTAATTGAAATTATATCTTGTATTCGGAATTTTATCCAGTATTATTTATTGTCCTAAAATCTGCTTTGTGTAATTTCAAAAATATTTAAATATTTCTTAACCATTTACAAAATAATGTCGAACATATGGTGGAATTTTGTTAAAAAGTCAAAAATATTGATTAATTTATATTACAACTGATGAAGATTTTTTTTAGAAAAAAGTATTTTACCTATTCGTTCACTCTTTTTAATTCACAAAAATAATTTATTGACGGCTCATTCAAAAATACATTTTGCCATACTTTAAACTAGAAATCAATTCACAAGTATAACCGGTTTTGGATCTGAGCAACCAAAATTGGTTTCTAAGGTAATTTGGAGAGCTGAATCTAAATCTTCACTCCATTTTTTTAAGATTGGTTCTAGTTTTCGAGATTTTCAAGTCAATAAATTCAGTTTTTTACGATTTTTGACAATTAATGGTCATTATATTCAATTTAAAGTGATAAATAAAAAATGAAGACCAATGGAACTGAGTCGTTTGTATTGTTGAGGATTCGTTTCACGCGTTAGAGTCCAACAATCATCTTGGTATAGCCCCTCTCTTTGCTCTTCGGTCGTATCGCCCAAGTTTTCAGGGGAAAAATCGAGATGAAAATGCATCTTGGAGACATCTTTAGAGAGCTTCAATCTTACCGTAATTTTGTAACAAATTGCCAATGATTTGCTCGGAGCTGATGAAGTCGAAGTTTCCAGGGCATTTGCACTTATATCTGGACAAACTGGCAATGGATCATTGTTCATATGAGGAACTGACTCGGACACCGATGATATGTCAGGATATTTATATTGTGCTAGTTTTTTTTGCATTTATACGGACGACATTCATCAAGCAAAAGTAGCAATCATTTACATGATTTTTTGCTTCACTTCATTACATTGGCAGTGAAAAGTACTCATGTTCACCCAATGACCATTTGTACAGCTTTATTCTGCACACATTAAGGTGTTTCCAAACGGGTAATATTTTTACTGCAATATATGGCTGCAACGGAGTTGCCAACAATAACAGCCAGGGTCATGCAATATAGGGTAATGTTTTTAGTATGTCCCGACCATATAGCCACACATGTTTGGTATCGCCGATGTAGTTTTATCTGTTGCAGGCAGGTTGCTGGGCGAGCGAAAAATACTCTGCAATTTACTGTGTTTTGGAAAAGTTTGGAGAAATACAATGACTAATACTTGAAATAATGAGAGGATTATTGACTTTATAAATGAAATACATTTACGCCCTGAGTAGTGGAATGTGGAAACCGGAAACCTATTTATATAAAGATATAAATGCTAAAAAAGATGGATGGGCTGTTATCACTAAAAAATTTGATAGTATATGTTATCTAAAGTTTCACGCCTATTGAAGTACTGTGGAATCCACAATCTTGTCTTTTTTTTCTTTAACTTTTCTTTTACACGTATAATTTCGTCAGCCATTTTTACCCGATTGTGTAGCTCGTTTACGGAAAAAAATTTACGAGCTAGACTGTTGCCGAGATGTATCATTGCCGAGCCCTATGCTGCATTTGCAGACCAGCAGTGTAGCGTAAAGCCTACACCGGCCGACTGGAAAGCGGTAGACGCGGTTCGATTCCTAGTCGAGTCGGATACACTGCTGTGATCAAAGATCAATATCAATCTGTGGACCATGGGGAAGGCAACGAAACCACCCCATAAATTATGCTCCCATGAAAATTCATCTTGGCTTTGGCCAAGCTGGTCCGACGCTTCTGACAAGAAGCAAGCGATGAAGAAGAGAAGAAGAATGCTGCATTTAAATGTTGTCATGATGCCTGGTCCATTGTTGCCAGTTGTGTAGCCACGTATTGCAGTAAAAATATTACCCGTTTAGAAGCACCTTTACAAAACAATTTCGGCAACCATGGCTTGTGAGTATCCTGCTACAGAGACAACCTACAACCAAAACAATGCAAATATGCATCTTAGGGGGCGTTTGTTATGTAAGAACTCGAAAGCTAGAACTAATGTTGCCAAACGGATTAAAGATTCGGATTCGGCGCATCAAATAATGTTAAGCATTCTAATCTGCTCGGATCCAAAAGTTGACCGGAATTTGTAAACTTGTGATCAATCCAGACTTATCTGATTCCGAAGTCATAATATAAATGATCATGTATATCATGGGCAAAAAATAAGTAAGCGGGAATAAATTTACAAATGATTCTTTATTTATTATTTTAAGACCACCACTTCGATAATTCATTTTCAAACTTAGCCATTAAATATAACCATTTCGTAAATATATTTTCTAATTTATTTATTTTTACTTAAAATAATAATATGTGAATTTATCTAATTTAATTGTATTTTTTCAGCTGCCAAATCGGAAATGGTTAAATCAAAATTACCTAACTCAGTATTGGGAAAGATATGGAAACTGGCAGATGTAGATAAAGATGGAATGCTGGATTCAGATGAATTTGCATTAGCAATGCACTTAATTAGTATCAAAATTGATGGTAATGATTTACCTTCAGAATTACCAGATCATTTAGTTCCACCTTCAAAACGTTAACAATTCATTAAAATAATATAATTTCTATATCATAATTTCATACTCCACAAGTGCTATTTATTGATTATATTTATCTTTGTGCCTCTTTAAGTCGAGTATGTACAAGTCTCTCACTTGTGTCTCAAATACCAAATACATTAGTTATAAATTTAATATTCTTTACAAAAATACAATTTTTAAATTTGACACCCATTTATTACTTTAATATTAACAAATAGAAATAGATAATGTGATATGAATGTACTGTAAATAATGTATAATAATTGAAATTCTTAAATTTTTCGTTATAAATTTTAGATTTTTATTTACAGGGTAAATTTGTTAACTATTTTGTCAGTTACTATTTTCTTTTTATCTTGCTGACTCAGTATTTCCAATGAGTCAAGATAAAAAATTTCCTAAATATATTTTTATATGGGTCAATTATCACAGCACCTTGCTTTTTATTATTATAAAAATAAACTTTTGTATTTATTCAAAATTATCAATATTTAGGTAATGTATTATTTTTCCAATCAAATATTTTAAATAAAAAGCACACTAATTTTGTTGAACAAATGTGTGGTTTAATATTGAACAGCATAATCAAAAAATCCAAAAACCAAATAATATGTAATTATGTGGTTTGGAAATGCTACCTATGACAGTTTATTTTTATAATTTTTTTATTACAATTGTGTAACAAAAGCAAATTTTGCTTTTTATATAAAAGTGTACAAAAAATAATGCAATGTTGTATTTTAAAAATAATACAGTAATTTCAAATAAATATATGATTCCTTGGGTATTTGTAATTGTTTGTGTATTGTTGATAAAATTCTTTATTATCTCTTTCCTTTCATATTCCGCCTGTAAATATAAACTTTTACCTTCTTAAACAAATTAAGTTTGATTATATGTATTAATAATAAACATTTATTTTTTCCTATTTCCTGTATTCTTGCCACTCAAATGTATTAATTATTGCAGTATAATTGAAGTACAATGTTAGACTATCTCAAAATGTATTTTGTTTAAATCTTATACATCAAACATAATTTTGCAAAGTAAAATGAAACTGCATGTTTGCATAGATAATTTCACAAAAGATTCAAGTGGTCTGCGCGACTTGGTCCATTACACAATAGTAAATTTTAATTAATTTTTTAACCTGCTTCTAGATGAAATTATAAAGATCGGAGTTTTGTTTGTATTCATTTATATGTACGGTGGTACCTCGGGTTACGTAAGTCGATTTATTAGTGACTAGATGTGTTTGTAACCCGAGGTACCACTGTATTAGACGAAAATTGTATGTAATGAATACAGGGCACAATTTTTGTTTAAAAAGATTTTTTATCTTCAAGTGCATATATTTTTAATCCTTACAACATCCTACTTCTTTTACAGCAACTACCAAGTAAGGAACGTACCCATACTACGTGACCCATTTAGGGGAGGGGTCTTTAAAATACTATGCCCAGTCACGGGTGGGGGAGGGGCTTAGATGTTTATCACGTAGTCGAATTCGTCAAATTCAAATATTTGAATATGGCACAAAAATACTTATAAAAGTATGTATGCAGTTTTATACAATAAATACTGTATCAATTAAATGACGAAAATAAGCCAAATTATTTTATTTATTTCACTTTTGCGTGCGAAATGATTAAAATACACATTTGCAATACCACGTGACAACTTGAGGGGAGGGTCTTAGCATATACTACGGGTGGTCACTGAGGGAGGAGGGGTCAAAATATTAAAAAATAGGTCACGTAGTATGGGTACGTTCCCTAAGGTAAATTTGCACCCCAATGAGTTCAAAATTATGTTTGTTATAAAAAAATATTTTTGTATTTTGAAAAATTCGTATTGTTTGTCAAAATGTCTACATAGTTTTCAGAAAAAGATTTTTGGAAATTATATATCTTAATATAAAGCTAAAAATATGTATACGTGTATAATTGTCCGGAGAAGAAAACCAGCTTTCACATGCGATACTAAGTTGAAATTTAGTATACAGCTTGATAATAATGCTATTAATATGACAAAAAACTGGAGACTTTGGACACTTTTTGAACTTATAGTCCTAAAATTCATAAAAGAGCAAGTTAAATTTAAGCAGCCGATTATCTTGATGCTTTTGCGGTAGGAGAGCCTTGATGGGGAGGCGACATACGTGAAAAAATACCTTAACTCCAAGTCCCTTGAGTTTATTATAACGCAAAATGGGCAGTTTGGCAACTACGAAAGTAGAAATTAAAATTAATTAAAATTATTATAAAACTAAAATACTACTATGATTTTTCAGCTTTTGTTATTGAGGCCCTTGGTGCTTGGCATAGGAATAATTGGTTCCTTGTTTAGTCGTCTGCTTATTGGTGGATGGACGTACAAAGAGGTTTTTAATGTAGATAATCGGTGTGTGCATCTAACGAGGGAATTCGCTTCAATGCTAGGGTCGATGCGTACACATAAACTATTATAGACGAATTTTTGTATTTTATTTTATATTTTCCTTCTTGTTATTATTGTTAATGTTTAAATAAGCTTATTTTTTTTTTAATACGTGTGAAAACGCCTGCTCAGAATTTAAACAAAAATAGGAAATTGCGTATTTTTTATTCCGCAAAAGCTTGTTCCGATCTTAGAGTTGCAGTTAAAAGGTTTCTTTTGTCAGACATAGTTTTGGTATTAAATTTTTGATAAGCTTTCACCTTTTATACTTACCAATTTACCCTTTTTACTTTATCATATGTAATATGAAAAAGTATTGTTTTCGTGCAGAAAAAAATTTTGAGATTTTGATGGATTTACACTTTTGAGGTCCTCTGACCATTTCCAAAAAATGTCTGTGTGTGTGGTCAAATTTTGTGTGCAACCTACAGAAAAACTAATAGGAATTTTCAAACAAAATTTTGGATTTTATATCCTTATATCGAGACTTGCAGCTGATTAGATTTTGGTTAAAATTGGTTCATGGGAACTATTTTTAAATTTTATTATTTAATATTAATTTTTAATTATTATTTCAAAAAATAATAGGAATTTTAAAATCAAATTTAGGATTTAAAATACTTATGTCGAGATTTAGAACTGATTAAATTTTAGTTAAAATTGGTTTATGAAAACTATTGTTTCTTTAATTTTTTAAATTTTATTATTTAATATTAGTTTTTATTTAATATTTTAAAAACTAATAAGAGTTTTAAAACCAAATTTGATATTTCTTATCTTTATAGTAGGAGTTAGAGTTATTTTAATTTTGATTAAAATTGGTTCATGGAAACTATTTTTTTTTAATTTTTTTAAATCTTATTATTTAATATTAGTTTTTAATTAATATTTCGAAAACTAATAGGAATACCAAAATCAAATTTAGGTTTTCGCATATTTTAATCGATATTTAGAACTGATTAAATTTTAGTTAAAATTTGTTTATAAAAACTACTGTTTTTTATTATTTTAAAAACTAACTGGATTTTCAAAACTAAAATTGAGATTTGTTATGTTTATGGCAGAAATTAGAGCTGATTAAATTTTGGATAAAATTGGTTCATGGAAGCAATGTTGTGGCACAGTAGCCCTGCAGGAATAACCGCCACTGTCAATATAAAATCATAAATCACAATAATACTTGCAGTACAATTTACGCATTTTAATTTTGAACAATCTTCGGAAAATAATTTTTATATTTTTTCACCCTTCTTTTAGCTTCCTGGTTAATTTTTTTTCCGATTGGTTGTTTCGTGCACAATTTACATATTAGATTAAATTTTTTATTTTAACCCCTTCCTCACTTCCATTATTATTCATTATTCTATAAATCAACTGCAGGGATTGACAATGGAAATCTCTTTAACCCATTCGTGCGCGTCCTTAATTCTCCGCTGTCACAAATTTTTGCTTTCCCGACCCCCGTTTTTACGGGAAAATGTCCGCAGTATTCTAAAAAGTAACTAAAAAATTTGGTTCAGGTCGGTGGAACGGTTTAGGAGTATATAGAGAACATACAGATCGACGGATAGACAGATATTCAATTTTGTATGCATATACTAAATAATTTATCTGCAAGTTACTGTATCGATGACTTTATGAAATATACAGAATCGATATTTGTGTATTTGAAGCACAGCTGTTAATGGTTTGGCCTATATAAGTGTTTATTAAACCAACATGTTGAATAAAAAAATTACACTACCGCTCAAAAGTATATTTTAAATAGTGCATAATTATATCCACCCAATAGATTCCATTTTTTAGCAGATAAACATTTAAAAATAAATATAATCACAGAAATTTAAAAATCAATCTTTGAGTACTTCTATATTTTTAATTACAGCGGCACACTATCGAAGTAATTTATCGATGAGCTGTTAATACATGCGGCTTTCTATGTGTACTTGCCGTGACAATTGCCAACTTGTTTAAATGCAAAGTTGAATAAATCGTTACAAAATTCAAAATAAGTAAGATACTTAAAAATGCGAATTAAAATAATTTGTTGTTTTAAATTTAACAAGTCAAATTAATTAACAAATCCTAAAAGTTCAAATTAAAAACTATAGGTTTTAAAGACCCGGTAAAGGGTTGGACGCACCCCCCCTCAAGCTACACTAAAATTGTAATAGAAAAATATCTAAACTTATGACTTTCAGTATCAAGTGATCAATAAAAAACTCTTTAAAGCAACAGAAAAAACAAGATACTCACTGAGGGATATGAGATACCCCCAGTATATGTCATCGTTTCCAAAAACTAAAGCAGTATCATAACGCTTGTAATTTTAGTCACATTGCAATATAATCATTGAATAATAGGAAATCTTTTAAACTTTGCTTTTCAGCAAGCAGCTATGATAGTAAAAGCTCATTGGAACTGAAATAAAGCTCCATGAATTAACCAGAAATGGGAAGGAAAGTAGAACTCCCCTTCTTAAAAACGTTTTCGCGAAAGCTAAGGTAGAATTGATGAAAATAGAAGAAGAAGAATGTTGAAATGTTTTAAAATAATTTCACTAAAATGTAAGAGGGAGGAGGGGTAAAATATACTTTCTATGTAGCTAACAGGATCGGTACCAGGGGTAAGCTGCAATTGTCTTCAAAAAATTTTAAAGAGCGACAAAATACTGTATACAGGCGACAAATGACTAATCGTCAAAAAACAAAGTTTGCACAAACAGGTACAAACGAACTGAATTATTTTGAATTAAAGATCCAAAGTTCAAATTTAATATGCCCCCCCCCTACCCAACTAATTTTTTAATAACTCAGGAACGAAAGAGATGCAAACGAAAAGAAATTATGCACAATGACTAGCATATTCAGAAATCAATTATCTAAATGTCAAAAGATCTAAATATCGATTATTCGTTTCAAATACACATGTTAATCCTCTCGTTAATCCTTTTGCGCGTCAATTAACTCTTGTATTTCTTAAAATTCTCGAAACGAGAAGAAGTACAAACGAAAATAAAGTTTGCACAAACATGTAATAATAAAGAAGAAATTATTTAAACAATTTTAAATCTGACATTCAAATTTTAAACTTAGCGTGTCTCCAGCCCCCTCTTCATCGTCTCAAAACTTTTCTAAATTACACGAAAACAAAAAGGTACAAATGAAAATAAAAGATGCACAAACGATTAAAACCATTTGCGATCTAAACTTTTAAATGGGGGGGTGATAGCATGTCTCTAGCCCCATCCAACTAATTTTTTAAATAAATTAGAAACAAAAGAAGATCATATCTCCTATCCATAAAATTGATTATTGGTCCATCAAAAAATTTATTATTTGGTTTAAGTGAAGTACTAGGAACCTCATTAATCTTTTTACTGACCAATTTAACTTTTGGGCAAGAGTCGATTAACCTGAGTTAGAAAGTACACTTCTTTTTATAAAAATAGACTTCATCAAACGAAGGAGGACATTAATAAAAGACTTTTTAGGTGAGGATGAATTTGATAGGTCGTATATTAAGCCAAAAATTTAATTTTGAAGTTCATGAAATTTCCATAAGAAACATATGCAAACAAATTATTTCGTAATATTCTAGGTCTTCTATTGACGGAACATGTAATTCCCTCGTATCTGTCAAGTTAACACCTATAATTTCAAATTGGACTGCGCTCAGGGATATTTCTAATAACTTTAACCTCTTCTATTAGAACCCCGTAGCTCAAAGATTTATTATTTTCTAGATTAGTTTTGGCTCGGAGATATTTCTAATAAGTTTTACCATTGACCCTTGGATCTGTGACTTGAGTTAGATAATTTTGAATATTGCCGGATTAAGAGATAGTTTTTTAAATTGTTACGAAGCCGAAGGCTTCGCTACCATTTGCAATTTTTTTTTTTAATAAAAAATTTTTATTTCTAAATCTATAATATTATGAATTTGTTTACCTAAAATTATGAAATTTCCATAAAAATTTTAATTCCGATAAAATGCGATGTTATAATCTTACTAAAACGAACGCCGCTATTTACAACGCTCCAAAATGTTCTTTTCGCGATGTTTACAATCATCAAAAATTGGAATTTTAGAATTACTCTCGTCTTGGTTAAGCTTTTTGGCAAAGGAAAAATTATGAGCAGTCAATCGAGTTCCTCACCAATTGAGTTGCACATCAGTGAAGTTCCACTGCATTCACTCACTAGGAGATCATGGCGGCTCGTAGTTGGCCTAATTTGCTAGTTATATTATAAATGTAAAATACTCTTAAATTTAACTTTTAATTTTCGATTGGCGGGGTTACGGTTTGAAAAGAGCCAAAGAAAAAAATGCATTCCAAACTAATTTTTAGTTGTGGTCCGACCGCAAATTTGATTTTTTATGCGTGTATTACATTATTATCTTTCAAAAAATCAAAAAACATTATGAAAATCGCAATCTGAATTAATCCAATAAACTCTCACCAACTTTTGTATTTCTTAAGAATTTCAAATCGAGAAGTGGTGCAAACGAAAATAAAGTTTGCGCAAACATGTACAAACCAATAACAAACTATTTGAACTATTTTGAATTTGAAATCCAAAGTTCAAATCTAGCATATCTCCAGCCCCCCCTCCCCTCCAAGCTTTATTTAATTAAACCCGAAAACAGAAAAGGTACAAACAAAAGTAAAAGGTGCACAATCATATTCAAATGACTATTTTGGATCCAAAGTTCAAATGGAGGGAGGGCTAGCATGTCTCCAACCCTCTCGCCACCAACTAATTTTTTAAATAATTCAAAAACAAAAGGGGTACAAACAAAAATAAAAGATACACGTTCATGCAACAACGATGCAGAATATATTTAGACTTCTTAAAATTTAAAATGGGGGCTCAGGTCATGCACCTTTTGTCGACGCATTTCGTAAAAAGGGTTTATAAACCTTTCTTAATTTGTATGAATACGGCTGTACATATTTAACGGCCGTATTTATTGACAAGTATTTAGCACTTACTAATGCTTAAGCACGGTGTTGCCAGATTTTAGAAAGCTGTAGCGCCAACTCGAAACCAAAAAGCGCTCAAAAGTGCAACTAATTGATTATATGGCGCCAAAATTAAATTGTACTAACGTTTGTGAAACCGGACATTAAATAAAAATAATTTTAAATAATTAAATAATAAAAATAAATTAAATAGAACGTTAAGTAATTAACATTTCCAAAAACTTGACTTTATGTCATTCGATTAATTATCAAATTATCAAAGTGTTATCATGATGATTACGCAAAACTCAAGTTCGTTAGTTGTTATTTACTCGGGGGGGGGGGGGGACAGAAAATCCTAAATTGTGTTTGTAGCACCGGGTCGGGTACAGTTCGGCGCAGATCCGAATCTACATTTGTAAAGTGAATTATGAAAGATGAGGGTCTAATTAACAGATAAAAAAATAAAAGCTGTGGTCGGATCACAAATTTTGAAAAAATACACTTTTAGGGTGAATCCGAGATTTGGCGTGGTTGCGTTTGTCAAAACCGACTTTTCAAAAGTGCTTTACTTGTTAAAAACATCTTTATAGAACGGTCCAACTCGCTAAAGTGTGGATGTTGACCCGGGAGATATCAGAGAGCGACTGGTAGCTCCCCACAGCTTATGACTGTCGACCTACCTACAGCGCACGAACTGGTGTATTCCATATTTGGCATAATATTACACTTACATGTATTTCTTATGGAAAATTTGTAATTTTCAAATTTAAATTATGGACTTATTAAAGGACTCACCAAATTTATCATCATCTTAAAAGACTTCTTAAACAGCCCTCTTTCGTTTAGTGAAGCCATTTCTATACGAAAAAGTGTATTTTCAAGTACGGGAATCTTAACTCTAGCTACTGGCGTCGAATCAAGTCTGCGCCAAACCGTACTGGCGCCGAATCGGGTCTGCGCCGAAACGCATAGAGAACAAAATTCTCTTATCTATGACAAGCACTGCACCCATTGGTTGATCATCTACTGCTCCACCTACAAAAGGTTGAACCATTACTGATTGTACATTGAAAATGTTTTCGACTATCGAAGTCGATTATTTATCTCAATAAACCGCAATTAAACTTCTCAGAAAACGCCCAAATTTCGGTTTGCGATTTTTGAAAAAAATTAAGCGCAAAATATCTCTAAAAGTCACCCAATTTGCGAAAAATGGCTCAATCTGGCAACAGTGCTTAAGCATCGAATTTGAATTTCATAATCGCATATTTGAGGTTTACAGAATGGAAAAACTTGGTGAAATACAAATTTTAGTCGAATATTGGTCGAAAGTAACACTTTGGTAAAGTATTCTTGGTCTTTAAGTATTGGATTTTGAGACTATGAAATTCAAATCCAGCCCTTAAGCATTAGTAGAGCACGGAGTTGGTCTGGTGGCTCGAATTTGTGGCTCACGCCTGGAAAACGTGGGTTCGAATCTCGAGTCGGTCGGTCAATTTTCGCCGTTGTTCCGTGGTAGATGGGGTGCCACGTAAAGCAGACCCAGTGCACGGTAGCTGAGCTTCCGTATGCCGCGGTTCAGATTCCGCGTTAACAATGTAGGTCCACTCCGGTGGTTTGTGACATACTTCCTCTGACGTCGTTGCGCTGTTGTTTCGCTGCGAGTTAGATACTGTACTACAACCGACGACCTTCCTCCTTGGTCCGGAATGCGTGATGCTGTGATGTTCGCACACCTTCCGGACCTGCCCGATTGGGCTTACGACTTTCAAATCCACCACCGCCCGCTCCAAGGACACACGTCCTACCCGATGAAGGAGGTATAGGGCATAGCACCGGTACTCCACAGTGCCATTATGACATGGACAAGGATAAGCATTAGTAAGGACCATGGACTTAGAAGGTAAGGACTGGTAACTGTCCTAAATTTTGCGTGCGCTTAACCGTATGAAATTGAACTAAACTACCAGGTGGCGTGGCTGTACTGGAGTGAAACAAAATAAAAACATAACCATACATTTTTGTTTAATTTAAAATAAAACTAATTATTACTAATTATAAATTACAAAATAAATAAAAAAAGGAATTTATACATATAAAATTGTACTGGTAACTCCTTTGTTAAAATGCCGAAAATGGCGTGCGCTTAACCAAATCAAATTGAACTAAACTACCAGGTGGCGCCGCTTTACTGGAGTGATCCAAAATTAAAGAACATAACCATACATTTTTTGGCTAGAGTTACGGCAAACGTAACTTTTAGGAAGTGGTTAAAGTTACGGCAGACTCCCAAACAAACCGTAACCTAACCGCATTTATTATTTCTATAGTTACGGTAAATTGGTAACCGTAACTTTTTGTCCGTTTCGAGTTTGGGCAAAAAGTATATAGGTACTTTTTTAAACGGGTAAACTACTTCGGTTGTATCCTTACATAAGGAAGCCTGTTTCTTCATCGATTTCGGAAGGCGCCAAACCAACTCGGTGCGGGAAAATTCGGCGCCAGACCAACTCGGCGCTAAGCTAACTCGGCACCAAGCTAACTCGGCACCAGACAATTCGGCGCCAGGCGTCACGATATAACACCCCACTCCCGCCGAGAGGGTTTAATTTTTCGCGTTTAATCCCAACAATTTTAGTGAAGTTTTTATCAAAGCTTCAATGATTCAATGTAAATGATTCAATTAAAATATTTCAACTTCCAAACTTTTCGAGTTGGAGCCGCTTGGAAGATGTTTTTAGTAAGTAAAGCGCGTGTCAAAACCGCTTGGAGCTCCCGAAGCGACCTAGAGGGTAGCGTAAGGGTGCGGAGAGTAAGTTTTGACAGCGCAACCACATCAGAAACGAATTCACACAAAAAGTGATTTTTTTCGGAAATTTGTTGTCCGATGACAAATTTAATTTTTTTATTCGCTAATTACACCATTATCTTTCATAATTCGTTGTAAAAAACGAGATTCTGGTATTTTAAATGTTGCCACAACTCATTTTAATTTTGGTGGGCGGGGTTACAGTTCAATAGAGCCAATGAGTAAATTGCATTGTTAATAAATTTTTAAAGCCGTTTTTTTCAAAATTTTTTATGCGCTAATTAGACCATCATCTTTCATAATCCACTTCAAAAATGGTCAAAATCGGAGTTCGGTTTTATTACCCGTCCCCGTTATCTAACATTATTTCATTAGTTTGGTTTCTGTTTTCAAGATTTGGCCCAATTAAGCGGTTGTCTCGATTAACCGATGTTTTAATTAAGAGCGAAATTGACTACTGTTTCTCTCGTTGATTCTTCTGCGCGTTAATTTAACTTTTGCATTTCTTAAAAATTTTTAACTCTCAAATTTAGCATGTCTCTAGCTCCCCCCCCCCCACACCAAACCTTTCTAAATTAAGCAAAAACAGAAAAGGTACAAACGAAAATATAAGATGAACAATCATGCACAAAGACCATTTTTGATCCAAAATTCCTAGGGGTTAGCATTCTCCCCCCCCCCGCAACTAAATGCTTAAATAATTTAAAGACAAAATATGAAGAAACAAAAATAAGGGACGCACAATTGAGTTAGAATTAAAAGTTCGAAATGTGAGGGACGGGGGGGGGGCTGAAAACATACACCTCAAATTTCTAGTACTTCAGAGAATCATTTTTTTGCAATTTTACCCAATTACCTGCTTAGGTATGTTATTTTAAATTATGATAAAAAGGATTAAAGTCGGTCATATGTTATTGATTTAAATTTTATGGTAACTGTAATTTGTGTAAATTAGGAAGATTTGCGAATAAATATTAAAAATTGATGTAACGAACACGAAAAGTGATTATAGCTGGGGCAATTAAAATTTCTAAAATTTTGATTTTATGGTACGGGTTAGCGCGGTGTTTCAATAAGCCAATGAAATGTAAGTGTCGAAAGCGCGATAATTTAAATTTTTAATGATGGAAAAATGAAATTAAAACGCCATTTAATTTTTATAATTCAAATGTTATCTTATCTGCAATTAATTATTGTGTTATTACACTGTTAATAAGTAGGTTGATAAATATAAATCGTATGATAAACAATTTTATAAGTTTAAGTGTTTCGAAGTGATTTTTGATTAAAAAAACCAAAACAGCGAATTAAAGATTTTCCTAGGGTTATCTTTAGATATACAATTTGAATTTAGAATATTGGAATATCGAGTGATGAATCATGTTCTCAAAATACTCGCGCGGGGAGCGGGTTGCATTTCTATATTGTAAAACAGATGATTGTAGGCCAATACGAAAGGTGAATTGATCCGAATGAGAGAATGCGTTTGTTTTTTGTTTATCAATCAATACCAATGTTTATGTTGATACCATTTCTTTGACATTTAATTTGGAGGTTATTTTTTTAACTGCGAGGAAAATTTCCTTGCTTATTATATTGAGAAGTTATAATTAAAACGTTATGACCCGCATTCAATGATATCCTAGTATTAGTCATCGCGGTTATTTCCTTTAAGGTTAGTTTTGCCCATGCGCCGAGCATGTACCAGAATATGCCGTAGCGGTGTATACTAAAAATACTGGAGGTATTGATGGGGGTACGAACTGAACGATCAGAGTGCGTATGACTCATTTTAAAAGCTTTTTAGTCGTCATCGTTTGCGATATGTGTGGATCTTGTTCAACTACTGCACAAGACGAAAACGCGCGTTAAATTAATTGCGTAAAATCAAAGATGTTTCGTCGTATGTCTTATCACAAAAATCATACGACCACCCTTCCACAATGTTAATTAGTTTTAGTGTTTTTCAAAAACGTTCTTATCGGTGTAAATCTGTGTAAGTGCAAGTGTTAACTTAATGTATGTAAATATTGGTCCTAAATACCGATAACCAGGAAAATTTGCACTTGCCACTCAAAATTATATTTTTGCAATTTTTGGATTTATATTCCTGGTAAGATTTTTTAAATAATTATTTATTTTACGTATTAACGGGGCACTATTTTATCCTTTACGTAATTGTACATATCATTTTTTACCTGTCCGAATTTTTATTACACATTAATTTCCAAAATCGATACCACACGTTGGGTACACTTCGTTCCATCAAAAATTTTCAAAATTTGAATTTTTATCAAACTCTGATAATGGATCTTTTTATCAATTCAAAGTGACAAAACTCGACCAAATTATAATAACACAAAAATTCAAGTCTTAATTAACTTACAAATGGCTTAATCAAAATTTTTAAATATTAAATATTGTATTTTATGAGTCATTTAATAAGGTACATTACGAGACAGTAATGAGAGATTCATTAATAAATCAATTAAATTTTTTCAAATTTAGATATTTGCACAACTCGTTTTCTAATTTGCAATCGAGCAAGGTTCTTCAGTTTTTAAAAAAATTATGTTTCATAATTCACATACTTGGCGTAAACTTTAAAACTGCTAATTGTTGAATCAATTAAGAATGAATATTATGTAAATTATACTGACAATAATTTTTACGCTCGATAAATTGAATCATCATCCAACCAAAATTTTTTATTGATGCGTTTTAAAAATCATTTTCGAAAAAAACATTTTTCATTGTATACATAACAATAGTTTTTTTATTTCGTTTTTTTGACCTTGACACTTTATTAATTGGCCAGACATAATATAAAACCAATTCTTTAACCGCAACGTATAAATATTCACAGTCGCGAAGAACTCAAAATTTCCGCTCTACAGCTCAAAGCAGCGATCACACCAAGCCACCCTGTAGTTATTATTATACCTTACAATATTAAAATAAGATTTTTTAACAGTTCCACTTCCCACGGTCTCATCAAAATACCCACTCGAAATTAAAAAATCTCCTGTGTAGTCGTTCACAGAATGAATTGACAAATTTTATCAGTGATTCCGACACTTCACTGAAGTAAAATACAACTCATCTTACTTAAAATTGCGATATGTTGCACATACTTTTTGAGATTACAGTAAAACATGTTTTGTTCTTTTTTTTTGTGCAAATTTTTTTTTGTGCGTTTTTTTTGTGTGCAAATTTTTTTTGTGCGGTATACGTGTTATAAAAGTTTTTGAGACGAGAGTTCACTAACCCTGACAGTACACTTTTTCCTATAGAAATGGCTTCACCAAACGAAAGAGGACATTTTTACAAAACTTAAGGTGAGGATGATTTTCGTGGGTTCTATAAAAAGCCCACAACTCAATTTTGAAGTTCACCAAATTCCTATGCATGAAAGAGAATTATTGCGCAATATTTTTACCTGAAAACCATGGAATTGATAACAAAAAAAAATGTAACGGTAAACATAATAGCTGTTAAGAACAAAGCATAACTTGTAAAGTAAAGTATCGCGCGAAGAACTTTTTAAAATAAATTAAATAATAAATAATGAATTAATTATATAAAAAAAATTTAATAACAGTATAAAATATATAAACAAATAACATTTAAAAAAATTTGGTAAATAAAAAGGGGAATAAAAAGGCAATTTACAAGTGCCCCCTCCCCCTCCCTCGAAATAAATCCTGGTTACGGCCCTGCGATGAGGTACTAGTCGCTCCGCGCATCTGCGGCGTTAAGGATCCAAGATTTCGAGTTTTTTCGCTCTGTGGGATATTTTTAATAAGTTTAACCTCTTCTAAGACCCCGTAGCTCAAAAATGTATTATTTTCTAGGTTACTTTTGGCTCCGATATATTTTTAATAATTAGTTTTACTAGTGGGCCCACAGATCTGTCGGGTGGATTTGGAAAATTTCGAGTTCGCTATGGGATATTTTTTTAACTTGTAGCGCAGGCTCAGCCTTCGCTCCTTTCGCAATTATATCATTAATGTAAAATACTTATTTTAAATTACTTTTAGCGTAAAAAATAAAATCAAGAGATAATTGCTTGTCAAATTAATTTTTAAAGCCGTTTTTTTCCTCAAAATTTGTTGTTCAATCGTAAATTTTATTGTTTTTATTCGTCTATTGCATTATTATCTTTCATAATTTAAAAAAAAGGTGAAAATCGCAATCAGGGTTGATTAACTCTCTCCCAATTTTTTGTCTTTACATATTATTCCGATTAATAAATTATTATCAATGATGTGTACTCATTTGTTTTTTAATTGTACACTCAAACCTGTTTTTGTGCGAGGAAACGCATAAATGAAATTACATAAAAAAATATCCTGAAACTTCATAAGTAGAAAATATATTGATAGCAACACATGTAAGCAAAGAGTTTTTTTATACGATAAATACACCGCATAAAAACAGTCCCATATAGAAAATATATACATACTATGCATAAATCAAAATAAATTTACCTGTAATTCACTTAAAAATTAATTTTGTTTTAATGCTGCGTTTACATTAATCAGCTCGTTCCTGCCAATTGAATGTATCGAATACTAATTGTTTTAATTCTAACTCTTTAAAATGTTAACAGTTGAACATGGTCAAGTTTTTGCAAGCATTAAAATTGAATACATTCAAGAGAACGGAGTAAAGTAAGCGCAGCATAACGATCAAGAGGTACAGAAGGGTTATCTACTAATTTGATAGATGATGCAATATGTACGCGTAATAAAATTTGTGGTAATATAGGATGGATAATATCATGTTGTTTTTAATTTGCTTATATGTATTTTTTGTGCGTACACCGCACAAAAAACGCGGAGAAAAATCTTATGCGGTATATACTTATGAAGTTTCAAGATATTTTTTATGCTATTTCATTTATGCTCTCTACTCTACTCTCTCTCGCTCTCTACTCTCCGCACAAAAACAGGTTTGAGTATAACAAGTAGAGCTAAGTAGTAGTAGTAGTAGGTTTAAGTAATAAAATTGATGGTAATGTGATAAGATAATATTGGGTGGATCATACTATGTTGTTTTTTTAATTTGCTTATATTTTTTATACGTATATCGCACAAAAACGCGGAGAAAAATCTTATGCGGTATGTACTTATAAAGTTTCAGGATATTTTTATGCTATTTCATTTATGCGCTCTCTACTCTCCGCACAAAAACAGGTTTGAGTAGTAACGTGATTGTAGGGTTATAAAATTGATGGTAATGTGATAATATAATATTGGGTGGATCATATCATGTTGTTTTGTTAATTTGCTTATATTTTTTGTGCGTATACCGCACAAAAACGCGGAGAAAAATCTTATGCGGTATGTACTTATGAAGTTTAAGGATTTTTTTATGCTATTTCAATTATTCGCTCTTTACTCTTCGCACAAAAACAGGTTTGAGTAGTAACGCGATTGTAGGGTCCCTCTCGGTCAGGGCAAGAACCCAATATTTTGTGCTACTGCATCTTTTGAATAAATTAAACTTACAGCCCTTTTTTAACGTAAACCGTAAGTTGGCAATTTAACGTACATCCACCCTCGTGTCCCCTAAATCAAATGGTTTTTTTGAACAGATCTATTGAATATTGGGTATTTTTACCTTTCAGGGAATAAAGAAGGTCTTCATAAACCGCAACTTACTCTCCCGAAAAACAGTTTAAATGGTTTTGGGAACCGAGGGGGGGGGTCCGCATTTCAAGGTAGAGAAGGTAACATGGGACGGCAAATCTTTAAAATAGCAACTGGGAAGGTTTCTAAAAATAATTTGACGTCAAAGCTAAGGGGGGTTCCCCTTCCTAATATACGTTATCGTTCCCAAGAAAACTAGAGCTATTATTATCGATAATTCGTTTATCATATTCTAATTTTTTAAACCTTATATCGTCCAGTTTCATAAAGGATTGTTAAGTATTTAACCATTGATTAGAAAGATTAAGTAACATTTCGGTTGCAAAAGCCCCAGTATAATATGTAGCCAGTGATTAGTTTATTCAGAGATTAAATCTGTGTTAAGTTGGTGTATTTGGGTTTCATAAACGATAATCAACTCCTCAAAATATTTAACCGCCGAAAACCAGTAATTAAAGTAACATCAGTGAATATATAACCTAAAGCGTAATAAAAGTAGGTACGATTTGTTATTTTAAAAAATAATAATTGTTTAAAATGGCCGATAAATCGAAAAGTTCGTCGGTCTTGTATGTTTGAAATTTTCGGTAACTCCGAGCAAGTTACGATTGCTACCACTTAATTTTTATTCTATTTTGTGAGATGTAGCGCCAGTAATAACAGACGACGCCGGCGCTACGTAACTAAATATATGATTAAAATATAAAAAAAATTTTGAACTGAAATTTTAGTACGAAAGTTATGTTATTTTTAATTTATAATTACAACTATTAATTTTATGTTGTTTACAAAAATATGAAATTATCTACAAACTAAATTATAATTCTTATTAATATATAAAATCAAAGGTTTTCGAATTTTGGATGACAGTGAGAAAATGTTTATAAATAATTGTTTATTTTTCTTGTTACTCTGTATTTTTGACGTCGAAAGTCGAATTTTTGGATGAAATTGGTGTCAAAGACATCTGATTCTATTTTACCTTCCATTTTGAATTTTTCTATGAAATCGATTTCAATCTGTAAATCTTGAGTTTCTGTATACCTTTAGAAAGATGATGTGCCAAAAAAATGTACCTCAATCTAGATTCGAACTCGATCGTACTAGCTGTGAAGACGCGTGCTAAACCAATTGCCCTATTGAGGCGATTGGTATTGTGTTGCCAGGCTGTTGCCCCCCCCCAAGCCCCTAAGTTTTCGATAGTTGTATTTCAAACATTAGTTTTGATGAACGAGGGGGACTTAAATTCTAAAATATCAAAAGACGACAAATCTTCAAAATAGCGAAAAAATAATTCTATTAATAACATAAAGTGAAAGCTAAGGGGAGGAGGCGATTATCAAAAAAACTCGAGTGCTATCATTGTACAAAATTTGAGCAGTACCAAAACAGTACCTGGTCTGAATTAATTAATAAAAATTAAATAATTTAAGTATTAAAATTTGCAATATTACAAATTATAATGAAATGAAAATTAAATTTGACAATTAGTGATGAGCACCAAAAGGGCGAAATATTTGTGTACACGCATTTAATGGACTAAATAAGTAAGTGTGGGGGAAAAATTCACTATTTATTGTGAAATTTAATTTGCACAAGTTAATAACCATTAATTATTGTTATTAATAATACAGTTGGCAAAAAGAGCTATAAACCTAGTTCTGTTGCTATTCTCATGCAGTAGGTATTTCTGGAAGGTGGAATAATATATCAGCAAATATATTATGGATCATAGTTTTTTGTTTTATCTTGTTTGATTTGTCATTTGCAGCTGGCTACGATTAGAGTAGAATCGATCAAGTTCGATTGAATTTTTTTTTACAAATGAAAATTAATGCTAATTTTTGTACTTTACGTTTTGACATTAACTTGTAAAAACTTTGATTTACCTATAAGAGAAAGAAAATTATTTTTAAACTAAATTGAGATTGTGTTTTATACACATTTTTTATTAGTGCAATTTCATTATTTACGTTTTAATTTTTCCGGAACTTTTCTAAAGAAACAGAAACACCGACAGTACATAGTATAGCAGTACACCAGTATTTTTATCGCATGTCTGTAAAAAACACATTCGAATATAATTAAAATTTTCAGGAACAAAAAAAATTTTATTTTTCCAAAAATGCGGGGCTAACTTCAAATCGTTTTGGTGTTTTTTAAGAAAACGGTTAATAATCTATTAAACTAAAGTTTTAGCACAATGTTTAACAACTAGCACAATAGAGCACAACATAAAAAAAATTTATTGTTTTTATAAAAACCGCATAAAAGCAGGTTTGGCTGTAGACTCAAACCTGTTTTTGAGCGGTAGATAGGGACTCGCATAAAAGGAACTCCTTCAAAAAAATATTTCAATTTTTTTTCATACTATGCATTTGATGAAATTTTTTAGAAAAAAATCGCACTTAAACAATTCTCCTTATAAAAACTGCATAAAAACAGGTTTGGCTGTACGCTCAAGCTTGTTGTGGTAAATAGGAACCACATAAAATGAACCCTTTTAAAAAATTATTTAATTTTTTTATTCATACTGTGCATTTTACAAAATGTTTTCGGAAAAAATCCCATATAAAAATTCTATATAAAAATTGCATAAATACAGGTTTTTCTGCTGTAGATGGGGACCACATAAAAGGAATCTTTTCAAAATAATTTTCATTTTTTGTTTATACCCATGCATTTAATGGAATTTTTGGAAAAAATGCACATAAATAATTCTCAAAATAAAACCGCATAAAAACAGGTTTGGATGTACGCTGAAACCTGTTTTTGTGCGGTAGATAGGGGCTACATAAAAGGAATCTCTTCAAAAAAATATTTAATTTTTATTCATCTATACATTTGATGACATTTTTTTGGAAAAAATCGCTTATAAACAATTCCCCATATAAAAACCGCATAAAACAGAGTTGACTGTACGTTCAAATCTGTTTTGTGCGGGAGATAGGTACTACATAAAAGAAATCCCTTAGAAGATATTTCTTTTATTATTCATACTATGCATTTGATTTTCGGAAAGAAGTCGCATAACATAAAGAGCATAAAAAACATCGTATAAAAACAGGTTTGACCGTATTCTATAATATAGTTATGATCACTTAGAAATTTTATTCAAAAAAATACATTTGTTTTACAAAAGATAATTTATTTTCGAGGAAATATCTGGAACAATTAAAGTCGAAGGGGAGAGTTATTTGTACACTTGCAACTGCCTAAAACTTGCTTCGAGCCTTGTTCTGCATCTAAATACAGGCCCCGTATGAATGTGGAAAACCTCTTGCAGTTTCAATTTTCTTCCAGAAGAGGAAAAGTAGGGAAAAACGCCTAATTTTTTATGCTGATTTGTGTATTCCACAACAGTAAATAAATTCTACGGTATCAGCGGTAAAGGCTTCCTGTTTTTTCGTGTGGTTCGACGTACTAAATATAATAACAAATGTAGTAAAAACAATTCAGGCAATTAAATGCATAGATACACAGTACATGATAAAGCAAATGATTCATCTTCAAAGTTCCCTCTATAAATATTGTATTTTTACGATTTATTTTTATGTGCACCTTGTGTATAAAAGAACGCTTTGTTGCTAATATTTATTCATAAGGTATTTATTTTAGGTTTGGTTCAAGTTGGTTCAGCTGTGTTCATTGATTTTTTCATAACTAAAAAAACTGTTTTTGTTTTTTGGAAAAACTTCTTCCATAAACTCAACCTTGATCGCAAGCGCCATGGCGCTACCGTTTAATTATTTTTTCAATTTATTATAAAGAAGAAAATATTTCATGAGAAAATAGTACATAGTGCGTACATATTTCAATATTTCAAAATCGGTCAGAAGTCGAAAACAATATTTTTTAGTATTGATGCAATTGTTTTATTTTTATACTATACCCATACCCATGTAACCATAAAAATCGTCGACACAATAAATTTCTGTAATAATTTTCTTCGCAGTAGTCAAAACATATTAAGAAATGACTCATTCGAAAAGAGCTGACTCGATAATATTTTTGTAAACCAAAAATTGATGGTGACGGAATGGGTCAATACCTTTGAACTCTTTTCCACCAATATTTAAGTTTTACCTTTTCGTTCAGACAGATTCAAGGTATTCGTTCGAATTCTTTTAAAACTAGGGTACCCGGATATAAGGTATGACTAAAATTTAAGAAAAATATCCCAAAATGGAGGTTTAGATTCTAAGAAACTTATGAGGTGTTTTTTTTGGTTTTTTCCTTATGGATTGGGTTCATGATGTTTTCAAACCACAACCGATTATAACATTTTTTGGTAATTCCGAAGATAATGATGGTAGTCACATAATTTGGTTTGTTGCCATAGTAGAGTATATTGAACCAAAAGATATTTTTTTTCATTATAACCAACTTTGGACTTTCTGTTATGAAGTTATAAATATAGTGGTCTAACCGGGTTCGAATTTTGGCTGGGATATATTTTGAGGAAAATTTCTTGTCGTGCCGTTTTGTATTATATTCGGTAGACGCATTTATCAGAATGCTGATCTTTGATAATGTGTATTTCCTGGGGGGTGCTGGTGGGCTGCACAAAACACTATACTATCACATTGCTTATCAGTACTTTGTAAATTTTCAAGCTTTGCTGGTTCAACTGAGCTGATAATTCTCATACAAGTTGCTGAAACGCACAGTAAGACATTTTGAACGTGGGTACAGGAAGAAACTTTTTTGTTTATAGAAGATAACAAACATTCTGACGACTAAATTTATACGAGGTGAACTTCATGAGTTAATTTTTATCGGATATTTTAGAATAAAATAATTAAGATTTTTTACATTCAAATATCTTGAACAAAAGAAAAACCTCCTTTGTAGATAATTTTTCAAATCTCCACCCCATACAACAGATACTAGATCGGCATTATACATCAGATAAATCATCTCGTTGAGGTTAGGAAATTCCTAATTTTGGCCATTTTTATATTATTTAATTTTGTAAGGACCCTTAGTGTTTTAAGTTTTTTTACGGCTGAATTTGATTGGTGGGCTACCTTGGTCAAACGTAGGAATACAAGGTGTACTTCATGAGTAAATTTAATCCGAATTTTTATCACACATTTTTTGAAACAAAATAATTAGGATTGCTTGCATTCAAATACCTTTAACAAAAGATAATTATTACTTTATCATATGTAATTTGAGAAAGTATTTTTTTTGGTCCATATGATTTTGTTCCAGAAATTGGGAGTGGTCGAGACTTTTTGGACCACCTTGTACTCATAAAGGTATAAGCACGTACTTATGTACTATGTATTATGTACTGATACGTCTAGGTAGTATAATAAAAATTCAGTTGCTGGTACAAGTTGGTATTATTGCTGTCGAGTATTTTGTGGTGAGCGGTCATAGGTCGTGGTAAACCTCCTCTGCAGATAGTTTTTCAAATCTCCACACCATACAACAGATAAATCGGTATCATCCATCAGATAAATCATCTCGTTGAGGTTAGAAAATTCTTAATTTTGTAATTTTTTATATTATTTAATTTTTGTCATTTTTTATATTATTTAATTTTTGTAAGGACCCTCAGTCTTTTAAGTTTTTTTACGGCTGAATTTAATTGGTGGGCTATCTTGGTCAAATGTACGAATACAAGGTATACTTCATGAGTAAATTTAATCTGAATTTTTACCACCCATTTTTAGGACAAAATAATTAGATTGCTTTCATTCAAATACCTTTAACAAAAGGTAATTATTTTTTTCATACTTTTGGGTCCATTTGATTTTGTTCCAGAAATTTGAAGTGGTCGAGACTTTTGGACCACCTTGTACTCATAAAGGTATATGCACGTACTTATGTACTATGTGTTATGTACTGATACGTCTAGGTACTAGTATAATGCAAATTCAGTTGCTGGTACAAGTTGGTATTATTGCTGTCGTGTGTTTTGTGGTGAGCGGTCATAGGTGGAAAACCTCCTTTGCAGATAATTTTCAAATTCCACACCATACAACAGATAAATCGGCATCATACATCAGATAAATCATCTGGTTGAGGTTAGGAAATTCTTAATTTTTGTCATTTTTATATTATTTAATTTTTGTAAGGACCCACGGTGTTTTCAGTTTTTTACGGCTGAATTTGATGGGTGGGCTACCTTGGTCAAAAGTAGGATTCATGAGTAATCCGAATTTTTATCACACATTTTGGAACAAAATAATTAGATTGCTTGCATTCAAATACCTTTAACAAAAGGTAAGTTGATTTTTTGACCACTTTGACAATTAGTTTGCCGAATTTGTACGTTTTGACCCCTTGTACTATAAAGGATATGCACGTACTTATGTACTATGTGTTATGTACTGATACGTCTAGGTTGTTTTGATGAAAATTCAGTTGCTGGAAAACTTGTTTGCTGTCGTGTGTTTTGTGGTGAGCGGTCAAAGATAAACGCTCTGCAGATAAATTTCAAATTCCACCATACAACAATAAATCGGCACCATACATCAGATAAATCATCTGGTTGAGGTTAGAAATCTTTTTTCATTTTAGTAATTTAATTTGTAGACCAGGTATATCAGGATTTTGAACGAATTTTTACACTTGTGGACAAATACTTGTCATTCAAATACCTTTAACAAAATAATTTTACTTTATCATATGTAATTTGAGAAAGTATTTTTCATTCTTTTGGCCCATATGATTTTGTTCCAGAAATTGAGTGGTGAGATTTTTCGACCACCTTGTATCATAAAGGTATATATGCACGTACTTATGTACTTATGTGTTATGTATTATACAGCTAGGTAGTATAATGAAAATTCAGTTGCTGGTACAAGTTGGTATATTGCTGTCGTGTATTTTGTGGTGAGCGGTCATAGGTCGTGGTAAACCTCCTCTGCAGATAGTTTTTCAAATCTCCACACCATACAACAGATAAATCGGTATCATCCATCAGATAAATCATCTCGTTGAGGTTAGAAAATTCTTAATTTTGTAATTTTTTATATTATTTAATTTTTGTCATTTTTTATATTATTTAATTTTGTAAGGACCCTCAGTCTTTTAAGTTTTTTTACGGCTGAATTTAATTGGTGGGCTATCTTGGTCAAATGTACGAATACAAGGTGTACTTCATGAGTAAATTTAATCTGAATTTTTACCACCCATTTTTAGGACAAAATAATTAGGATGCTTTCATTCAAATACCTTTAACAAAAGGGAATTATTTTTTTCATACTTTTGGGTCCATTTGATTTTGTTCCGGAAATTTGAAGTGGTCGAGACTTTTTGGACCACCTTGTACTCATAAAGGTATATGCACGTACTTATGTACTATGTGTTATGTACTGATACGTTTAGGTACTAGTATAATGAAAATTCAGTTGCTGGTACAAGTTGGTATTATTGCTGTCGTGTATTTTGTGGTGAGCGGTCATAGGTGGAAAACCTCCTTTGCAGATAATTTTCAAATCTCCACACCATACAACAGATAAATCGGTATCATACATCAGATAAATCATCTGGTTGAGGTTAGGAAATTCTTAATTTTTGTCATTTTTATATTATTTAATTTTTGTAAGGACCCACGGTGTTTTCAGTTTTTTACGGCTGAATTTGATGGGTGGGCTACCTTGGTCAAAAGTAGGAATACGAGGTGTACTTCATGAGTAATCCGAATTTTTATCACACATTTTTGGAACAAAATAATTAGAATTGCTTGCATTCAAATACCTTTAACAAAAGGTAATTATTTTTTTCATATTTTTGGGTCCATTTGATTTTGGTCCAGAAATTTGGAGTGGTCGAGATCTTTTCGACCACCTTGTACTCATAAAGGTATATGCACGTACTTATGTACTATGTGTTATGTACTGATACGTCTAGGTACTAGTATAATGAAAATTCAGTTGCTGGTACAAGTTGGTATTATTGCTATCGTGTATTTTGTGGTGAGCGGTCATAGGTGGAAAACCTCCTTTGCAGATAATTTTTCAAATATCCACACCATACAACAGATAAATCGGCACCATACATCAGATAAATCATTTGGTTGAGGTTAGAAAATTCTTAATTTTTATCATTTTTATATTATTTAATTTTTGTAAGGACCCACGGTGTTTTCAGTTTTTTACGGCTGAATTTGATGGGTGGGCTACCTTGGTCAAAAGTAGGATTCATGAGTAATTCGAATTTTTATCACACATTTTTGGAACAAAATAATTTGGATTGCTTGCATTCAAATACCTTTAACAAGAAATAATTATTACTTTTGTCATATGTAATTTGAGAAAGTATTTTTTTCATTCTTTTTGGGCCATATGATTTTGTTCCAGAAATTGGGAGTGGTCAAGACTTTTTCGACCACCTTGTACTCATAAAGGTATTATGCACGTACTTATGTACCTATGTGTTATGTACTAATACACCTAGGTAGTATAATGAAAATTCAGTTGCTGGTACAAGTTGGTATATTGCTGTCGTGTATTTTGTGGTGAGCGGTCATAGGTCGTGGTAAACCTCCTCTGCGGATAGTTTTTCAAATTTCCACACCATACAACAGATAAATCGGCATCACACATCAGATAAATCATCTCGTTGAGGTTAGAATATTCTTGATTTTTGTCATTTTATATTATTTTTATATTATTTAATTTTGTAAGAACCCTCAGTTTTTTAAGTTTTTTTACGGCTGAATTTAATTGGTGGGCTACCTTGGTCAAATGTACGAATACAAGGTGTACTTGATGAGGAAATTTTTACCACACATTTTTGGAACAAAATAATTAGGATTGTTTTCTTTCAAATTTCAAATACCTTTAACAAAAGGTAACTATTTTTTTCATACTTTTGGGTCCATTTGATTTTGTTCCAGAAATTTGGAGTGGTCGCTACTTTTTCGACCACCTTGTATAAATAAAGGTATATGCACGTATGTACTATGTATTATGTACTGTAATACGCATAGGTAGTATAAAGAAAATTCAGTTGCTGGTACAAGTTGGTATATTGCTGTCGTGTATTTTGTGGTGAGCGGTCATAGGTCGTGGTAAACCTCCTCTGCGGATAGTTTTTCAAATTTCCACACCATACAACAGATAAATCGGCATCATCCATCAGATAAATCATCTCGTTGAGGTTAGAATATTCTTGATTTTTGTCATTTTTTATATTTTTAATTTTTGTAAGAACCCTCAGTTTTTTAAGTTTTTACGGCTGAATTTAATTGGTGGGCTACCTTGGTCAAATGTACGAATACAAGGTGTACTTGATGAGGAAATTTTTACCACACATTTTTGGAACAAAATAATTAGGATTGCTTTCATTCAAATTTCAAATACCTTTAACAAAAGGTAATTATTTTTTTCATACTTTTGGGTCCATTTGATTTTGTTCCAAAATTTGGAGTGGTCGATACTTTTTCGACCACCTTGTATAAATAAAGGTATATGCACGTATGTACTATGTAATATGTACTGTAATACGCATAGGTAGTATAAAGAAAATTCAGTTGCTGGTACAAATCGGTGCATTACTGTCGTGTATTTTGTGGTGAGCGGTCATAGATGGTAAACCTCCTATGCAGATAGTTTTTCAAATCTCCACACCATACAACAGATAAATCGTCTACATACATCAGATAAATCATCTAATCGAGGTTAGGAAATTTTAATTTTTATCATTTTTGATATTATTTAATTTTTGTAAGGACCCTCGGTGTTTTCAGCTTTTTTTACGGCTTAATTTTGGTCAAACTTAAGAAATGAATAAAATTTATATTGCCGCCCAAGACATTTTTTTAATTTTTGATAAATAATTTTTTAGCGGTGGGCAAGATATACCAACAAAATCAAAAATTTTATTATTTTGAAATTGCAAGTTTAAATTGTTAAGTATAACAACTTTGTCATATTTTAAAAAGGTGAAAGGAAAAGAGCCAAATAATTTTCTGAATAGGTTTTGTGCTTTAAATAACCTAGACAATTTTGTCGTAGAAAAGCGTTGTATTTAAAAATATTTTTTTTTGGGTTTATAAAATGCAATTCAATTTTCAGTTGTACTTAACGCAAAAATAGTAGAAATTTTAATTTATTATTCTCTCATTCATTGTATAATTAATTTTAATATTTATTATTACTTGTAATAAATAATATTTTTAAATATTATTTAACCCTTCAACCCCTTCGTGCGGTCACCGTAACTTAAAAGTGCTAAGTCGCTAATGCATAATTTTAACATTCAATTTGATCGTGGTGACCGCACGACGGTGTTTAAGGGTTAAATCTGTCTTAAAACATTTTATCGATAGATATTTCAATATCACAAAATTTATTTAATAACATTTGCTTGAAAATGTTATCAATTGTTGTTTAAACTATGGCATTGACTTCAAAGTCACAAATATAAAATTAACAACACCTGCAATTGTATTGTACTTTTTATTATCACTAAATTTCTTATCATAAACGGCAAATTTTATTTATATGATATTGAGTTCGCTTAATGAAGTAGAAATAGTATTCGATTATTTTCTTTATGTTCAGTTTTTGATTTGCAATTAAATTATAATTTCAAAACATAATGATTATATTTTTTATTCGCTTTGGTTTCGCTAATCATGAATTTTAAAAATAATTCTTTTATTGAAGTATATAATCTACAAATTAATTATATAATGTTAAATCGAAACTGATAAATTAATTCACAAATATGTTTAAGTGATTTTGATTTGCTTACAAATTATTAGTTTATCAATTACATTCATATAAATCAACTTATTAAAGGTCGGACTTCGAAAGAGTGACAAAAAATGTGATTTCAAATTAAAATGAGCAAATTTATAAGTTGAAATTATTCAAAATTAATCAATCGCCTTAATATTAATTTAATGATTGTATATCAAATTTGTGATATATAGGGTGAAACAACAAAGATAATACTGAAAGCTATTATTATTTTCTCCTAATTAAGTGGCACAGAAATTTTCATATACTACAGCTATGATACATAATTAAACCATCACAATTCATTTTAAAGATTTAATCTACAGGCTTTCTAACATACTGGGAAACAATTACTCGTTTGTAAGGGGATTATATCGTCCTCCTGCAATGAATAGTACTTAGGGTTACTTGTGACCCTTTGTTGATGTTTTGAGGTTAATATAATGACGTCATTCTAAAAACCTTTGATATAAATCAAATTTTTTAGCTCCGAGTCATCAAAATATAAACTGAAATTTGAAGCACCCAGGCTAAGAAGGCGGCAAGTTAAAATTATTTTAAAAATTGTCTAAAAATGCCATATCTTTTGACTTTTCTTATTTTTATCAAATATTACATTGCTTTATGATCAAGTTTTGTATTAGCTCTCGATTGACGCAAAAATCTAAATATGAACTTTCCCCCTTTTTAGCCTGCACTCTTCATTTGAGGTTATATTTAAATCAAAATGTGAGAAATACAAATTTGAATATGTAGTTCAGTTCATGTAAACAATTTCCAATATAATCGTCGGTGACTTAATTAATAAAAACGTAATAAAAAAATTTTAATTAAAACAAAAAAGTTTCGCGAACCACCCTGTAGTTGAATAGAAATATGAATGGTGATACATAAATAAGGTTACAACACTTCCTGAGATCCCGGATATGATATAAACTTCCTATTTGGTAGTATCAGAATTGAATGAATGAATTTTTGATATTTTTGGAAAAAATTCAAACGGTTTCATTTTTTATTTTTATAAAATTTTGCAAATTTTCTATTTTATGTGGATCTAATTCTAGTTCCGAGTTGTAATCCAATTACTACTTGAATGGTTTTATACGAGACAATTATAATTACGTTTCATTAATAAAAAAAAAAGTTGTAATTCTTTTTTTTTTTTTTATAAAATTGCGGAATCTATTTATTCGTGGAAAACAGGAAATGGTGTAATATGATTACGTTTACAATAGAATCTTTTCGTTCTTATTATTAATTTTTATTATTTACAGATTTGAATTTTTGTTGTACAAGTAGCCGCATCATATTTTTAATTTGGCTATTTTTACATAAAAATAAATTTAAATTATTTACGTAAATGGTAATTTTTTTAAATTGAATGTTTGGTCATCGTGTAAAAAATATTAGCTTACTTCATATCTAACTAAAATGAGAATGAACTAATTCTTGCAAGAAATTCACAAATAAAACATTTCAAAATTCCATCCGGCGCAAAATGGTGCTGTTAAATTCACCAATATCCAATTCAGCACAATCGGAGTATTTCATAACCCCCGACGACTATCTAGCGATATACGTTTTTTTAAAAAGTTTGTCTATTAAACATTTGATACTGACGGCCATAAATTTGCAAATTTTTTTACAATTTAAGTGTGGCGTAGACTCCCTCGGACTTCAAAACTGTTTTCTACTTCAGCGTTTTAGAATTTATTGCAGGGTAGGCTTCATGAGTTCCCTCCATCTTTTTTTAAAATAAAAAAAACAACTTTTGAATCGTTTTTTTAAATTTTTAGGTATACAGTCGAATTGCAAAATAGTGAATTAAATATGGCAAAGATCTTTCACTTTTTGGGGTTGTTCACTATTTTGGTATTTGCAAAATTTGTAACATACATATTTTGAAAATGGAAAGCTTTATTTTCAAGATAATTAATATACCTATTAGCATAAAACAGAAAAAAATTATAATACGTAATTAATACTAAAAAAACAAACATGATTATTACAATAGTAGATGATTACGATGTGGTACGAAAAATAATATTATTTTTGATTGTAGTTGCTTTTGATTAAATTTTATACTTAATATTTCTTATCTTAAATTATGACACCAACATCGAGATTCCCCCTCAATACTCCGACTTTTTCAGGGTTTCCCTATTAATATTGTTATGTTGTTTTCCCTGACTTTTCAAAACTTGGTGCACAAAAATCAAATATGAATCGATTATTATTGCACCAAAAATAGTTAAATTGTTCAACAAAACAGCAGAATTATTTCATCCAAAACAGTTGAATTATTTAATAAAACAGTTGCATTTTTGGACAAAGGAGTAACTTTCTTGCTCAAAACAGTTGAATTGTTGAAAAAACAGCGAAATTATTGAAAATTCTGTTCAAAAATAATTGAATTATTGAATCAAATCAATTAAATTATGAAACCGAAAACAATTACTATTTAAACAAAAATAATTGAATTATTGAACAACCACTTGAATTATTTGAATAAAACAGTTGAATTATTGATTTCAATTTCACATTTTAATATTTGGTTAGTACCTTCTTTGCATAAAACAGTTGAATTGTTGAAAAAATAGTCTAATAGTTGAAAAATAATCTCTTAAATTGTTTAAGAAACAATTGAATCCTTGAATCAAGGATAATTGTTGAACAAAAAAAACAATAATTAAACTATTTATTAAACCAAAAATAATTCAATCGTCAAAGCAAAAATAATTAAATGTATTGTACGAAACAGTTTTATTGAAAAAAAAACAGCTGATTATATTGAACAAAAAGTTGGGGGAGGAGCAGTCGCAAAACAGACACCCGAATTCGGATTTTCATGATTTTTGAAGTGAATTATGGAAAGAGGATTCATTTTCACATTAATTGGCCGTGGTTGCGTTAATGGGATAACCACGGTCAATTTTGAATTTTTTTTTTAATTTGTTGAAAACGATGTCTTCTTTCATAATTCGCGAATTATGAAACTCCCGCCGAATTTATGATACAAAGTAGTTGAATTGTTAAACGAAACAGTTGAATTTTTAGACAAAACACTTAAATTGTTGAACCAAAAACGACTGAATTATTAAATCAAAACCAATTAATTTCTTAAATCAAAAATATTTGAATTGTTGAATAAATAAATGGAATTATTGAACATAACAGCCTAATTTATTAAAAAATGCAGCTCAGTTGTTGCATTATTGAATAAAGCAGTTATTTTGTTTAACCAAAAGCGATTGAATTATAGAACCAAAAACAATTCAGCAGGGTTCCCACCAAACTTTCTAAAACAAATTTTGTGACTTTTCCATGACAAAATTTGCACCACATCAAATACCTAGACTTTTCCAGGTTTTCTAGTGGAGTGGAAATCCTGAATATATAGAAATTCCTTTAGGAGTCCCATATACACTCACATCTGTTTTTGTGCGAGGGAAGGGACCGCATAAAAGGAATCTCTTAAAAATATTTAACTTTTTATATTTATACTTGGCATTTGATGGAGATTTTGTATATACCGCACAAAAAATCGCCCTAAACAATTCCACATTTAAAAACCGCATAAAAACAAATTTGACTATACACTCGGCGTTAAAATTTGTTATAATATCAATTTTAAAGAAAGAGATCTGGAAAAATGGAGTCTACCCTTTAACGATAGCAATCCACTTCAATTCGATTTAAAACAATTTAATAAAATTTATTCGAATTCGGGCTAAACAGCAATAATTTTATTCAATTCTTCCGGTTTAATAATTAATAAAGTAAAAATTGTCAAAAATATTTTCTGTTTGTCAGTGCGGATCTGATGGAATCAATTTAACTTGAAAATAGTGAACAACCGATAAGGCTTTTTGGAATTTTCTAATTTTTCATAATTTCAAAACTTGAATTTTTAAAAAAAGTTTGTATCCGTTAAATTTGGTATCCTGAAAATGACATGAGTTTTTTTATAAAATGCTTTGTTCGAAGCATGCTGGGTTTTCAAAGAAAAAAATCGTTTTGGGCAGTTTTTACTTAATTCGATGCATAACCGAATTCTGTAGTTTTTGAATAATTTTATGCTGTTTAGAAAAGCACTGAACCGTTTATAATAAAACGTCAATAAGGGTTTTATATGTGTTGCCATTTGGAGGGACAAATTAAAAAACTTACTTGAAGGAGAATTTTCACCCTTAGATTATTTTGAATTTAGCCAAAAATTTATCATTTTTTAATTGAAAAGACAAGTGGAAACCAAAACAAACAAGGTTCGGGATCAAAGATGTGGTTTGCTTCTCAGATATTGTCAAAATATGTATTTGTGCCATGGTTTGAAGCTGTAGGTACTATTTGTCTGATCAACTGTTCAGTCAGACTGTAAAAAAAAATTCGAATGACCAAAAATTGAATTAAATTCAAATAGCATTATTTCCCTCAGTCTTCGGCTGGGAAATCGACCCATAAAGATTATCACGACATTCCGGTGGTTGTTACATAAGATTATATCCAGAGAATAAAACATTTCGGTCATTTTCAACGGTTCTAGATTGTGGATACTCTGGAGAGCTGGATAACTTCCAGCAGTGAATGAGTTTAGATGTGGATGTCGGTTCAACGTGAGGGCGGTTAGTCGGAGGAGAAGAGGCAATTTTTCATCCGGTTTAAAATGCTTTTTCTTCCCCATCTTTGCCATGCCTTAGGTAGGCGGATTACCAAGTTTGAACCCCTCACCTCCTTCATCGGACGAATTTCACTAGGATGTTGTCTTTCGTGGTTTGGTGAGTCCAGGTGGGGGCGTTGGATTCTAAACTGAAAAAAGATTCGAGCTGATTTTGTGTTTGAGAAATCGTTTGCAATGCAAAAAAATGCATTCTTCACTTTGGAAGTCTGTTACTGTGGGGTCTCGCATAACGGCAATAATAAAAATATTTAAATCTGTCGCATTTTGGGAGATGAAAGTAAAATTGAAATTAATTTGACCACTATAGCGTACCTATAAAAAAAGTTTGTTTTGAGAAAGCACGCCAAGTATAGTAGCGAAAACATTTTTCGCCCTCTTCCAAACCACACAGACTCATCATTATTATTAAATTTTCCACGCGAACCTCAATAATGATAAAAAATATAAAATGCGTAAAATTGCTCATAAATTTTATGTCACTGTCATAAGATAACAAATTAGCAATATTGATGACAGCATACCACATATTTGAATGTATTTTTCAATTTAAACCGAATTACTTCATAATTTCGTTCCGCATGTTAAACGCGATAATTTTATATTATTTTATTTTTTAGTGCATAATTTATTTTTTAAAGTAAGTTTTTATATTTGGAATGCAAAATGTTTGGTTAGAAGTTTTTGACCCAATTTGTAAAATATACTACTAGCAAAAGTTATCAATAAAAATATCTGTTGGCGATTTATCAAGTTTGAAAATAATCCAATAAAAAATTTTACGATGGAAGTTGTAAAACTGTTGGAAGTAAGAAATTTAAACTTTAAACACGCATAATTCAATTTCATTGATTTTTTCCCTGATTTTTAAAGTTATGGTAACCTAATTTTCCGAACAACTGTTTGGAGATGTAATAATTTTTGTTTGTGTCGCAAAAAAAGAAGAAGTTAATTTTTAAAATTTAACCTCAATATTATATTTTGATTTTTATACGTGTAAATAGAAAATAGTAGCTTGGCACTAATGTCAATTTTTCGCAACTTTTCCAGATATAGTACGTGACGTGACGAACACATCATGTCGGCAGTGTGTCTCGAACTATCAGGCGGTAGGCCTCGAGACGGCCTCAAGTTGCCTTTGAATAGGAGCTTGAGTGAACCTGGTCCACCAACACCAACCCATCTTTTTCTAAGTCCACCAAAACGCTGCAAACTGGAGTCGTCAAGTATCAGTCTTCCAACAAGTCCGTGTGCCGAAAGTGCTACACTGCAACGAGCATTAATTTTGAAAAAGGTGAGCACACTCGACGCAGATGGACTCAAAGCAAAACTCGATACGACGAGACCTGGACCAAGGACTTTCCTCATTCTTGATTGTCGTCCTTTTATATCCTACAACATGAGTCATATTAATGGAGCAATTAATATTAATTGTTCGGATCGATTTAATCGACGAAGATTGCAGCAAGGTAAGGCAACCCTTGCCGACCTTGCCACAAGAGAAGGCAAAGATATGTTAAAGAAGCGTTCGTACAAAGAAGTACTCGTGTATGATGATGGAACCTGTGATAAGGAAAGAGTTACGTCAGCGCATCCTTTATTACTGGTTTTGTCATCTCTAGTAGAAGACAATCGAGATCCAATTCTTCTGTTGGGTGAGTACCGTATTATTTTTATTATTTACGTATTATTTTTCTTCATTTGATTTTTGCTTGGGCCACTGCCAGCATTACCGTGTTATATTTTGTTTATTTGTATGCTACTTACAGCTGTGACTAATACCCCATATATGCAACTTGTCCTATTCTTAGAGTTGAAAAAACTGAGAATATCTAATTTTATTTTATGATAAATAGTAAAATTCGGTATAATTAGAAAATTAATTAAAAAAATCCTATTTGATATGCTGTCAATGTTGTACACGCTGTCGATATTCTCTATAATGGAGCGGAGCGTAAAATTCGCTCAGCAAGCGAGCAACTGATATTTCCAAAATTTTGTAGAGCAGGTGAACACAAAATCAAACTTGATCAAACGTTGAACCTGTGCATTGAATTGTTTTGTCTACGACTCGCCGCGATATGTTGTATGTGCCAGTCCTTGGTACGTGTGTTATTATTATTATTATTACTATTATTGTTCGTTGATTTGAGCGATAAATAAATCATAAAGCGTTCAAAACAATACTAACACAAAACAATAGGTAGTTTTCGTTATAAATTAGGTTAACGATTTTGTCTTAAAAATCGGAACGTGATGTTTTTCCATGAAAAGTTTATATTTTCCGGGTGGTCAAATGTAAATTTAAAATTCGTATTATTAAATCATGACCAGTGAGTCACGAACGCTTACTTTGACCTATGTATGTATACAACCAGTTTTCTATTAATCTTGTTGATTTATGTAGTTTTTCTAATACGATTTTTAACAAGTCAACACCAAATGACCTTCCATTTTGATTAAACATGAAAAGCAATTGTGTTAATTGAAATGCTTGCATTGATAACGTCTTTATTTAGAGTATTTAAATTTTCTTAATATATCATAGCAACATAGCATAGAAATAGAAACCACGGGACTGCGCCTGGTAGTGCTAACTACACCGCTCTGATCTCAAGTCTAAGATTTGTTCATAGTCCATGGAAGCCAACAGCTAACCCCATTGGTTATACTAATTAATTATAAATTAACTTCTTCAGATAAGATTTTTAGCTAACATAGAATAAAAAACGGTATTCTCCAATAGAATTTTCATTAGCTTTTGATTATCTTAATCACTTCATTCAGTTATGTTTAGAAACATTGAATTATAATATGATTCAAGGTCATATTATTGCAACAAATTCAAGGTCATAATTGAAACAAATTCAAGGTCATTATTGAAACAACATTAATTCAATTTATTAAAAAAACATTATTGTTCTTTTATAGTCTCAGTAATTACTCCTCCCATCTCTCTATTATTTTTTTGTAATCAACGCCGTAGCGAAAAACTTCGGGGGCTCTCCCCCAACATTTACTAACGGACTCTTATTCGAAAAAAATTAAAAACCTGATCACTTACCTACATAAATTGTGAATAATACTTGTGATGTGGCCTAGCCATTATATAGCAAACAGTGGCATCCCTTAGAGGAATAATTTTGAATTCACCTTGTATGTGTCTTACAGACAGTTGGATAAATGGACATTAATAGTTAAATTGCCAAGGTTGTGCGGCCTGAAGGCCGCACTCGTGGCAATAATTTTGAAATGACTTCTGCAGTTTGGTTATTAACCCTTAGTCGCTATCTAACGGTCACATCAAGTTTTAATTTGTGTTTATTTTACGCCTCGTTCAAAATTAGTCATTATGGGTTTTAGTACCTAGTTACATCACTCCTAGTATGTTGACAAACGGGGGTGGTCGAAAGTTGGCTTGTTTTATTTATAAAAAAGAAACAAATAAGCTAGCGGTCACTGTGACCGTACGATAGTGTTACTGTAATTTTTATGTTTCTAGTTAACGTCTCATTTAAAGATTATACACTATCACAAAGGCAATGTGGTCGAATCTCTTTCAATACTCAAAACATATTTTACATAAAAATTTTAAGCTACCAGACCTAAAAAATACTTAAGTCATAAATTAGTCATAAAACACAAAACAAACTGTACCATAAAACATTATAAAACTGTGGTTTTCAGGTCTTGTGATTTTACGATAGTTATTTTTTCATTTTTATATTTTAACTAGGGGCTCCGCCCTGGCCTACCGCCAACCTGCCCTTCGGCCAATTTCGTTGAGTCGCTCACGTTTTGCCCGCTTGTAATTGTATATAAATGAAAAATCCTTCAAGTTATAAAACTTCTTTCCTTACGACATTTGTTGAATCATAAATCAACCATATTCAGCAAACATCACCTACTACTGACTTTCACCGCAGATGTCGCCATCCATGCCACCTTTTGAAATTTCTTTATTAATTAAACAAAAAATAAAGAAACAAAATACCAATATAGAAAAAAGCGAAGTGTTGTTCGCCGGTGTCAAGTGCTGTGATTAAGTCTTGTACAGGATCGTCTTTGGTATAATTTCGGTTTTTTGTGAGGTTGATCCAACGGCAACGCTTGAGTGTTGGATCTTGTTTTGGTTATCCTGATTGGTTCTAACGTGTCATGCTTGCATTGCGTCTTTCTGGCGTATGGGAAGATTTACTTTTCGTGCAAATGTACGTTTCTCTCCATACCATTTCTTTTATATATGCATTTAATGAATCGGCTCATCGGATAATACATCGGGATAATCGGATAATACATCGGATAATCGGTTTACATAAGATTACATAATGATTAAGAGATCGGTATGATATCGCTACCTCTAACATAAATATGATCAGTTGCCGCAAACCTGGTTTATATTATCTTCCGTTGTATGCCTTTATAAAAACGCGTTTTTATATATTATATATTATACATAATATAAAATCTGCGCGTTGTATCTGCGCGTTGCATTTTACCGTTGCATAAAAACCCTTACCTTTTTATATTATAGGGTAGATTATACATAATATAAAATCTGCGCGTTGTATCTGCGCGTTGCATTTTAGCGTTGCATAAAAACCCTTACCTTTTTATATTATAGGGTTACATAATATAAAATCTGCGCGTTGTATCTGCGCGTTGCATTTTACCGTTGCATAAAACCCTTACCTTTTTATATTATAGGGTAGATTTTAATTATTCAAGTATGTCTTTCAAAAAATTATCATTAGTTTACTTAACCCTGGAACTTCACACTTATTTTTCGTAACGTGTCCTTCACACTGGGGTTTTAGAAACCCCACCATTCTTTTTATGATATTAGTAAACAAAGAAATTAAATTAAAAAAAAAAAATTAACAAAAAAATGGGGTCTCACAACCCCAGCCATCTTGGATTATTAAAGGTCACTAGGTGCAAAATGTGTATTAATGGTGAACCAAATCTGCCTTCCTGAGAGCGCATTACAGCACTTTGAAATATAGAAACAGAAAACAATAATTAATTTTTAAATTATAATGAAAAATTTAAATTTTTAACCTATAAATTTGTTTAAATTTGCAAAATCGTATTTAGGGTCTTCCAGCGCCGGCCATTTTGGATTATTAAACGTCACTACACGCGCAAGAATATACCCTGTATTCTATTTACCTTGGAGACCAACTGTTGCAAAGGGCGGGGGGTAAATTTGAAAAATTGCAGGCGTTCTTTATGGACCACCCCTTATGTACGTTTACGAATTTAGGCTTTTATCTATGGGGAATTCAATGCCAACTGGTTCAGCCCGACCCTGACCTGTTATTTTAGATATTGTCCGAGTCAATGGAACATGCTCTATATTTTTCAGATTTTTTATTCTATTTTTCTGTCAGACTTTGAAAATTTATTCGTAAAAAAAATTCAAATTTGTGGTATTTCTAGAGTTTTTGGAAAAAATAAAAAAGTGGAAAAAGCCAAATTGAGTACGTAATTGTTCAACGACGGTAAATCTAAATTAAATTATAATTCTATTTTTTTTTTGTTAAATGCACAATTTTTAAGGTAGCCCTGTTTAACGCCATTTGTACTTTTAAATTCTAAGTGTTATATTTGCAAATATTACAAGTTATAATGAAATTTTAATTAAATTGACAATTTAATAGAATATCGAGTGTATGGTAGAATTTTATTTTGAAGTCCAAGAAATTGTATCATTTAATACATCTTTTCAAGAAAATGTTCGAGAAAACATTAAGTTCCATTCGGCCCAAAATCCATTGACAGTGGAATTGAAAGCATTTTGTCTTTTTTAAAAATAAACTTTTGGTTTTAAATAAGGGGGCCGTTCAAGTTTTACGTAAGCAAACTTTTAATGATTTTAGACCCCTCCCTTTATAAACAAAAACAAGGAAATAGTGGACTCCCCCTCCAAGATAATTTTTTTTCAAAACTTCTTAAATATCAAAATTATTTGTCGTTTTTTTTATCTTACGTATGATTTATTATATCCCCCGGCCCCTAAACCTGCTTACATAATACTTGAACGCCCCCTAATTCCTTTCGAGTCAAATAAATTTGTATTAGTTATCCAGTATCAAGTATTACGTAAGCAAACTTACAATGATTTTGGATCTCTCCCCCTCTGTATAAGCAAAAATAAGGAAATAGTGAACCCCCTCTCCTCCTCAAATGATAAGGCGTAATTTTTTTCAAATCTTATTAAGATTTATAATATCTCTCCACCCCCTAAGCCTGCTTACATAAATGCCCCCTAATTGCAGTAGCCTAAGCACGAAATATAAGTGTACACATACTATAGATTAAATAAGTAAGCGTGCAAATTTAATACTTAAAATATATTTTCACAAGTTAATAAACATGTATTATACCGGGTGTTCATTTTAAAACTTCCAGCAATAATATCTCAAAAACTAAACGTCAGATGAAAAAATGTTTCGGACGAAAGTTGTACAATGGTGAGCGGGAAAGAATACACTATAATAATTTTTTTAATTAATTGATCTTTTCAAGGTCATTTGAAGGTCAACTTTGTTTTTTTAAATGACCTTATATTTTTTTTAGCAGATTCAGATTTTGTATAAAAGAATAAACAAATTTTGTTGAAAAATTTTTTTTATCCGACATAGACTTCACAAGAAATGTTGCAACAAAATAATAACATTTTAATAAACTCAGCTGATTAATCCAAATTTTTTCATGTCGGAAGGCTATCATTGCTTTTATTATGATTACAAACATTGTTTCTATTATTTATAGTAATAAATAGCCTTCGAAATTAAAAACAAAAAATTTGATTAACCTTGGTTACATCTAAGAACCACTGCTTTAGAAAACATGAAAGTAAGCTTCAGGATGAAGAATTTTCGCTAGAAAAATTTCTAACGCATCAAATTTTTTTAAATTTGTAAGTTAGAGAAAAATAGTAACCTAAATAAATATCAGCATGTTTCATAATATTAATTTTAAAGTTTAAAAATAATAAAAATTTGTGGTACTAAACTTTTTTTTACTCAAAATGACATTTCTTAATTTGGTTGGTTCTCTGTCGCCTGTACCAAATTCATATGCACAATTTTGACTTTTTAGTGTGGTTTAAACTTGGAAAAAATGTATAAAAATTCAAATTTTTGTTAATATGCCTCCATTTCTTATTTTTTTCCTATAATTCTGGTACAGCCGATACTCATAACTTCCAATCGGTGATACGCACGAATGGATTCTAACGAGATTCTACCGAACAAGAACAACCTTGTTTTTCGAGAACATCCTCCGAGCAAGCTCCGGGGAGGTGAAATCCGTCAAAAACAAGCGCGAAAAAATTAACAATTTCTGCTGAGCGACCGCCCGGACGCGCACGAATGGATTAACGAGATTCTCCCGAACAAGACCAATCTTGTTTTTCGAGAACAGCCTCCGAGCAAATACCGGGGTCTCCAATCCGTCAAAAACAAGCCCGAAAAAATTAATAATTTCTTCTGAGCGACCTCCCGGACGCGCATGAATGGATTAACGAGATTCTGTTGGCGCTTTCAGAACGTTGTACGCCACCCTCTGTTTTCTTAAAATCGTGCACAAACCTTCTCGCTGGGAAGATGTGGCCGTTCCGAGCAAGTTGCGTTGGGAGATTTCTTCGGACAACAACCGGGATAAGGATATCCACTAGAGTCGCTTTCGGTATAGTAAACTATCCACTGAAATCTCTTTGAAGGTTTATGGTGCACCTCGAAATTATTCACGCTCTGGCAAGGGTTTTCCAAAAAGTTTTTCAACCGAGTGAAAATTTATCTCTTCATAAATAACGTAAAAACCATCATAGAATGCCTCACATTTTTCTCGTACGTGTTGTTTTCTTGTGACGTATAATATGTGTATGTCATATTATTTACATAATTTAATTTAGTTTGGTTAAGAATTCAAAAAGTTTAAGGTTTAGTAATTTTTATCATTCATCATCTAAGGTGTTCAACTGAAATTTTTTCATGTCTGAATTATTTAAATGTTTATTTAGTCATTTGAAAATGTGTACAGGGTGACTAACAATACCATGAATAATTTTCAAGTCAGGTGGTAATTATGGATCTGAAGGGAGAATCATTTTTATTATTGATTTTATTAATATGTATGCACAAAAATATTTAATAATTTATGAGTCGAGATGATTTTCATATTTTTTATTTGGTTGGTTGACAAACTTTGACTTTCTTATTTTGTTGTTCAATCGATAACCGTGCTGATTAAACTTGGACGAATCTTTGTTTACTTACACTACCTACATACATATTTATTTTGTTATTACATAAAAATTTTGATATGCTTTTTCAGTATGACCGTGAATCATAATATAAATAATATAAGGACAGATTTATTGCTTTTGTAGTTGACTCTCCCGTATATATTGTAGTCAAGAGGTTTTTTATTATTATTATTTTTTTTATATTGCATACTACTATGCTGGTATCTTATCGCATTAATGTTTTATTATTTATAGTGTGTATATGATAAGCCGATTTACATTGTCGTCCATGCTAGAAAATTTATTTTGAAATGACTTTCCATTCGATTTCGTTAAATTTGTAATGTGTCATCAAGGATGATTTGGGAATCTCTTATTTGTGTATAATTACTCAGAAATAGATATCCTATTGCGTGTAAATGTTTAAATGACTAACCGACGATCAAATAGGGATTCGATCAAAAAAATAAATATTGCATTGTATATACACACTGATTCACCACCCTCTTATCTATATTGTGTACTTTTACCTAACAAATCGCTGGTGCTGGATTCAATATTTTCTTTTTTATTTTTACTGGATTTCGACCACCATCAAAATTTTTTCTCATAAAATGTTACATATTATGTATATGTATCATTTAGATCAAGGTCTCTGAGTCTCATTTTAATAATACTCGACTATTAAGGTATCGTGCTAAAGCACCTGTGAAGAATGATTATTATTCCGTTTGCCTTTTAACCATCCCACACTAAATATGAACAAAATGCTTTACATTTCGTATTATTATTCATTTATGAATCATTTTTTTGCTCTATAATTCTAACCACGTAGTGAATCCCAAGAAACTCCAATAAGGCAAAGTCTAAATTGTCTACAAAGCTCAAATACTTATGGAGTTACCCTTGTAACTATTATTAAATAAAACTAATTATAATATGTTGGTCATAATTTCCTGATACTAATTGCTCAGAAATTTTCTTCAGCCTAGTCATGAGGTACTATTTATGTTGAACTTAAAATAACTGACGTTATATTTTTATTTAGCATGTTTAGATCACCCCCGTAACCAGAGGGGTATACTGGGACTTGGAGGTCTCCTTGAATTAGATTGATAGAATATTGGGTATTTTTATATTTTTTACCCCTCCCCAAATTCAAATCACCCTCCCAGTTGAAAAAAATTAAGCTAAGCACTGAGTTTCGAATCATTCGAGGAAATTACAGTTTATGTAGTATATGAAGGGGGGGGGGTATAAAATACCCGACCTGGGACATTACGACGCGGGATCGTTCCGACCCAGGGAAGTTTTGACGCGGGGACCAAAATTTAAACTTTATAGCGACAACCCGGATGGCAAAATTAAAAACATTCTAACAAATTATGAATGATTATGATAAAATATACGAAAAGGAAGATCATAAACTAACGCATAAAATCCAATTCAGGAGCTTATCATACTCGAATTATCAAAATCAGAAATACTTCTGGAAGTTGCATTGAAACGAGCAATCAACCATAAAAATATCTAATTTTTTAATTTTGGTCTTTGCAGTGAAATGTCTTCGCATCGAAATGTTCCCACGTTGAAATGTTTTCGCGTCGGGACGTTCTCGCATAGGGACGGCATCGTCGAAACGTCCCAATCCTTGAAATACCTCCTTGCCACTTGCCACATTAAAATTGTAAACGAAAAATTTGAAAATTTACATACTTATGGCCATGGTTGAGCAGTATTTCAGTTACATGTGCACTCACGTCTGTTTTTATGCGGTGTTAATATGTTTTTGTGCGGTTTTTATATGTGGAATTGTTTATGTGCGATTTTTGTGTGCGGTATATAAATGTATAGTACGAATGAAAATGAAATATTGTTTTAAGGGTTTCCTTTATGCGGTGCCTGTTCCCCACACAAAAACAGCTTTGAGTGTACATATATAAAATACAATACAAATAAATATTTATTATAAATGTTAATAAATTAAATGCAAACTTTGAAGTAAATTTTACATAATAAATTGTATTAGGGTCGACCATAAAACCTTGGGGAGGAGGGATCACAAGATGTGACTAAATGTGACAAGGGGGTAGCCAAATGTGACGTTCGCATAAAATTTCATTTGTGGGATTTGTAAAAGTTGTGCTCGAGTTTTTTCGGATCGAGGTAATAAACTTGAACACTTTTTCCTATAAATATGATTTTATCAAACATAAAAATGCGAATCATTTAAGGTGAGGATGAATTTAGTCGGAGTTCTAATAAGGCCACTATTCAAATTTGAAAATTACAATTTTCCCATAAGAAATACATGACACTGTATTATTGCGAGATATTACGTCACTATAGCCAACATTCTATTACCAGTCCGCGTGCTGTAGGTGAGTCGACGGTGACTAGCGGTGGGAGATACCAGTCGCTCCTGATATCCGCCGGGTCAACATTCACACCTGGCCGAGTTGGACCGTTTTGGGGATATTATTAATGAGTAAAATGCTTGTCAAAACCGCTTGTAGCGGCCGGAGCGGAGGTTGCGGTAAGTGGGTTTTGACAAACGCAACTACGTCAAGACTCTGATTCACCTTAAAAATGAATTTTACTGAAATTTGTTGACCAACCAACCACAAATTTTATTTTTTTATTTGTTAATTAGATCCTCATCTTTCATAATTCGTTGTAAAAACAGAGATTCGGGTATCTTTAGTGTCGCCGCAACCTATTTTAATTTCGATGGGCGGGGTTACAGTTCAGAGCCAATGAATAAATTGCATTGTAAATAAATTTTAAAGCCGTTTTTTCTAAAATTTGCGAACCGTCCGCAATTTTTTTATACGTTAATTAGACCCTCATCTTTCATAATCCACTTTAAAATGGTCAAAATCAGAGTTTAGGTTCCTTACCCGTCTCCTTTTTTCTTATAATTTTAAAATGGCCTATTTAGGGTATTTAGTGATGACTCGGATTGTATTCCTGAAGCCCTCCCTGATAAAAATAATGTTTACCACGCGGTTTTAAAATTTAAATAAGTTTGAGTTTGCAATAAGTTTTGAATTTCTTTTATTTTTGAATTTGTCAGTTACCTCGTTACCACTGACGCGCATGAATGAATTAGCGACAATCTGAAAATAATCTAGTTTGTCCCTCCCATAAGCATTTTTAAATGTTTTAAAATAAATAATTATGGCTCATTTTAATGTAGTGCCAGCATTAACAATAAAAAATAGGGTAACAGGCACATCTGAGGCCAGCCTAGCTAGCTACTTCAGATGTAAATCAAATAATATGCTCCGAGTTCTAACTCTAGTTAGAATTTAGTCCTATTAATTAATTTAGTCCTAAATTAAGAAAAAGAAGAGCTACTACCCCCCATTTTGAACCTTCACCATTTTTTTGGAAAATAACCAATGCAATAAACTATATTTCAGTATTTAGTAATGACAATGGCTTAAAAGGAGATTTTCTCAGAAATTTTCAGAAATATTCATTATTGAAAGCTACAAATTTATATAAATTTTCTTTTGCAAAACTTGTTTCTTTGTATTTTGTCGTTTTTCTATTGTTGCGCCACCTGTTGACAACAGTTTTCTTTGAAAAAATCCCCTCGTAATAAAAATCTTTCTCCCCTAAATTTTAGTTATTTTAACCGTTACTTTCATTATATTAAATTCAAATTAATCTTTTTTGTAATTAATACATAAATACATACGTTTTTTATGGTATTTAAAATACAATTACAAAAATTCATTTAGAAATTCATCGAAAATACAAAAAGACAAATTACATTTGTATTTTAAAATTTTACTTTATATTTTGCATTTAATTTATTATAAATATTTATATTTTTATTATTGTCATTCCATTTCATTTAAATTTTTTTACTAAATGAATTTTTATTTACCCCTTCTCACTGGGTTGGTATTTGTCTGCATTGAAAAGGAACAACAATTATGTAAAATAATGTATTTTGTAATTTTTTCAAATGTATTTATATTTTGAATACTTAATTTTTGAGTATTTTGAAATTGTATTTTTAATACAAAAAAGTATTTTACTCAGCCCTGCTTTATTTTGCTCTATTTTTGTTGTTTTGCTTATTTTTCTCAATTTTCTTATTTTTCCCAGTCCAGGCCGTCAGTATCAAGCGATTGATAGAAAATCTTTGAATGTTCAAATAATCTGCGAATTTGTTAACAATATAAAATGAAAATTGAGACCCCCAAGTACTTCATAATTCTTAGGGGGATTTGCCTGTTTTGAGCCAAAATACAGCTTTATTTAAGATTATTGTGTAGAGTCAAAAAACCCGAACTCAAAAGTATACTTTTTCTTATAAAAATTGCTTCACCAAACGAAAGAGCACTAAAATACAAAACTTTTAAGATGAGGTAGGTTTGAAGTTCATGTCCGCATTCTATCACCAATCTTACTGCAATCGCTCCCTGCTAACATCCCCAAGTTTTTGAGTAGGACCGGTCTCGGGGATATTTTTATTGAGTAAACGCAACTACGGCCAATTTCGAATTTTTAAAGCCGATTTTTTCAAAATTTGTGGGCCGACCGCAAAAATTTGTGTATGTAGAGAACCATGAAAAACCAAGAATCATGAAAATCCGAATTCGGGTTTTGTAACCGCCCCCAGATTCTTTTCTAAGTAACTTTTCTTTTCTTTTTACACTGAACATTTCCATATCTCAAAAAATAATTGTTATTTCTATAGAACGAAATCCCCCCTTTCCCCTTTTTCAAACTACTTGATCAATTACAAATTATGCAATATGCGCCAAACAGAAAAATAAACATTGAAAGAAAATTGACATACTTAATTATGACAAATGATCTTATTATCAAATGCTAGTAAAATTTTAGGCAGATTCCAGAAACATTCTGGTAAAAATTAATCGAAACAAAGCAAAAGTAGAATCCACCATGGTAATAAAAAATTAAATGGTCGGGAAAATTGATTGAAGTGGACCCAAAAAAAAAATTAAAACAACGTTAGCACACAGATGGAACTTGAAAATTGCTTTGGGTGATAGAATATGAAATAAAAGCAGAAATATAAATTAAACATCAGAAACCAGTGGCGTATCAGGCCGGAAGGAAAAAAGTGCGCTGCCGGTGAAAATGTTAATATTTTACTGATCAAACTGCCTTAACTTAAAAATTAGTACATAATTTAAATTGCAGCATAAATTAATTGCAAAATAAAACAAGACATAAGTTCTTCCAGTACATCCTAGAAGATATATAGTACATCTACAGCTTTTTAATTATTTTTCGATTTTTGGGCACTTGGAATTTTCCGAAATTTTGTACATAAAATAGCTAATGTACAAACTAAATTACAATTTCTCGAGAAGTTTATGGACCCGAAATTGCTTCCATCATCCTCGCTTACCTTTATTTTATTTTGTCTGTTTGTTATGTTTCCATTGTTTAAAGTTTGCTTGTGTAAAAATTACACCAATACGCGCTATAGTATTTAACTTGAAATAAATATATAATCTTAGACCTGAAGATCTGGTACAAATATCTTACGTTCGAATTAATTTTGGGTTATTTCAACACTTCGTTCTACGATTCTGATTGGTGTAAACTGTTGGGTCAATCAGAATCATGGAACGTTACAGCTACGGCGCTTAGGAAGTACATTATGTATGTATAATTTTTAAATATGTACTTTAAATTTAATATATTATAATTTACACCCACTGGGGTTTGCATTAAGAATACTATACACAAAATGATTTAAAATTGTGACCTTGTCGAATAATTAGTTAAAATTTATGCGTTTTTACATTGTTGCAATTTGCTTTTAACCTGTCACGTCTCAATATTAATTATATCGATCAATCACGAATAATTTGGCAAGGGCACGGTATTAAATTTCTTTGTATAAACAATTTATTCTCAAAACAAATGGAGAAAATTTTTTTGAAAACCAAATCAATAAAAAATTAAAAAATCAAATTTTGGAGAATCGATGATATATTTCTTATCGCAATAATTATAGTTTTGCAAAATTAATAGCGTTCGTTGTTTTTTATTTGAAGTACATTATTTATAATTGCGACGTGTATATACGACTTCTGGAATCTTTTAAGAAAATTAATTACGTATGAATCAGAGTTGTTGATGTTATGGTGATTCCCAACAAATTACTTCGAAAAATGCTTTGTTTATATGGTCATTGGTGTTTACATTATAATTATGTGAAGTTGTTTTTTATTGTATTACCTAATATTGCGAATAGTTGAAAAGGGTTTTCAGAATTAATGATTAATTATATTATATACAATTTAAGCTTACTCATGTGTATGCTATTGCCATATGTTTTGATACTCATCCACTCAATGACACAATACCAATATATTCAGTGCAATAGCATTCGTAATGTTTCTTTTTATTGATTTGTTATAGAATACAATTATTGTAACATATTAGTATTTAAACCGAAACAAATTTCCTTATTTTTGCAAACCAGCGCGGTCTGTAAATAGATTTTGGTATCATTTTTCGTTATCCTCGATTTCTCCTAAGGATATTAACTCTTCCACCTCATCTAAGTACTAGTACCACGGATCAGCATAATCCGAGGATTAACTTTGTTATACAGTTGGCCAAAGTTGATTATGAAGAATATTCTTTTCATTTGACAATTTTGACGCAATCTTTTATATATTCTACAGCAAACCGATATTTGTTTTCGACACAGTTTCTACTTAGGTATATCAGGAAAGCGAAGTAGTCCTAATTTGAAATTTAAATCTTTCTCCAGACTAAGGAGATGTGTGGTATAGCTTGGACACTATAAGATTGAATGTCTTCCATTACATTCAGTTTCTTAAATTCTTTCGATTTTCTGTATTTTAGGCTTCTATACATAGTATAGAAAGAAGCCTTATGATCTGGCTTCGTGTCCCGTCCGTCCGTCTTGTCCGTCCGTCCGCATAATTCAAAGTCACTAAATTAGTGACAAAAAACCTTTGTCACTAAATTTTACTTTTAGGTTTCTATACATAGTATAGAAAGAAGCCTTATGATCTGGCCTTCGTGTCCTGTCCGTCCGCATAATTCAAAGTCACTAAAATTTGTGACAAAAACCTTTTCTCACTAAATTTTACTTTTTTTGTGGGTGGATGGACAAACGCGTGAATGGATTAACAAAATTCAAAATAATTAATTGAGATCAAACACACAGAGTTGTGGACGCTTTTTCAATTGTTTATGAGATTATTTTATTTATCTTACACTTTTAGTAAAAATTTTTTAAGACAAACCGTAAAAATAACACTTACAAAATGCAAATCAATTTCTTATATAGAAAATTTTTGTTACCAACTAAAAAAATTAAGATAATCTGATGATCGTGCAGATAAAGAAAAAATTATAAATTTAAATTAAAAATAATTACCAAATATTATATAATTGTAAACCAAAAAGGTAGCTGTATAGAAGCCTAAGAACTGCGGTCATCCGAGTTCCACCTTGTTTCTTATAAAATTGTTTCACCAAACGAAAGAGCACTAAAATACAAAACTTTTAAGATGAGGTAGGTTTGAAGTTCATGTCCGCATTCTATCACCAATCTTACTGCAATCGCTCCCTGCTATCTGTCGGATTAACATCTCCAAGTTTTTGAGTAGGACCGGTCTCGGGGATATTTTTATTGAGTAAACGCAACTACGGCCAATTTCGAATTTTTAAAGCCGATTTTTTCAAAATTTGTGGGCCGACCGCAAAAATTTGTGTATGTAGAGAACCATGAAAAACCAAGAATCATGAAAATCCGAATTCGGGTTTTGTAACCGCCCCCAGATTCTTTTCTAAGTAACTTTTCTTTTCTTTTTACACTGAACATTTTCATATCTCAAAAAATAATTGTTATTTCTATAGAACGAAATCCCCTTTCCCCTTTTTCAAACTACTACTTGATCAATTACAAATTAAGCAATATGCGCCAAACAGAAAAATAAACATTGAAAGAAAATTGACATACTTAATTATGACAAATGATCTTATTATCAAAGGTGCTAGTAAAATTTTAGGCAGATTCCAGAAAAATTCTGGTAAAAATTAATCGAAACAAAGCAAAAGTAGAATCCACCATGGTAATAAAAAATTAAATGGTCGGGAAAATTGATTGAAGTGGACTCAAAAAATAAAAATTGAAAATACAGAATTGTTAGCACACAGATGGAACTTGAATTGCTTTGGGTGATAGAATATGAAATAAAAGCAGAAATATTTTTCTTATAATTTTAAAATGGCCTATTTAGGGTATTTAATGATGACTCGGATTGTATCCTGAAGCCCTCCCTGATAAAAATAATGTTTACCCAGCTGTTTTAAAATTTAAATAAGTTTGAGTTTGCAATAAGTTTTGAATTTCTTTTATTTTTTGAATTTGTCAGTTATCTCGTTACCACTGACGCGCATGAATGAATTAGCGATAATCTGAAAAATAATCTAGTTTGTCGTTCCCATAAGCATTTTTTAAATGTTTTAAAATAAATAATTATGGCTCATTTTAATGTAGTGCCATCATTAACAATATAAAATAGGTTAACAGGCACATCTGAGGTCAGCCTAGCAAGCTACTTCAGATGTAAAGCAAATAATATGCTCCGAGTTCTAACTCTAGTTAGAATTTAGTCCTATTAATTAATTTAGTCCTAAATTAAGAAAAAGAAGAGCTACTACCCCCCATTTTGAACCTTCACCATTTTTTTGGAAAATAACCAATGCAATGAACTATATTTCAGTATTTAGTAATGACAATGGCTTAAAAGGGGTTTTTCTCAGAAATTTTCAGAAATATTCATTATTAAAAGCTACAAATTTATATAAATTTTCTTTTGCAAAACTTGTTTCTTTGTATTTTGTCGTTTTTCTATTGTTGCGCCACCTGTTGACAACAGTTTTTTCTTTGAAAAAATTCCCCTCGTAATAAAAATCTTTCTCCTCTAAGTTTTAGTTATTTTAACCGTAACTTTCATTATATTAAATTCAAATTAATCTTTTTTGTAATTAATACATAAATACATACGTTTTTTATGGTATTTAAAATACAATTACAAAAATTCATTTAGAAATTCATCGAAAATACAAAAAGACAAATTACATTTGTATTTTAAAATTTTACTTTATATTTTGCATTTAATTTATTATAAATATTTATATTTTTGTTATTGTCATTCCATTTCATTTAAATTTTCTTACTAAACGAATTTTTATTTACCCCCCCCCCCCTTCTCACTGGGTTGGTATTTGTCTGCATTGAAAAGGAACAACAATTATGTAAAATAATGTATTTTGTAATTTTTTCAAATGTATTTATATTTTGAATACTTAATTTTTGAGTATTTTGAAATTGTATTTTTAATACAAAAAAGTATTTTACTCAGCCCTGCTTTATTTTGCTCTATTTTTGTTGTTTTGCTTATTTTTCTCAATTTTGTCTTATTTTTCCCAGTCCAAGCCGTCAGTATCAAGCGATTGATAGAAAAATCTTTGAATGTTCAAATAATCTGCGAATCTGTTAACAATATAAAATGAAAATTGAGACCCCCAAGTACTTCATAATTCTTAGGGGGATTTGCCTGTTTTGAGCCAAAATACAGCTTTATTTAAGATTATTGTGTAGAGTCAAAAAACCCGAACTCAAAAGTATACTTTTTCTTATAAAAATTGCTTCACCAAACGAAAGAGCACTAAAATACAAAACTTTTAAGATGAGGTAGGTTTGAAGTTCATGTCCGCATTCTATCACCAATCTTACTGCAATCGCTCTGCTAACATCCCCAAGTTTTTGAGTAGGACCGGTCTCGGGATATTTTTAATGAGTAAACGCAACTACGGCCAATTTCAAATTTTTAAAGCCGATTTTTCAAAATTTGTGGGCCGATCGCAAAATTTTTTGTGTAGAGAACCATGAAAACCAAAATCATGAAAATCCGAATTCGGGTTTTGTAACCGCCCCAGATTCTTTTATAACTAACTTCTTGTCTTTCTAGACTGAACATTTTCATATCTCCAAAACAATTATTGTTATTTCTATATAACGAAATCCCCTTTCCCCATTTTCAAACTACTTGATCAATTACAAATTATGTAATATGCTCCAAACAGAAAAATAAACATAGAAAGAAAATTGACATACTTAATTATGACAAATGATCTTATTATCAAAATGCTAGTAAAATTTTAGGCAGATTCCAGAAAAATTCTGGTAAAAATTAATCGAAACAAAGCAAAAGTAGAATCCACCATGGTAATAAAAAATTAAATGGTCGGGAAAATTGATTGAAGTGGACCCAAAAAAAAAATTAAAACAACGTTAGCACACAGATGGAACTTGAATTGCTTTGGGTGATAGAATATGAAATAAAAGCAGAAATATAAATTAAACATCAGAAACCAGTGGCGTATCAGGCCGGAAGGAAAAAAGTGCGCTGCCGGTGAAAATGTTAATATTTTACTGATCAAACTGCCTTAACTTAAAAATTAGTACATAATTTAAATTGCAGCATAAATTAATTGCAAAATAAAACAAGACATAAGTTCTTCCAGTACATCCTAGAAGATATATAGTACATCTACAGCTTTTTAATTATTTTTCGATTTTTGGGCACTTGGAATTTTCCGAAATTTTGTGCATAAAATAGCTAATGTACAAACTAAATTACAATTTCTCAAAAAGTTTATGGACCCGAAATTGCTTCCATCATCCTCGCCTCCCTTTATTTTATTTTGTCTGTTTGTTATGTTTCCATTGTTTAAAGTTTGTTTGTGTAAAAATTACACCAATACGCGCTATAGTATTGGACTTGAAATAAATATATAATCTTTAAAGGGACAAATATCTTACGTTCGAATTAATTTTGGGTTATTTCAACACTTCGTTCTACGATTCTGATTGGTGTAAACTGTTGGGTCAATCAAAATCATGGAACGTTACAGCTACGGCGCTTAGGAAGTACACGTTAACAATATATTTATGTAATGTATAATTTTAAAATATGTACTTTAAATTTAATATATTATAATTTACACCCACTGGGGTTTGCATTAAGAATACTATACACAAAATGATTTAAAATTGTGACCTTGTCGAATAATTAGTTAAAATTTATGCGTTTTTACATTGTTGCAATTTGCTTTTAACCTGTCACGTCTCAATATTAATTATATCGATCAATCACGAATAATTTGGCAAGGGCACGGTATTAAATTTCTTTGTATAAACAATTTATTCTCAAAACAAATGGAGAAAATTTTTTTGAAAACCAAATCAATAAAAATTAAAAATCAAATTTTGGAGAATCGATGAAATATTTCTTATCGCAATAATTATAGTTTTCAAAATTAATAGCGTTCCTTGTTATGTTTTTATTTGAAGTACATTATTTATAATTGCGACGTGTATATACGACTTCTGGAATCTTTTAAGAAAATTAATTACGTATGAATCAGAGTTGTTGATGTTATGGTGATTCCCAACAAATTACTTCGAAAAATGCTTTGTTTATATGGTCATTGGTGTTTACATTATAATTATGTGAAGTTGTTTTTTATTGTATTACCTAATATTGCGAATAGTTGAAAAGGGTTTTCAGAATTAATGATTAATTATATTATATACAATTTAAGCTTACTCATGTGTATGCTATTGCCATATGTTTTGATACTCATCCACTCAATGACACAATACCAATATATTCAGTGCAATAGCATTCGTAATGTTTCTTTTTATTGATTTGTTATAGAATACAATTATTGTAACATATTAGTATTTAAACCGAAACAAATTTCCTTATTTTTGCAAACCAGCGCGGTCTGTAAATAGATTTTGGTATCATTTTTTGTTATCCTGTTGAGCGCCATTATCGATTTTTTCAAAATTAAAAATTTTGAGCAATTTTTATACATTTAATATCAACAGGTACAAAAAAATATAAACTTGTTTGTTTAATGTTTATACCTATAACTTCATTCTTTACTAAACATTTTATTTGTTATATAACATCGCTATCGTTATTAATGTTTTGTTGATAAGAAAATTCATTGACTTTCAACTACAACTCAGCTATTTTTTAAATAAGTGTAGCAAACCTACATTATTTGAAATGGTAATAAATGTCGAATTAAATACAACATAATTATGTAATAAAAATTTTATAAATGATGTTTTTAAAAACACTCAATTAATACGTTTTGTCGATTTTAAAATAACGGAAATATGAAAAATAATCCAAAATTTTCTACAACTCACTAACAAAAATTGTTTATTCAAATCTGTTTGTGCAGCTTTTCGAAATTTGTTATCTCCTCCCTAATATTATATTATAGTTTTTATAGTCCTTTTTTGAAAAGTGCGAAATTACATACCAAACCTTTTATTTTTCAAAATAAACGCTTTTCGAGTTATAAAGGACGAGAGGCGGATTTATGGAGTGACGAGGGCCATTCTTCCCCCGAGCTTAGAAATAAATCAAATTAAATTCACTTCAGCATGGAAATTCTGACGTATTAAGAGGACGTTCAAGTATTCTGTAAGCAAACTTTGGGAGTGGGTGGGTTTAATTATTTCTTATTTTTGCTGACAAAGGGACAGGGGGATATTATAAATCTTACGTAAGATAAAAAACACAAAATAATGAAAATGTTTTCAAAATAATATTTATAATTCAAATAAAAATACTATTTTTATTATGATCATCTGATTTTATTAAAACAGTAAAAAAACACTATTAAAAATCTTGCATCTTAAAAATAATTTCGTTTTTTAAATTACGACATAATAAAAGTTTTGAAAAAATTCTTACATCTTATTATTTGGGGGGATTCACAATATTCTTATTTTTGCTTATACAGAGAATGTGGAGGTTTAAAATCATTGAAAGTTTGCTTACTGAATACTTGACAGCCCCTAAATGATATTGTAGAGGAGAGTCGATCAACTCTGATTGTGATTTTCACCATTTTTTTTAATTACGAAAGACGAATAAAAAATTAAAATTTGCGGTCGGACCATAAATTTTGGAAAAACGGCATTTGGTGCCCCATTCCCCTCCACAATTAACCCCGCCCATCAAAAATTAAATTTTAATGGATTTTATATTTATAATTAAGACGGTTGCGGCCTGGCGCTAATAAGCCGAGATCCCCGGTTCAAATCCGGGCGAGAATTTTATTCTAACCGTCTTCCCTCGGCAGGCAAACCACTGACGTGAAGTGCCAAGAAAATTGCGATCACGATTCCTCAGTCATGAAGATATCCCCGGTTCAAATCCGGGCGAGAATTTTATTCTAACCGTCTTCCCTCGGCAGGCAAACCACTAACGTGAAGTTCCAAGAGACTTGGGATCACGTCATGAAGATGCGACTAGAGAGAGATATTTAAAATCTATACGCTGAAAGTTGACGCGCCCACTATAAAAACATCCCCGAAATGCGGTTCTACTCTAAATTATGGGTCCTTTACGTGACGAATGCTTGGGAGCGACTGGTACTTCGTCGGGAGACGAGTGATGATTCGATAATGAATTATACTAAAAAGTGTATTTTATAGGAGCTGGAACCCCATTTGATAAATGTCAGGAAATTCAAATAATAGCCTTTTGGACCAAAAATGAACATGACTAATAATTATTAGAGTCAAAATCAAAAGTGTTTGACCAAAACACGTTTAAACAAAGGGATTTGGTATACAATAGAGGGCGGCTCTTATGAACTTAACACAAATATTTTGTGTACTTTTCACTGCGACAGATGGCCATTCCACGTTCCTTGGTGGACAGAATTATCTAAGTTACAAAATAACCGATAATCGCATAACAATGACTTATTAGAGATAACTGCATGGAAAAGCCATCTGTTGCAGTGATAAGTACGCCAATTTTTTTTACAACGATAAGATTTGATAATATTAAATGTTGCGGTAAATTATGAATCGTCAGTAACAAATTCCATAAATAATTACGGTGTGGCAGTTTTTCGGTTGTGGCGCTAGGACGGCAAAATAGTCCTAAGCGGAGGAATTTGCACCCCTCCCTCACCATGATTAAACACGTTGATATTTGAGGTAAAACTTAAATTATTTTCGGAACAAGACTCAAAAGTGAACTCGAACCAATGATGAACCATCATCATTGACGGATACATCTACATACTAGTTTATTAATCGTATAGAAGGGTGGAAAAACAACAGTTTCTTCTCGAAAAACTGCATAAAAACGGGTTTTTTGGCTTACTATTATACATGAAGGGTGGGAAAAACATCAGTTTCTTCTCAAAAACTGCATAAAAACGGGTTTTTTGGCTTACTATTATACATGAAGGGTGGGAAAAACAACAGTTTCTTCTCGAAGAACTGCAAAGAAAAACAGTTTTTTGGCTTACTCTGAACCAGAACATTTGGTTTTGGAAAAATACAATTAGAAAATTTTCCAAATGACTAATGTCCATTTGCACCACTTATACTTACAGTTTAAGATTTGTCCATTTTAAATAGCGCTTACGGATATAATAAATTTCAAATTGATCAGTGGCGTAGCCTCTCAAGGCAATGGCTGCTTGAAAATTGAACGAAATATTTAGACACGCTGTATTTACAATTAACTGGTTTAAAAAATTTTCAGTCTTAATTTATAGTAAACCATATACATATTAATTAGATTTGTTACCTTGTGTTAATCCAATTGACTTGTTTGAAGTGTTCCATTTCCGCTTTTTGTTAAACGAGGAAGTGATTGTTCTTTTTAATTTAATCATTGCCATAATATTAAAACGTGCGCTTCTGTACAGTATAACGTTTTATGAGTTATTTTGATAAATTTAATAAAGTTTTGTGATTGCCCAACAAAGGAAGAGGTGAATAATAGGTTATGTCGAGTTAAAAGGAAGAATATTAATTGTTCAAGTATTGCAAAAATGTAAACGAAATTTTGGCACCCTAATGTTTAACCTGCATTACTCAGACTGTATAAATATCGTACCAAGAATAATATGACAAATCATATCTGGTCCTTCATGTAACAAAAAAAAAGATTAAAAATGGCCATTCAATGTAAGAGATAGTAAAAATGATGATACATCATATACGAGAGCAAGTCGAGAAAGAAAATTAGTCTGCGATAATATGAGTGAATGCTGATAAAAACTAATCCATTGTAATAGTATAGTGACTACCTCAACAGTCTGCCAAGTATCAAGTTGCGATAAGTTGGCGATAAAAAATGGCAACTTTTGAAATCACTAAGCGCCATTTTTTTATTTAATGTTGCTATCACCCTAAATGACTATTTTTCAGTAGTGATGATAGTCGTAATTGTGGGGTTGAAAGAATGAATCATTTTGGTAAATCTGTTTTCCCTGAATTATCTCATCCTTGATTATTATGTTCCATGGGTCATCATAATAAGGGAGGGCATGTAGACGAATGACTCATTGATATAAATACTACTGCATACGGCGTAACAAAATGCACGAACAAAAGCACAATTTAAAGTAAACAAAAAATGCAGTAGTATTCTCGAAGTTACCAGGGATTTCGTTATTCGACCTTCCAGTTACGGGTGACGCAAGGGCAACACTAGATCACCAATGGGCACTTATGAATGACGCATCGGAACCCCACCACATTCGACAGGTCATTCAAGCAACACTCGGTTTGTTTGATATAGCAGAGAGGTTATATGCCTCAAGTTGGCTCAGGATAACGTGCTTAGTGAATAACTGTTTGTTTATAGTTTAATTTGTGCCATTTTTGTTCTGATACAATAAAAGTTCGAACCTCATTCAAAATGAGAATCAAACGTCCAAATTCCTGCTTGGTACTTAGGTTTAGGCCAATTTCTCAACAAAATACCAATAGTAAGTTGCTTTATTTACATAATATTATTGTTATTATTTTCCACAATTCGTTTTCAATTGTTTTAATTCATTGAAAAAATAGCTTCGGTACTTCACTTTATTTTTTTAAACGATTTCGGTTTTAAATCCAAAATTATTTTTTTCATTCATGGAACCCCAAGTTTCTGCATTGGAAACCACGTGCAGCTGCTGAAAGGTTCGTTTGTAATTCAATATAGAATAGTCCCTTTTGCTAAAGGATACCCATGTAGACAAAACTAACTGGAAAGAAAAAACGGAAAAATTGTTCCATTTATTTCGATGTACATTATTTACGGAACGTACTACATATTCAGATGACACTTCATTGTCAATGAAAATTACCAATGTCATTGCGTCGTTTTTTTTAATACTTTCCACTTTCGGGAACCTAATTCACTATTGTAAATTTGAATGGTAATTTTCGTTTTTTTAATTCATAAATGGAATAAATTGTTTCATTCACTATTTAACTAATTCTGCGAATAAGTAAAACTGTAGTATAATTTTATTATCATTTGGGAAAATTACATGATGTTTAATTGCATTCCGTGGGGTTTCCAAAATTTCATGATAATGAATCGTATTTCAAGATGTTTGCGGCATTTAGACCAATCAATTTTCATAATATTGTGTTAGTCAATTATTAGTACTTATGTATATCAAATTCCGGGTTCGAATCGGGGACTTCGCAGAATTTGTTGGGTCAGCATTTCGATGAACAGTCACTGTCTGGCCAATCAACAAAGTCGAGATCCAAAATTTTAAAACAACACTTTTTATGTTTGGGGATGGGAGAGATACGCACCCAGCTCGTAAAAGTATGAGTTTCAATCCAATCGGTAAACTTCTATTATCCTTAATTATTGATTTTACGTCGGTAAACATTGACAACATTAACTATTAGAAGATTTGATATCGCCCATGTCCCCCCCCCCAATTGCTGGTATGTCTTCTATGTGTATTTTTTGAGTTCTCTTATTTTGGGCTTATGACGATCTTAATGCGTAACAATCAAATGTCAAACAATTTCATCCCGACATTTTTATTCATGTTGTTTTTCCATCGAGGAACCAATGAAAAATTATCCCATTTATTACGGAAACAACGGCGATGCTTCTTTTTGAACAAGCCACCGTTCTATTCAAGGAAGAGACCCAAAAGAACATTTGGCATACTTCGTTTATTTTAGCATATGGGTTGCATCCATTTCGTTAATTTTGCATTTCCCGGGTAAGATCATTTTGACAATTTCGGACAAGTGCGGGAAAACCTTTTGGGCAGTACGTTTATACCGTTTGTTTACTCCGATGATGAAGCGTATGACAAACCGTTTATCACCCAATGACGTCATAGTTCTCGCCCGTTTGTTTGTCCGCTGAGGTGGACGCATAGTTCAATTTAAGGGTGCAAAGTGTATCGGAAAGCATTTCTCAATTTTTCCAAATTAATTGGTTGTCAAATACCTTGATCATTACAAACTCGTACAAATTCCCAAGCGTCGGGAAGTGTGGATTATTGCAAGTTCCTTGGGAAATGATTTATTCGATTACTGCTGGGGCGCAATTTTTTGTCGCTGTAAATTGCATCTACAAACTGTAGTATGAATAATAGGAACAGTTTTGGGTGCAGCTTGTGTGGTATTAATTTAATATTTAAAAAGGAAGTAATTTCTTGGTTCATTTAATTTGATTTGGTGTTGTGTATATGTGACCATTATGTATACGTTCGACCATCTGAGATAACAAGAATGTATGGACTTAGATGGTCGACATTTGAATGCGGTCAAACTTTTAATTTTAACGGAATTTAAAATACCTCAGGTTGATCGCATAGCGATTTTAACGCCGCCGGTTAGTGCAGGTAACCTCGAGTATCCTTTCAAGGCAACTCGCAAAACAGGTACTAATTTTAAATTTTTGTTATTATTTGGTTATTGAAGCATTAAAACTGCTAACAATAAGATAGAATTGCAATATATAATTTGAGATATCAAGGTTTAACGTTTAACGCATACGTACCGTGTACGTAATATATAATTGGTTTAATACATCTGCTCATATTGACGAACCGGTAGTAATAAACCCCAGCTGTTGGGACAAGACTGGGTTGACAAGCAAACATTGTTTTGTTGGAAAGACGTGGGTCAGAAACTATATGACTCATTTTATTTTTCAGGAGGTCACAGAGAGTTCCACCGTAAACATAAGGACTTATGCGAAGATACGTTGGTGTCTGGTTTAAGCTATAGAGGACTTCCATCATCGGCATCGTGCCCGGCCCTTGCAGACATCGATTCGCATCCTGTTTCCCGTGTACTTCCTTATTTATATTTGGGAAATAGCAAGGATGCCACAGATCTCACGTGTTTGCAAGATTTAGGTACCACTTATATTTTAAACGTTACCTCACAATTACCTGGATATCACGAAGAATGTGGAATTACGTATAAACAAATTCCTGCTACGGATTCGGGACAACAAAATCTTAAACAGTATTTTGAAGAAGCCTTCGAATTTATCGGTAAGTTTTAAAATTGATAAATAATAAATTCAACCGCATTTGTTGGTGTTGAATCAAGTTGATTGTGTAACAGCATTCAAATGAATGACCGAGAGAGGAATTTTGTTGCAAAGTTATAGTATGTATTCCAATTTCAACTATGTACTAACTAAGTTTACAACTTTCTCTTCAAAGGTTGTTGGCAAATCTTTTTTTATTGCGAATGTCCTCGAGCGTATCGGAAAGAAAGCTACTACTATAGCTTGTAACCTGCTAATGAATGACCGCGTTTGATGTAAGGGTTTGGCGGGGTAACGGCCTTGTCAACGGTTTTGAGTCACAAGCATTACTCATCGTGCTTATTGTTTCTGAGGGCCGTTGCCCGCCGCGGTTCCCGTGACTCATCCATCAAACTTCATCCCGATTATGCGTCAACCGTATGCACATTGCATCCATCGGGTTAGGTGCCTTAACGCTTTTCCATTGTATACCTACACAACGGACATGGAGATACAATTGATAATAAAGAGCGGGATCGAAATCACACCATGAATTAGCGTTGCAATAGGGGAACTAATCATAATACAATTTTGAGTCATCGAGGGCTGTGGGCTATTTATTGAATGTATGGGGTGCTTTAGAATAAGTGCTCTAAACGACCAGTGTTCGTCCCCTTTCAATTAAACATAGCTTTAGTCATCCAACATGCTATTAAAACAATTTGGATCTCAATTAGGAAAACAACATTGACATCTATAAATACTTCAATCCACTTGTATTTTTTTTATTACTATCGACTTTGTCACACGTGATTGGATAACAAAAATATTATAATATTTCAATTTTATCAGAATGATAATTTTTTTTACCATAAAAATATTATCTAATGTTTAAATGTAATTTTCTCATTATTAGTCACTACAAAATTTAAAACTTCCATTTCAGACCTCATATTTCCTGTCAACATTAAATTTACTTAAAAAATAAAACTGTATTATTATCTGGCTGATAGTATTTTTAAACTAGGGTGTAATGGGGTGTGTGCGTCAGAAGCAGATTTCGCATTGGATGACTCATACTTCGTCCTTCCTCATGCGCCTGTTGCATGGCAATAAATGCCCCAACTTGTTTTGTTTACGTGATGACATACCCATACACCGAATTTTTGAATTTTGCATGGCATTTAAGGATAGGCAACCAAAATACTCGAGTGTTTCTTTTGTTATACTTCAACTGCGACTTTTTACATTTAGGAAGTACAAATTTAAATTTATGGATATTAATAAGGCAACCATGGTTACATTTGAATAATTAAGCTTATTGAACTTTGATTGGAACGTGTTTGCTTGCTTTTTTCAAATCACTACAAGGAATAATTATAATTTCCAAATCTTACGAGACTACATCTCCGTGCTAGACAATCCCATAATTTAGATTTTTCATTTTGGCATCTTAGAAATACAGTACTGCAGCCAAACAATGCGCTGTACTTGGAATGGGTGATCTTTTAGTGGACAGTCGCTGTAGTTAGTATCCACATTACTGGAGAACCTTCTGCAGCATTGCAATTGTGATCTTACGATCCTTAAGTGCGGTGTGATGAAGGCTGGTGATCTATCTAGAGTTGTCCTATATCTAATTGGGGTAGGGGGAATACAAAAACAATGGAAAAATATGTATACATATATGACTTGAATAAGGCCCCCCTTCCCGATCTGACAACCAAATGGTTGTTTTGATAATACCTTTAGTGCTTGTAACTTTTATCCCTTGATTTTAAAATTGATTAATTAATAATCCGCATTGGAATTATTTCCAATATTGAGGATATTACATAGTTTCACAATTTGCTGTTAGGTACATAATTTACAATTAACAGAGTTTTTTTAAAAATGTACTCTAATTAATTGTGTAAGGATGTTTTTGAAATTTTTAACCTCTTCCCATTTTTGTAAGAATTTGTAAGATTTTCCGATCGGAAATCGATTACATTCCAAGTTCTGTATGTCAAGAATTTCGAATTTACCTTTTACACAGAATATTTTTTAAGAAGAACGTTTCGGAATGGTATTGTAGTTGCCGAACCGCATAAAAATGTATTTCTCACAAATTTAAGGATGTATTACAGCAACTACTTCTTTGTTCCTGCCACCACTTCTTGACTAGATAAATATAATTTTTCTACGTCTTATAAAGCTATTAACTATCTTACCTGGTGCCAGCAGGTAGATATTTGTCTATTATTTTAACATGTAAATTAAACGTTAGAAATTGATAGCAGTGCAAAAATTTGAATTTGGAGAAATCAGAAAAATTAATTAAAAAACAAAAGAAATTTTTAGAAATACAAAAAGACAAACATCAAATATTCAAAAAAGCAGAGTCGCATTCAGCAATATCGTCGAATGAAGAAAATAGCAAAACAAAATTATAATTTCTACAACTTACTGGATGACCTATGTTTCATTCTTATCCACAAAGTGGAATTGAACTCTTCAGACCCAGATTGATACAGAAAATACAAAATCTATTTTCGTTTGTTTTCATTCAACGATGTTGCTGAATGCGACTCTGCTTTTTTTAATGTTTGCGTTGGTAGTGTGTTGTGAAAAAGGTGTCTACTTGTTAGATTTTCATTGGCCTATCACCTCGACTATATTTTCTTTTCAGTCTAGAAATTGGTTTACATATTTTTTGTATATATTGCTTTTATCAAGTTTTAGTAATATTTTTTCTCTTACAAAATTGAAGGAGTTTTTCCCAAAATTTGATATAGTTCCTAAAATTTACCAAAAATAATTTTTCCCCTAAGGTCTCCCTAAGAGATCAATAGGCAACCAGCAACATAGGTGAGAACGAGTGGAAAGCCCACATACTACTTGATTCACAGAACCATAAAAAATGCTGTTTTTGATTAAATAAAGTGGAATTTTGTGTGTTGTTATTAACAAAATTTTTATTTTCAGAGGAAGCAAGGAAAAAGGGTACAAGGGTACTACTACATTGTCAGGCTGGTGTATCCCGTAGTGCGACGATAGCAATTGCATATATAATGAAATATAAACAATTATCAATGGTAGAAGCATATAAAATGGTAAAATCGATTAGACCCATAATATCTCCTAATTTAAATTTTATGGGTCAGTTGTTGGAATTTGAACAAGGTTTAAGAAATCAAGAATCTGACTGTAAAACGCCATGCCATCCATATTATTGGAGCCAGCAACCTAGTGATGAAGTAACACAAGGCTGTAGTGTTTAACCGTTTAAATTAGGACAATACGGGTAGCACTGAATTTTTGCAGTGCCTTGTGAAACGTATTTTTAGTCAACTCGCCATCGGATTTTAATTCTAGTCGCATATTTGGGATTAAGGCTGTGTAACCAGAGAAGATATTCATTGTAGATACACAACGGTACTGCGTAACTTTAAGTTGTAGTACTGATTTAGATAAAAAGTGTTAGATTAATAATGTGGGATCGTGTATAAGCATATTATTTATTACCAAATTGCAGCTACTATTTACGATATTAGCCTGACATGCTTATCCACTAATGGCTGCACAGACTTAGAAATATAATTGACATATTTGTAAAATAGGCAGCCACTTCTATAAGTATTAGTTTATTACATTTGTTTATTGTATATAGGTACAATATTACATGTCTAATTTTTTTGTCATATTTTTTTATAGTTTTGCAAAGCAAATTACTTAAAATAGCAGTGGGCAGCACTTTCAAAATGTTAAAAAAAAGTTACAAAAAATAAGCGTTGGCATATTTTTTTTTCTTCTTTATCGTGTTTGTTATTTTTATTATTTTGAGTTGGTTTTATTATTTAATAAAGTAAACACTTAAATGTTGCCATATATAATATATATTTAATGATGTAGAATTGTAGCGTACAAAATTGCATTTTGTAAAATGCAAAAATATTTTTTGCATTCATAATTTTATGAGTGCATATTATTAAAATGTTTATTTATTTATTTGGGATCGTTGCATCTTTCGTTGTGATTTTTGTCATAGATTTTGCTGCACGATTAACATCGAGTAGATATGTATGTTTCCACGTTGAAACTTTTTAAAGGTTCTATAATGGTAAATAATGATGGTTAATTTGATTATGTGTATAAGAGTGTAGGATAGCAATGCTATGGTATTAACAACATTATAAACTTGTGCCTTGATATTTATAACGTCAACTTGATTTGATTTTAGAGCCAGTTCAAACTATCAACTTTTTTGTATTCCATTTGATTACTTATTGTATTATATAATATTTTAAAATGTAATTTTACTATGCAAATATCATGTTTTGTACAAAATGTTGATTTACCATTAGGAATGATTTTGTTTGAACTGTGCCATACTATTGACTGATTTGTGAAAGTGTATATAAATAATGTGACGTTGTTCTGTTTATGAATATTACTAATAAATGCATAGAGAAGCTCATTTTGTTTTATGTTATTTTGTTTTAGTTGCTTTAAATTCAAATTTAAAAAAAAATATATTATAATTTTTGACAAAATCATTAAAAGTTCTGTTTCGAATTATAATAGGGATGTTGCATGGTATCAAATTTAGTGATAACTCCTATTAATGCTTGAAAATAATATCAAATGAAATTTATAACTGAAATAAAAATTTTTGGAATGCGGTCTGCGATAAGAAAATCAAATTTGAAATTCAAAAATGAATCGGTCAGCCAATTACGCCTCTGACGTCATACGGGTGATCCTGAACGTTTTTATGGAAATTTTACAACGTCGCAAAGACCTGACAGTTGCAAACAATATTACCGTTTACCATTTAAATTGTATTTTTTATTTATATAATATTTATTTTAAAACAAAGTGTAGTCACAAACAAAGAAAAATGGTTTATTTCTAGTTTTCTGTGTTTTTATTAAAAATGATTTTTCAATTTTTACACAAACTATAGGTTACATTATCAACACAAACTGCATTTGCTGTGTTGTCAGTTTAAAAAAATAGTTTGTGACGTCATTCGGCTAAAAACACGGTTTCAAAAATCATTTTTTATAATTATTTTTTGAGAAAATTAAAGGTCTCCTGAACTTTTTATCTATGCAGTGCTGTTTACCAGCACCTAAAGTTTATAAAAAAAATACTTCAAAAATCATGCAACATCCCTATTATTGGACGTGTTGATAAAATTTGAAATAAATTAAATTGAAATTAATCCTGAGATTTCAAGCTGTAATTAGTTGTTTGGTGGTAGACTTAATAAATTAAAAATTTTCAAAGATTAACTTTAAGCAAAAAGAACAGTTTTTAAATAAAAAAATCTGCATCAGTGTGTTTGGGTGGTCTTTAAAGCTATTTGGTTCTTGGTGCTAAAAGAAGAGATTTCTTCCCTAATTGTCTATATATACCACGGCGCCATGATACAATAATACACAAGACTAGCTGGATACCCGGCTTCGCCGGGTCTCCTATAATTAAAATACTTTGCCTTTGTGTGAAGTATTTAGATTTTTCCGAGTATCCTGCTTCGCTTGGTTTTCTTCTCGACGGAAATCTTGCTTCCCGTTGCTAGAGCGTTTCAGAATGATTTTAGTGTTCCACAAAAATAGCACTCATTTTATATAATAGATTTTTCCATTGTCGCGCCACCTGTCGGCGACACAATTGTTACTCAAATCTTTTGATCCATTCATGCGCGTCACCAAATTTCCTAATTATGTGAAATCTCTCACCTCTCACATTTTTAATGATATTATAGCACAGAAACCTTCCCAAGTCCTACTGACTTCTTGGAGTACTCGTCGATTAAAATCGGTCAAACGGTTTAGAGTTATTAAAAGACGAACAAACAAACAAACATTCAATTTTATATAATAGAATATGATGTATTGGAGTTCTATTTTGGTAATTTTTGCGCATGACGTCACGTGGTTAGTGATATTCTGCTCAATAACTGATCTTGAACCAATGATATGCGAGATGCAAATTCCATTTTGGTAATTGGTGCGCATATACATCACGTTGTTAGTGCATAATCTGCGTAATATCACATCTTGTTATTATTGTATCATGCCACGGCGCATCATAGATACTGCGCAATATTTTGAGTCACTGACAGATCCTCAATTTAGTCCAAGCAGGTTTCAATATGGTCTTGTATAACAACGGTTTATTTTCTATTTTTAGATGAGAGTGACAGTCCGTGAGTCAAAACATCTTTTTGTTTTACAATCAAGGCTTTAACTATTGTGAGCAGCATTCTGGGTTTTCTTTGGTTGAATTTTTACTTGGGTATTTTACATAATTTTCATGGTAGAGGTACCCATCTGGTGTGGAGACATAAGAAGTTTATTTAGGGTTTAATGTTTTCCACTCTTTTCACAAATATTGTTGGGGATTTTCTTATCTTTGGAGTAGTTTCTCTGATGTTTTGTCTTTGGGATTGATTCCCATCTGCAAAATCTTCATTGGCTGAATCCGTTGACAGTAAACACAGGATTACTAAGCCAATAGTCTTTAAGTGCCAATTTCACGCAGTATTTTGGTATCGATTTACATCGGATGGCACTAAAGAACCATCTGGCTAATCGTGTAGTTGAATCGGGGATAACCAGTAATTTAGTGTTGGCAACATTTGGGCAAGTACGGCCCTGCCTGGGTTGTACCAGCGGTAACCCTGTAACCTATCAAGTCTATGTCTTGACTTGAAGAGGACCAAGAAAGTGTAAAATATTCTTATATTTGTATCCCGATATTGGATCCTTCTTTCCCATGCGTGTGAAGTCTTATCGCACTACGAGGGAGGAAAGACAGTTAGAAATAAAGTTCTTAGTTCGCCCGAATCGTCCGAGGTCAAACCAGACACTCGACATTAGTAGTCATGCACTATTGATTGCAATGGATCAATTTACATTATTTGTTTTTTTCACTAGAGGGGGGAATTGATTACACAATACCCAATTTACCTATAAAATTTTTTTTTAATTTATTTTTTTAAATGCAATGTGACAGTTATAAATGCTGATGAGCTACTATAATCATTAATTTTGCTTTAATTTATGTTAGTAAAACTTATACAATGCGTTTTTCTCTAAATGACATTAATTTCTCAACCGCATTGATAAACATATATTCAATTTTCACGAATAAAATTTTTGGCTAGAGTTAAGAATCCCGAACTCGAAAATACACTTTTCCCTATAGAAATGGCTATACCAAACGAAAGAACACAAAAATACAAGCTCTTTAAGGTGAGGATCAATCTTGTCGGAGTTGTAATAAGGCCACAATTTCATTTTGAAAATTGCAAATTTCCCATAAGAAATACATGTAAGTGTATTAAAATGAAAAGGTATCATTCATTCTGTTGGCGGTACGTGTGCTGTGCCTGGGTCGACAGTGACTAGTGGTGGGGAGATACCAGTCGCTCTCAGAGATCCGTCGCGTCAACTTTCAAAATTTTCGAGTTGGAGCCGCTTAAGGGATGTTTTTAATGAGTTTAGCACGTGTCAAAACCGTTCGGAGCCCCGTACGAGCCCCGGAGGGGCGAGGGCGGGTGCGGAGAATAGGTTTTGACAGTGCAACCACCTCCGGAACGAATTCACACAAAAAGTGATTTTTTTTCAGAAATTTGTTGTCCGATCACAAATTTAATTCTTTTTATTAGCTAATTACACCATTATCTTTCATAATTCGTTGTAAAAAACGAGATTCTGGTATATTTACAGTCGCCACATCCTCTTTCAATTTTGGGGGCGGGGTTACAGTTCAAAAGAGCCAATGATAAAATTGCATTCCGAATTAACTTTAAAGCCGTTTTTTCAAAATTGTGTAAATATTCCGCATATTTTATTTTTTATACACTAATTAGACCCTTATCTTTCATAATCCACTTCAAAATGGTAAAATCGATTCGGATTCTTAACCGTCCCAAATTTTTATTATAGGAAAAATTAGTTTTATTGGTACCATGTAGGAATTTTTGGATTAAAAGCTCTCTTCTTTTTTTTTCAAAATAACAATAAATCTATTTTTAAATTGGAAAAAGCATTTCAGTGGTTCGCCATTACCTATTTTTTATGTTCTTTTTCTTATCTTCCTTTTATCATTAAGATATCGAAATTTGGGCAGGGTACAAGAACACGAAGTCGAAAATTGCAAATTCCCTATAGAAATGGTATAATATTATGAAAAGAACTATAGATGTACTATGTACTATGAATGATTTAAAAATTTTCACGTTTAGGCATTAAAACATTCCCCAAGTACCCCCAACTCGAAAAGTATGGAAGTTCACGCGACGGATCTCAGAGAGTGACTGTATAATTCCCACCACTAGTCAGATTCAACCCAGGCATAGCACACGTCCCGTCAACAGAATGAAAATATTCCCGCATTTCGTGATTTTTAAAATTGATTTTTAGCGTTATTATTGGAAATATCGACTTCATCCATAGTACGGACCACTCGTATTAACGTTCTATAACTAATTGTAAATAAACTTTTGTGAAATCATCACAGGTAAAGAATTCGTGTTAACCAAGGGGTCAACCGCTAGAGGAAATCGTGTACAATTAACTTCACACTTCACGTACTTCATCATAATTCTCCATACTTCTTTGTCCTTCATATAATTCAGCAGTTCAATAATTCAGCATAATTCACATCGATACTTTCAGTATCAGAGACTTTCAATTTCTGAGACTTACAGAAATACCAAAATTTGAGCACTGGAGGGTGTTCCACACCCCAGACCCCCGGATTGAGTAGATTATTTTTATCAGAAGTAAACTAAAGATCTCCCGTTGCAGAGGCACTAGAGGGTGTTTCACCCCCAGCCCCCCGGATCAAGTAGTTTATTTTTTATCAGAAGTAAACTGAACTCTCCTGTTGCAGAGATCTACCTCCCAGGGAGTACGGAATTTATAATTAGGTAGTTTATAATTAATTGTCAGATTACGAATTAAACACATTTACTTGGCCATAGCTAATTTTAATAAACTTAAGATATGCTTAAATATTTAATTCACTTTTAATAAAAAATAAATTATTTAAACCGGGGGGTCTGGGGGGTGTGGAACACCCTCCAGTGCTTCTGCAACGGGAGATCTTCAGACTACTCTGATAAAAGTAGACTACTCGGTCTGGGGTTCTGCATGTTCTGCAATGTTCTTCATTCCAAAATTTGTGCACTGGAAGGTGTTCTAAACCCCCCCCCTTCCCAGTACTTCATGTACTTCATTAGATGTGTACAAAAAACTTCACCAGCGGTTAACCCCTCGGTGTTAACGTACTCCAACCCGAAATTTTGCTACGTGGTGGCAAAGTTTATTTTACTCGAAGTTCAGAAAACATGAAAATTGTAGCAAAAATGTGCTGTAGTTTTTAGTCTTTGAAGGTCCAACCTGATAGCGTTCATTATAGGTGGTTCCCAAAGACAAGCTTGCAGCGTTACCCTCATCCTAGGTGGTCTAAGTGAGTCCATCATGAGATAGATGTGAAGGAATTGGCCGCTTAGATTGGTCGTCTAGTTATTGATGTATTGACAAATTGGCAGGAGCTGGATGCGATCCCAGTACCCTTCGTATATGTTTTATTTTTTTGCAATCCTACGCAATTCCATTAACAACGTAGCAAATTGATGTTAATTTTTATGCAGTTCATCGGTAATATATAATTATTCAAGTTTAATTTTCTCGAAATTGGCAAAGAAGCGTGCCCTTATACTTGCATCTGTTGAAGTCCAATACAAGACCTACACGCTCAATGAAAATGGATCAATTCAGTGAGGGGAAGTTGCAGAGAATCAGTTTGTGTATTCGACAGTGTTAGGCTTGATGCCTACAAAAGCTGTTATGGGAGAATTTTTCTATCTCACCAAATGGTTTGGGTTATAATTATTAATTTCCGTTACTGTTATTGTTATCTTTGAATAAATATGTAACCCCACCGTGAGATTACCTTTTAGTACTTCCGTTTTGATAAATTCGATTTGTGAGTTATCTTAGAAGATATTTTTATTTTTTGTGACTGCAATGGCTTCCTTTTCTGTAAAGATCGCCAAGGTCTTCTCCTCTGGAATTTTATTCTATCTCTTGGGTGTTAGCTTTACTGTTTTTGATTGTATTTTTTGTTTCATCTACAAAATCTTCATTGAGGAGCCGATGATTATTAATTTCTGCCTGAGCTGATCATTTCACCAAGACACATATTGGGGTCAAGACTAAATATTTTAATTCTCGGGCTGCGTCATCGAGAAATCCCTTGGGGATTGTCCTCAAGAAAAAGTTCAGAAACAGCCTCCTTTCAGGGATGTTCCCGCGAGAACTGCTTGACGAAAGCCTCTTCCCGGAGGCAGAAAGTAATTTTTGTTTATTTTCTCGCTCAATTTTGTTGCCCCGGGTCTCAAACACGCTTGGAAAAAGATTAAAAATTGCTTTCGAAATTAAAAAGAAAAGATTTAGAGAGAGTTACTTAAGTCGTCTTTGGATTTTCAAAATTTTCGAAAGCAATTATGAAAGATTAATATAGAAATAAAAAAATTAGCGGATTAATCTCAAAGAACACTGACGCTGCGCTGATGGTTTCCATACATTTGAGTTTGGCACATGTACCGTTGACAGAATTGAGGAAATACTACTTCCGTATAGGTTTCGAAAGTGCTCCGAGTAACATCCGATCAGTGACGCGCATAAATGGATTATCAAGATTCTTCCGAACAACTCACGAATTTGGTGACGCGCATGAATGGATTAACGAGATTGGATTAAGATTAGAACATTTAAGATTGGATTCCCTGTATTTAGAATATTTGTTTTATTAATATTATTCTTCATTTCAATAAATATTTATCTTCTTCATAGACATACACATTATGTTTTTGAAAATTATCAATTGCAAACACTTGGTCCCTATCGGTCAAAATAAATTCAGTTTTATTATTCGAATACAAAACTTCCACTGCAATCGTTTTATTTAACAGTTTGTTTATTTATTTAAGGTAATAGATAACCAATCAATAAGTTATTCATTTATGTAATTACAATTTCAAATTAAATTTATTACAGATATTTACAATAGAATATTTAATATGGAGATTTTTAGACTTAATTATTATAATTGTCCCAGTTGCATGGAAATTTTAGCAAAACCGATATATATGTGTAAAAAAGGCCACAACATTTGTGGAACATGCGTAACTCCCATACAAGGTGTAAAACATGCAATCAGTACATTACTTCAAATCGAAATTTTTTGATGGAACGGAGAATAGCAGAAGAAAATATGTCAACTAAGCCCCTAGTTGCTCGTCGTATTCCAAAAGAAGATTTAATGAAGACATGTAGATGTCCTGTTCAGAACTGTCCCTTGTTCATACCTGAAGATACAAGGAAAATAAGTGATCATTTAAAAGATGAACACGACATTGCAGTGCTAAGGGTATTGCATACTTTCATAATTAATAAAACCAATATGGTACAAAAAAAATGGGGTCCTAGCGTGGAACAATTTTACAAGATGCTTCTTCATGACGGTGAAATTTTAAAACTGCACGCGAAAGTGAACTATAACGAATTAAATATATATTTTGCGATACAAATATGTTCCAATAAAAACGCACCGATTTATTTAAAATATCATATTGATCACGCCAAATCAATTAGGGAAAATAAACATTTTGCAAAAGTTAACCGTTATTGTGATAACCCATTTTCGTTATCATTCGTTAAAGTTAGCATAAAAGATTTTATAAAGGATGGTCGGTTGAAAGTGTATGGCCGCTTTACAAATACATAAAAATTGCAGGATTAATTTTTCGATTTCTTAGTTATTTGACGGTAAAATATTTTGTTTGCTGAATTATTTGATTGATACGATTACGATGTTATTTTTTTGTGAATTTTAAAATTTGTATATTAAGAGAATTTGTAATTTTAAATATTAATTAAAGATATTGAGTGTCTAGAGAAAATTAAAAAATCATAATATTATGTAATCTTCGAATGATACAGTGGCGGCTGCTTCGTATGTGCCGATGTGCCAAGTCACCACTTATATTAACAATCCAGCGCCAAACACTTTATATTTGATTAAAATTTTTTTTAACTTGAGTTTATGTCCTTTAATTTATGAGTTTGACACTCGCTTGGATTCTTTTTTGGAAGAGAGGGTTCCTTCAATTTTAATTTTGAAGCGTCACCGAGACAGTCCTATATGAGAACTGGCTGGTCTTTTATCTCAAAAACTTTGTCAAGTAAGCCCTAGTACCTTTATCGAAAGTCTTCGCGGCATCTAGGAAGTACGCACACGTTGCCGGACCTCGCCTTCATCGATCCTGCAGGTGTGTTTGGGTATGGATGTGTCTATGTTTGGAGTACATTGCTCCTTGAGACTTTTGGCTAGCACTTCAGCTTTTTCCAGGAAGCTGAACGCATCTGATCTATCTAGTTCAAAGATGGAACTGTTTTTGTTTCTAAGGGCTTTGTCCAGTTTCTAGGCTAAAGGGTCCTGGAAAGTGAGATCTTTTAGCTTTTTGCCTCAGCTTACTTGTCTATGGTCGGAGATCAATTTCTTAACTGCTGATGCAAGATTATTATACTCTGCTTTATTCAGGGGGTAGCAGGTGCGCTGGACATGCCTACTTGGCTGGTTTTTACGTTTTATAACGTCCTTGATATCAGTGGGGAGTCGGTCTTTGAATTTGGGGTTGGGTAGGATATATCACCTTTTGCTTGAACACTTTTACGAACTTTTCTAGGCCGTCGCTTTTGTCTGGGAGGGCATGATAGTTTTCCTCTCTACTACGAATGAGATCGGACCGGTTTTTGTTCTTCCCGTTAGCAATACTGCCTTGGTTTTCTCCGGTACAAGCCAGAGTTCATTTGCAGTCATCCACTCGCAGATGTTGGCAATCGCTGAGTTAGTGTTTGCCATCAATGTCGCTACCGTTTTTTGCTGCCGCAACCATGGAAATATCATCCGCAAATCCAAACAGCTCTATTCCAGGTGTAGTGGGGAACCTCTAGATCCTGTCGCACATGACATTCCACAGCAGTGGGGCCAGTATACTGACCGCTGTGGGACCCCGCTGGTTAAGTGGATCGTACTTTTTCAGAGTTTTTCGTCTATTAGAAGAGTTCTTTCCGAGAAGTAATTGGCTACTATATTTATGAGGTACTGTGGTATTTTTCTAGCTGTCATTTCCCTGATAATGCGCCGCCATCTGGCAGAGTTAAGTTTTTAACGTCGAGGGTTATTAGCGTCATCATTTTCTGAGTTCTCCATGTACCTTCTTTATTTTTTTAATAGTTTTTTCCATGTTGTCAAGTGCTTGTAGATCTTCCTTTCCTAATTCGATATTGGTTATCGGTGAGACCACCAGAGTTTTCTAGTTCCTGGGTAATTCTGTTCGCCAGCAACCGTTCGTACAGTTTACCGATATGGTCAAGAAGACAGGTGGGTATGTACAAGTTTGGTTTTTCTAAGGTTTTATTGCCTTTTCTTAACAGTACCAGTTTTGCTCGTTTCTATTCCTCTGGAAATTTTCCGCTTGATAGAATATCGTTGTAAAAATCCAAGAAGACCTCCGGGCAGCAGTTAAAGATCTCTTTCAGGATTATTGCACGCGCCCCGTCAGGGCCTGGGGCTTTGTTCGTCTTCATGTTCATCGTAGCTTTTTCAGTTCTTCCATTGTGAAGATCGGTGGTGCAGCAGACAGCGGCAGCTCGGAAAAACTCTCCACCGAGTGAGACGGGAAGAGAGTTACAATAATGTTTTTTAGCTTCTCCTCTGTAAGACCTGGGATAGATGGTCTTCCCAGTTTCTTTGTGACTATTTGATAGGCTTTGCCCCATACATCTTTCTCAACTTCTCCCAGCAGCTGGGTGCACTTTTCTTTTTGGCTATTTTTAATTTCGTTTGCCAGATGTTTTCCTCTTGCCGCTTTTGTTTCCATGTGCTCAGTCTTCGGAATCTTTGATACCGTCTTCTTGCTTTCACGCAAGCTCGTCTTGCCTCGGCTATCTTCTTTGACCACCAATACACTTGCCTCTTTGAGATGTGACTTTTTCTTGGCATCGAGGTATCGCATGTTTTTTCGAAAAGCCCCATGCCCAGTGATTGGATGTCGTTCTTCACTGCCTCTTGGTAATTTCTAGTGACCTGCCCAATGCTTTCCAACAGTAGTTCCTAGATATGTGTATTTATTTACCCTCGCTATCTGTTTGTTGTTGAGAGTTATGACCATGTTATGGTCGACAGTGGTGTTATGACCCATGGATATTTTTAAATAGCGGTGGCACTGCCGGAGACATCGTAATCACTCGCAATTATATTACAATTATTATAAAATTTATTTTAAATTATTTTTAGAGAATTATGAGCACTACGAACATTAGAACAGATGGGCGGAGCTATGGATACGAATATAATCTATCTAACAATCTGATCGCAATTTTTGAATTTTTGACCGTTAGGACGTAAAATCGATGTTTAAAATCTTCCTGGTTGTGTCCTCTTTCGTAATCTTTCTTAATTTCTTTAGGAAATTTTGAATTACAGTCTTTGTTACCGAACTCTACCCAGAATTATTTATTACTACTGACGATGTTCTAGGGGTTTGAAACTAGTGGCTGTTGTGCCAAAGAAGCGAAAATTTGGGGATGCTGTATGTTATTGCTAGAAACTCGAGCATATGATTTTGCCCTCTGGTGGCAGCACTTGGTAATGGGCTGCTTGCATAAAATAAAGAAGAAAAAAGTTACCTTGTTCTTGAAAGTACTTAGTACTTCACTGCTCATGGTTAATAAACATACGTAGTATCTAGTGCTATGCTGGATCCAGAGCTGGAGAAAAAAGAAGAATGAAGCTCCTCCGTTCGGATGAGTTGTGCTTTACAAAATAACAATCAAGTACAAAATCTATTCAACTATGGGAACAATATTAGATATCCGCTTTGGAAGCAACGAACAATACATTGGCATTGAAACGTTTCTGGTAGGTTAGAAAAAATGGAGAAAACCAGAGTGAAGCAAATACAGTTTTTGATTGATTGTTGTTTGAAATAAGAAGTTCCTGATTTATAATTTTGTACTTGTCCTTGATAATTTATTCTTCTGTGAATAAACTGCAAGCATTGACCTTAACGTTGGTTTAGCATTTTCTTCTGCATAGCTTGAAGATATTATATTTCACGATAAGTTTAAAATGCATAATATCTACATTAGGTATTTAATGGAAGATTGTACTCAATTTACTTCTGATAGACGGAGGTAATGTAGTACATATGAATATGAAATGAAATCGCCAATGTCAGCACGAAGTGCCTGGAGAATTAACTTCCTTCGATCATTTGCGAATTACTGCCATCCGCTTTCGAATTGTTGTTAGTGGAGGAGTGTCCGAATTGTATTCATTGTTGATAAATTTAATTTAACGCTAATTTTAAATTTGAATGACAAAAACTATTGAATTAAATTGTGTCAATATAAAAAAACAGATCAAGTTCTCATTTTGATGTTTTGTTGTGCTGTGAAGCGTATTAACAGTTCAAATGTGATATTTTAAAAATTTGTTTTTATATTATTTGAAAATATCTACAGGTGAGTTTAAAAAAAGTCATGTAATTTCTTGACCTCTTAGATTTACTAAACGAAAACTAAAAAAATCCATTACGTTTCTGTATTACAAGGAACGGGAAATTTTTTAAATTTGTCATTATTGTTTATGGAGAAACCCAAATGAAGGTTATTAATAAAATAAAATTATACAAACAGGTTCATTTTTGATTTTTGGTTACCTTTTAAATGGATACCTCGTTTTTGTGAATTTGTAGTTTTTATTCGACTAGAGAAATTAAAATAATTAAGTGGTTCGTTGTAATTACATGTATGTGGGTCAAACAAAGAGGAAAATCAAACTCGAAAAGCAAACGTTTTATTATTAATTTGTCAATATTATGTAGTAATGGGTCCGTTCAAGAACTTGTTGTGTAATAATACTTACGAATTATTTACAAATAATATATTAATCAAAAAACTACCACAGCAATAAAAAAAATAAAAAAGGTACTTACTACCTATGTTAAATAATCATCTATTGTTTTGAAGTTTCGGTTTTATAAAAAAACACCTGGTACATACCTGCATAAAATATATTGTGAAATATTTGTTTAAATAGTTCAAGTGCAAAATGCGTATCCGCACAAAATTTAATTTAATTATTTTATTTATTAAATTATTTCGATTTTTAAATAAAAAGTTTCAAAATTAAACTACAATAGATTATTCCACGCCAAATCGGCTAAGTTTTGAAGACCCCGCGATTCGGCTAAAATTTTTTACCACATTCTACATGAAAAATAAGAACACCCAGCGTGCGTGAAGTTCGCCCCCATTTTTAAAATTTTTTAGTTTTGATGGTTGTGCTGAGTTGTGCTAGTGTTGTGCCGATCGAAGAAAAATGATTCAATTATTCGTTTAGGCTTAAAATAAAAATATCGTTTTTTACTATAGCCCCCCATTTTTGGAAAAATAAATTTTTTTGTTGTGCTAAATTGTGCTAGTTGTTCTGAACATTGTGCTAAAATTTTAGTTTAATAGCATTAACCGTTTTCTTAAAAAACACAAAAACGATTTGAAGTCAGCCCCCTTTTTGGAAAAATTAAATTTTTTTGTTGTGCTAAATTGTGCTAGTTGTTCTAAACATTGTGCTAAAATTTTAGTTTAATTGCATTAACCGTTTTCTTAAAAAACACAAAAACAATTTCAAGTCAGCCCTCATTTTTGAAAAATTAAAAATTTTTTTTTGCTAAATTGTGCTAGTCGTTCTTAACATTGTGTTAAAATTTTAGTTTAATAAGATTAACCGTTTTCTTAAAAACACAAAAACAATTTCAAGTCAGCCCTCATTTTTGAAAAATTAAAATTTTGTTTTGCTAAATAATTGTGCTAGTTGTTCTTAACATTGTGCTAAAATTTTAGTTTAATAAGATTAACCGATTTAAAAACACAAAAACGATTTAAAGTCAGCCCCATTTTGGAAAAATTAAATTTTGTTGTGCTATATTGTGCTAATTGTTCTAAACATTGTGCTAAAATTTTAGTTTGTGCTAAAATTTTAGTTCAATAGGATTAACCGTTTTCTTAAAAACACAAAAACGATTTTAAGTCAGCTCCCAATTTTGGAAAAATTACAATTTTGTTGTTGTGCTAAATTGTGCTAGTTGTTCTAAACATTGTGCTAAAATTTTAGTTTAATTTGATTAACCGTTTTCTTAAAAAAAAAAACAATTTGAAGTCAGCCCTCATTTTGGAAAACTTAAATTTTGTTGTTGTGCTAAATTTTAGTTTTCAAACATTGTGCTAAAATTTTAGTTTAATAGGTTTAGTTTAAACTAAAATTTTAGCACAATGTTTAGAACAACTAGCACAATTTAGCACAATAAAAAAAAATTTATTTTTTCAGAAATGGGGGGCTAACGTAAAAAACAATTCTTTTATTTTAAACCTAAACGAATAATTGAATCTTTTTCTTCGATCGGCACAAGTTGGCAGCATTAGCACAACTCAGCACAATCATCAAAACTAAAAAATTTAAAAAATTGGGGGCCAACTTCACGCACTGGAAACCCGTATTTTTTGGTCGAAATGATTTTTTGAATTTGAGGGTTGCGTCAAAATCTATAAAAAAATGTAAGAAGGGTTAGTTCTACAAGAAAATGTATAAAATTAATAAATAATGCAGAATTCTTTGTTAAAAAAACCAAATTTTTTTAGAAATGTATTTTAAAGCAAAATTTAACGACAAACATTCTTTCCATTTCACATTTTTTTGTAGGACCAACTTGTTTTCAAGATATTGGCAATTTTCACATTTTCGATGATTTTTACGGGTTTCTCAATTTTTAATTTAATGTAATTTTGTTTAAATCATTTTGATATCAAGTTTTTGAACAACATATCCGGCGTATTTTTTTCTCCGTTCGAAAAAATTAGGCTGAAGCGAGGGGTTAACCGCTGGTGAAGTTTTTTGTACACATCTAATGAAGTACATGAAGTACTGGGGTGGGGGTGTAGAACACCTTCCAGTGCACAAATTTTGGAATGAAGAACATTGCAGAACCCCAGACCGAGTAGTTTACTTTTTATCAAGTAAACTGAAGATCTCCGTTGCAGAGGCACTGGAGGTGTTCCACATCCCCGGTTTAAATAATTTATTTTTTATTAAAAGTGAATTAAATATTTAAGCATATCTCAAGTTTATTAAAATTAGCTATGGCCAAGTAAATGTGTTTAATTCGTAATCTGACAATTAATTATAAACTACCTAATTATAAATTCCGTACTCCCTGGGAGGTAGATTTCTGCAACAGGAGAGTTCAGTTTACTTCTGATAAAAAATAAACTACTTGATCTGGGGGCTGGGGGAGTAAACACCCTCTAGTGCCTCTGCAACGGGAGATCTTTAGTTTACTTCTGATAAAAATAATCTACTCAATCCGGGGGGTCTGGGGGGTGTGGAACACCCTCCAGTGCTCAAATTTTGGTATTTCTGTAAGTCTCAGAAATTGAAAGTCTCTGATACTGAAAGTATCGATTAATTACTGCTGAATTATATGAAGGACAAAGAAGTATGGAGAATTGTGATGAAGTACGTGAAGTGTGAAGTTAATTGTACACGATTTCCTCTAGCGGTTGACCCCTTGGGCTGAAGTTTGGTTAATGACGTCAAAAGTGCAATTTTTGATTTTCGTGATTATTTTCAAAACTTTTTTTTAAAAACAAAACTTTTTTGTAAGTTAAATTTATTACGAACATTTTGTCTATTGAACAATGTCCTTTAAAATTAACTCTTTTTACATTTTTTACGTTTGAAAATTTTTGATTTTGACGCAACCCTCAAATTCAAAAATCAAATCTCCGCCAAAAGCGACTAAATCGACTAACCAAAAATATGAATCTCCTTGTTTTTGATGTAGAATGTGGAATAACCCAAATATAATTTCTAGACAAATTATATTAGAAATGTCAGGCGCAGAGGAAACCATCCGTAAAATTTAAATTTAGCGTAAATCCCACTAATTACTAAAAACAGCAAACAAGCTATAATTTATTTTAAAAAAATTTAAATAAAATAACCGTGTCTTAAAAATTTAAAACGATCAATTCTTACAAGGGGAAAGCTAGACATGCACGTCACCGATTCAAGCGGAATTTTTTTATGTGTATTCCTTAATAGGATAACAATTTACAAGTGTTAAGTGTTATTCTTGCTTTAAAAAGGTATCGGTGCAGGGAACAAGATGGAAAAGAAAAGGAGAAGCAGAAGCGAAGAATTTAAAACAACATAGGACGCGTCAAGTCGGTCTAACCACTTTGGAACTTTTATTTTTTTTAATTTTATTTGGAAGCGCTGGCGAGTGCTGCAATTTGTTTTGAAAGTACTTGGCTCGTTAACGTTTTATTGAAAAATTAAAAAATTTACTTTATTTTTATTGTGCCCCTCGGGGTCATAAAATAGTGTCGAAATTTTTTAAATGCCTTATTAAATACGGGACACATTTGAATCAAAAATTTAATTTATTTAATTCAGATAATCTGCTTTTTGTTTGAAAAATTCGTTTTCGCTATAATATGCACAAAAATTGTTACAATTAAACTATGGAATAACAGGATTTTGAGAAGTATGATGGTTTCCTGAGGACTAAAAAGTTGGATTATTAGTTAAAGTGGACTACAAACACACGTCAGTTTTCCACTTGCATTAACACTTAAAAGGCTTAACATCTGGACATCTTCTCTGTAGTTGATACATTTCTTCGTTTTAATATGAAACATCTCACTGATGTTTCTTTTATTTTTGGAGTTTACTCCTTAAGAATCGATTTTCATATATAAGGCGCCCGGTATGATAAAAAATATGAGGTGTAAAATCTACTGATGAATGACCTCGTTACTTTTTTAGTGCGCACCTATGGTGCGCAACTTTCATTGTGTATTTACACGCACATCAGTGTCAATGTACTTAAATTGCTGTTTTTGTTATACATATCAATAATTAATATTGTTATTTTGTGAAGTTATAATTAATATTGTTATTGTGAAGTTATAATTTTTATCATTACATTTCGCTAAAGTGAACTGAAAGTATTTTTAAATAACTATGGCAGAAATGGGTGTACATAATATTGCCGGAACATCTAACAACCACGTGGGTAAAAGGTACGTTTTTAAAAACGAAAATGAGAGGCGTATCTTTACATTAGCGCAACCGCACCAAATCCTGCCCGCTTGGACATTTAGTAGTACGTAAAAGATTTAGTGACAATTATCTTTTTATAACCATATTTTGTTATTTTATTATAACCATATTTTGTTAGTTATTAAGATAATATTATATTTTAAATAAAAAATTAATTATAATAGAAAAATAATTTTCATGTACTATTTATTATTGTACGTAAAAGATTTAGTGACAATTTTTTACTGGAGTAAACTCGAGTCGTGCGTCGGAGCTGACACACACGGTTTTTTGCCTCATAATCTAAAACTTATGTTCCTGAAATCAAATTTATGCCCAATTTGTGCGTGAATGTGGTATCATCAAACTTATTTTTTGTTCCTCCGACGGTGACGTTATCATTTCTTATCGCTTGTGTCTGACTCTACCTATCTATCTTCCCAAGTTCTTGTTATGTTGCTTCATCCTGTCTCCAAGGAGCTGCCGCATCTGCCCAATATAGCAGCTATCACACCCGATGCATGGCAGCCTGTATACTAGTTCTGATTTTTCCCTAAGTTCTACTATATTTTTAAGTGATGTGTACTCTTGGGGCAGGACTTTGGGTTATTCTTTGGCAAACCACACTGTCTTGACTCTGCCAAGATTACACTCTAGGTAATCTAGATGACTAATGTTGATAAATCTTTTTACTAACCCCATTACTATGAATTTTTTTAATCTGACCAAGATGGTATGAGCTATAGTTCATCCACCGATTTCATATGCCAATCCGTTTTTAGGTTTTCAGCAATGCTTTCTTTAATTTTCACGTCAAAGAATAGTAGTAACACCTTCTTCTCTTCTTTTTCCATTGTGAAGGTGATATCCTTATGGTACACATTAAATGCTGCCAATACCTCCTCTTCAGTTCCCTTTGGAACCGTCATCACCGAGTCATCTACATACATACAACTTTAAATGAAGAAGTTTCCTAAATCAGCTCTTCCATTACTAAGACCGCCAATACCGAACTAGCAGGATCTCCTATCACATTGTTTGTAGAAGCTACCTCAATATTAGAAGTAGTTCCTATATCAAAACAAACAGCAATGAGCTTAGTCTTTCTGTTTCAATTTTTTCATTTTTGTGTACGTCCCAATATGCATACTTCCATCTCTTTCTTACCGTTTCCAACAGCAAGCGATTGGGAATATTGGGAAACAACGATACCACATCCAATGAAATCAGCCTATATTCTTCAGGTAACTTAGCGTTCTTCAAAAACTCCAGCAGTTCAAGTGAATGCAATATTAGAGTTCGTCATAATTTTAGTGAAAATACTACTCAAATACAAATAAGTTGGAGACTGAATTCATCAGCTGACCACCGGTCTAAACTACTTGACTCCAGCTGTATCGGTTTTCCTACAAGTAATAACTTTATTGGCATTCGGTTCAAAATTTTGTTATTCCGTAGTTTAATTATGAAAAATGGACGTGATTATTGACATTTTTATTTATTATTATGACGACATGGAAAGATACAAAAAAAACATCGAGACACCGAGAGGAAGATTTAGAACGAGATGGGAAGATGGGGTTTCGTAACGATCTAAGAGTGATGGGAGTTGGAAAATGGAAGGAGACTGCTTTGAATAAATAAAAATTGAAAAGATAGTTGAAGATGGAAAAGATCACAGAGAATTGAAGAGTCAGCGAAAAGAAAAAGGGACTAATCCACCCTAGAAAATGGATTGATGAACGTCCAACGACGTGGCGAAATTCCGCATGGAATGGAGTGCCGACTGTTATTATAATTATAACTTCTATAATAATTATGAATAGGTATCAATATGAATTTCGGAAATTGGTAGCTTTGATGAAAAAAAGCATAGATAACAATTTTTTATACCTCTCACCGTATATCTTATTTAAAACCGGATTTGAACCGACCAATCCCACAAAACCGTGGTGCAAAAGTAATTAAAGTTGAATACGCAAAAGAAGCTAAATATTGCTTGAAGACCTAGTTTTTTTTTTGCGAAAACGCAAATCTAAAATTGTGACGATTACGATAAAAGCGCCCCCAGGATGCACCCAGAAAAATGTTTGTGTCACTCTAACGTAAAAACAGGGCAAAAACTTCAATCAATTGTTTTAAAATAATATCTTCTTTGACGCTTTCTAGCTCTCTTAGCTGGAATAAATAGGAAAAAAAACGTAAGAATATCGTCTCCTCTGCAAAATTTCAAAACACAAAACCGGATTTGTCTTCTTCCTTGACCTTTTTATATCTGCAAAATTTCAGCTTAAGTAAATCGACAAATGTCAAATTATATTGCGGCGAATTAAAGTGAAAAGTTAAATTTAATTCAAAATTTCTTATACAAAATTAATTACAAATTAATATTATTACCATCTACGACTTCTTATTATCATAATCGACTCGAGTTGTGTCATTGTTTTTTTTTCGCAGTTTTCAAATTTAAAAATCTCTGTAGCTGGCAAAAAATTACTAAAAATAACTGTTTTCATATTTCGGAAAAAAATATAATCAGGTCTCCTGCAACATGAATTAAGCGTGTGGAATTATTTCTTTGGAAGAAATTTTGAAATTTGGCGATTTTATAATTTCTAGTAGCTGTAAATAAATATTTACTAGCAGTTCAGGGGTCAAAGGGCCGTTTTGACGGTCTAGTATGTAAATGATTTTGCCACGCTTAAGTAATTCATCTCTTTTCAGTTGAAAAGAAAATATAGTTGAGGTGATAGGCCAATGAAAATCTAACAAGTAGACACCTTTTTCACAAGGTGAATAACAATAACTGTGTTTGTCTTTTTTTGCATTTCTAAAATTTTCCAAAATTATTAAAAAAAAATTCATTAATTGTGAAAAAGGTGTCTACTTGTTAGATTTTCATTGGCCTATCACCTCAACTATATTTTCTTTTAAATTTATAATTCAGGTTGACTATATTTGTCTTTTTTTGCATTTGAAAAAATTTCCAAAATTAAATTATTTTTTTTAATTATTTGAGAAAAAGGTGTCTACTTGTTAGATTTTCATTGGCCTATCACTGCAATTATATTTTTTTCTTTTCAATTTATAATTCAGGTCGACTATGTTTGTTTTTTTTTGCATTTCTAAAAATTTCCAAAATTAAAAAAAAATTTCTTTTAAAATTAATTTTTTATCTCTTTTCATGTTGGCAAAAAAATAAATTTATTAATCTGAAGTACATAATACATACATAATTCTTATATTTATTAAAAGACTAGATTGCCAAGGTTGTGCGGCCCGAAGGCGAAGGCTGCACTTAAAGAAATAATTTTTGAATTGACCTCAAATTACAGTAACTAAATTTTTTATTTAAAAAGTTTATTAATTCTCTTTTTCGCGACTATCAAAATTTTATCTTGATCGACTCTTTATCTAAACTAAAGCTTCCGTTTCTCGCCGCTTGGAGTGGACTCTGCCGCCAAATACAAATTTAAAAATAGCCTTAATTATTACATACATAAGTTTACAAACTAAAGCTGTAAATAATAATATGGTGGAATATTTAATTTCTTATGCTATATATAATTTTAATATTGTGATTGGTCAGTATTTACCAGGCCCTTCAAAAAATGGTCCTTAAACATTTGCCTTTTTTGTCAATGCTATTATCCGGATCTCCATCAAGTTAGCCCCCTTCAATCGATTTTTTAACTTTTTTATGCCAAACGTTTGGTAATCGTTAGGTAACGATTGGTAGTCCAATTAAAAGTTTTGGTAGTTCATTGTTTTCTCGTAATTAATCAATCAAAATATAACGTCAAGTTAGCACCCCTATAGTGAAATGTTTAACTTTTTAGCTCATTTGATCGGATATCATGTATAAAGGTTTGGTAGTCCAATAAAAACTTTTGGTAGTTCATTGTTTAGCTGTAAATAATTAATAAAGTTGAACACAAACTTATGCGCATGCGCTACTGCCCACGTGCAAGCTATAATAATTGTTTAATTTATCAAATTAGCTTACATCAGTGAATTTTTCAACTTTTTTTATCTTTAACGATGAATAGTTCCTTAGCGGTCATTATTTTACCAATGAAAAGATTTGGTAGTTCCTAGTTTAATAATAATGAATTAATTAAATTGAACTTAGGTCTCTTTAGTTAATTTTCGATTTTTAATCAAATTTTTAACTTTTTTTTTATACCAAACGTTTAACCAAAACCAAAACGTTTTGTACCAAACGGGAATTCGTATCCTTATATTGAGACTTAGAGTTGATTAGATTTTGGTTGAAATTGGTTTATGGAAAATATTTCTGGACTAGTTTTGTCTCGTAGATATTTTTAATGAGTTTTATCATTTACCCTCGTATCCAAAGACTCAATTTGGAAAATTGTGAGTACTGACGAACTAAGGAACGTTTTTTTAAATTGTTGTAAAATCGGAACCATGTCGCTATTCGCAATTATATTACAAATGTAAATACAGTATAACCTCCTAGAGCGGACACCGACGGGACCACCGATTTTGTCCGTTATACAGAGGTGTCCGCCTAATAGAGGGAGTTACTTTTTTCTGTCAAATATTTGCAAAAAACACCTAAATGAATAAATGAATACATTTATGTTTTAAAATTTTAATTAATGCTTTAGGTACATACTTAAACAATATAAGAACAATTTGAAAATTTATTTTGTTATACCTGCATGTTATTTAAAAAAATCAGTTATAGTTAATTGCCGTGTAAATTTACGCTTGTTTTCTACTATTTTTAATTCAAAGTAAACTTTTAATTTTGAAATTTTTTGATACGCCTCACCATCACCCCGTGTTAAAAGAAAATGTTCGAATCGCTTCAGTTCATCGTTTGCTTCTACATATGACTTTAATTCTTTTTCTGGTGCCACTGCTATAATATCCTCAACTTCTTCATCGTCGCTATCTTCTATATCTACCAGTTCATTTATTGCATTTGTTATGTTTATGTCCGAATCTTCTGTTGAAAGTTGTTCGTCAATTGATGCGTAGTGTTGTAAGTCAATAATTTCTCCACCAATTTTGTTTATTAGAAATGCTAATGGTATATCGTCTTCTGGACCAAATTCTAAATTATTTTCCGTTGACGTAGTAGTTGTTGTTGTAAAACCAGCTTTTGTAAAACAATTTCTAATTGTGGTTTCGGTTACATTTTTCCATGCACAGTCGATCCACGTGATAGCATCCAGCACGTTTATCGATTTTTCCAAAATTGCAAGTGAGGACAACGTATCGATTGCAGATAAAATTCGAGTTAACACAATTTTTCTGAAGAAAACTTTAAAGTTTTGTATTACGCCTTGATCTAAGGGTTGACAAACGGAGGTAGTATTGGCAGGCAAAAAAATAATTTTAATGTTCTTTAATTTAAGCTGGGGATGAGAAGCAGCATTATCTAAAAATAAAATCACTTTTCTGTTTTCTTTTGCATTTTCTATCAAAATTCTGGAGCCAGTTAGACATAATTTCCATCGTCATCCAAGCTTTTTATTAGAAAACCAATCTACTGGATACTGATCTGTCCGTAAGCCCTTGAAACACCGCGGTTTTTGATTTTCCTATTACCAACGGTTTTTCTTTTTCTCCTGCCATATTAGCACATAATAAAATTGTTAACCTATCTTTCGAAATTTTACCACCAACGCACTGTTCATGTTTTAAGTTAAATGTTTTATTCGGCAGAGCTCTGAAATAGAGACCCGTTTCATCAGCATTATACACATTTCGAGGATCATATTCTTGAAGGATTGATGGTAGTTTACTGACCCAGCTGTCAACTTGCTTAGTATCAACGCTAGCAGCTTCTCCACTAATGGATTTAAATGTAATATTATGTCGAATAAGAAATTTTTGAAGCCATCCGTTGGAGCCTTTAAAATCATGACCTAATCCTTTAGCTACTTCAATTGATTTTTGCTTAAGTATTGGACCAGAAATTGGAATGTGTTTACTACGAGCTTTACAAAACCATTGAAATACCAATTCATCAATAACTAAATGTTGAGACCTGGGAAATTTCCTCTTAGAGTTTTCATTTCCATTCTCGTGCCATAATCTCATAAGTTCATCTTTACGTTTTAAAATTTCACTTATTTGTGTCTTTCCCACTAGAAACTTTTTACTTAATACTCTAACACTACTTTTTTCTTTTGCGGCACATTCTAACACTTCAATTTTTTGTTTTAAAGTAAGTGATTTACGTTTAGCCGACATATTGCGTATTATAATAATTTATCAATGGGTATTAAATTTTTTAATAATGATGTGCACAGATTGCTAGCTGAATAATAACTATGCTTGAAGTAACGCAATTTTTATAGTTGTCAATGCATGTAGTATGTATGTACCTATATTAAATTTCTAATCAGTAGAACCAGCAACTGCAAAATTAGCAGATCTCATCGGCATATCTTTGTGTAATAAAATACAATGTAGCTGACGCTATCAGTTGTGGTTAAATTTACATCACTTCAAATATTTATGTCCGTAAACGAGGTTTGTTACAATTTTTTGTACAAAATACGTTGTCCGCGTCCGTTATGGAGAGTGTCCGTTAAGCAGAGGTGAATTTACATAAGAATAATGTAAAAACCATTTGTAAATGAAAAAATGTCCGCAATGTAGAGGTGTCCGCATTAGGGAGGCGTCCGTAAACAGAGGTTTCACTGTACTGTAAAATTTAACTTTTAATTTTCGATGGGCGGGGCTACGGTTTGAAAACAGCCAATGAGAAAATTGCATTCTGAATTAATTTTTAAAGTCGTTTTTTCCAAAATTTATGGCCCAACCGAAAATTTTATTATTTTTATTTTATTAAATTAAAATTAAAGGGTTAAATAAACAATAAAACGAAATTATTCGTAAGCTTTCAGCAATGCTTACTGCTGTCATCAGACGTTTAATAATAATAGTGTAATCTAATTTTAATTTCAAAGGTTAATAAAATATAGTAAAATTTCAATATTTTTATTTTACTATTATTAATACAAAAATTTTATTATTCTTATGCGGCTAATTATCTTTCATAATTAAAAAAAAGAAGTGGAAATCGCAACCCGGGTTGATCTCATCAGAAATCGTTTCTATATATTTTCGGAAATATACCAAATTTTAAACTTTTGTCAAACATGTTTATCAAGATGATTCGTTTTTTTATCATAGTTTATAAGAAATTTTCAATTTTATTTAAATTTAAAACTAGTTTTTATACTTCGTGCAAGCTCATGCAGGCTGGTATGACATTAGTAATAAAAAAGATCCTGTATGTGGTCATCGCATAACCTGTATAATGGAAATTTTGTTTTTTTATCTACATAGTACATAATATGTATTTATTATGTAGATGCACCGGCTAAATGATGACTAATAAAATCTCAAATTAAACAAATTTTTCATTTAATAATACATAATATAATAATTAGCTTATTGCATCACAATTAAAAAAAAGATGTAGATAGTGAGGGGGACTTTCAAAAGCAATGCTATTTTAATTTTAAGTTTAACCCCCTTCCCACCAGCTAGCCCTAATTCGAAGTTTTAAATAACATCCCTTACCTTGCGATACATCAATTTAAAGTTAGAAAAAATTCTAGTTCATCCACAAAAAACAATTGAATTTAGTGGATCCGATTTTGAGTTGGAGGTAAAAATTGAGTAATTATATTCAGAAATTATTAAAATTCATGAAATAACATTTTCAAAATGGTTTCCATTATTTGCCAAACAATATCAATCAACAATAAATCAACAAACAACAAATCTTCCCGGATTTCGTAATATGTTTTTGGACTAATCTGTCTACATTCTTGAGCTATCCTGTTTCTTAGTTTTTGAAGATTTTTGGGAGCAATTTTTTAAATTACCCCAGAGAAAAAATCAAGCAGAGTTAAATTGAGGATTCTCGCCGGCTATTCTATCAAACCTTTTCTACCAATCCATTTGTCAGAAAATTTGTCATCTAATCATTGTATCACATTTAATATAATGTAGAAATGCTCCGCCTTGTTAAAAATGTAAATTTTTTTCAACCAGCAGCATATATTCTTCTTCATTAACTTAATTTTCTAAAAACTGATCGATAAATGGAACAATTTCATTTTCTAATAGATTGTGATACATTTGTCCGGTCAGATTCCTTTCACTAAAAATTGGCCCAATAATGTCATCTTCAAGTATACCAGTTTACATATATTGACCTTTTGAGGATATTTCGTATGATCTTCTTGAAACATGTGCGGATTTGTATTGCCCATGGACTTGAAAGGTAAGGACTGGTAACTGTTCTAAAATTTGCGTGCGCCTTTCCATATCAAACTAAACTAAACCACCAGGTGACGCGGCTTTACTGGAGTAAAGCAAAATAAAAGAACATAACCATACATTTTTGTTTAATATAAAATAAAAGAAATTTATAGTAAATTATAAATAACAAAATAATTAGAAAAAGAAATTTATACATTTAAAATTAAATTTTTGCATAATTTAGACTTTTTATTTTAAATTAAATAAAAATGTATGGTTATGTTCTTTTATTTTGAATCACTCCAGTAAAGCCGCGCCACCGGATAGTTTAGTTCAATTTGATACGGTTAAGCGCACGTTATTTTGGATATTTTAACAAAGGAGATACCAGTCCTTACCTTCTAAGTCCATGGTATTGCCCTAATACCCACAATTGTATTTATTCACAAATCCGTTCAAGAAAAAATTCGATTCGTTGCTGAAACAAATATTTGGGTTATTTTGAATTATCTGGGACTTGGAAACTTCTTATTTCAAAATTGTCTTTGTCAAGTTGTTGGTGAATTTGTATTTTTTTAAGGAAGAAACTTGTTAATTTTTAACATTTTATGCATGGAACCATGTGAAATATCTGTTGACTTAGCAACCTTTTCAGAAGAGGTGTTAGGATTTGGAACAAAATGACCTGATACTTCCATCTACAAAACTTCATTCAAAATTCTGCATTGATTATTAATTTTGTTGCATACGGAACCGATTTCTTCAAATTTTCATATTATCATGTACTGATGGCCTAACAAAATGAAAATACATAGTGTAATCAAAATACTCATATGAATTCATGAATAAATCTGGATATCATTCCTGACGGAATATAACCACTTCTTAGGAAGTTTTCTCTCGATCCTAACTTTAAGGTGGATCACTCCTCATCTCTTGCCATTATTACAGGTGTTTGTGTGTCTTCGCTTCGTTAACTATTTTCTTCCGTTCAACTCTGTTGCTGCACTTCAGCCTCCAATTCTGCATTCCCATCCTCTCTAAGTCTTCCATCATTTTATCCCACCACCTTCCCTTGGTCTTCCTCTTCTTCTTTCATTAGATGGTCTACATTCTATTATTGCTCTTATTGGTTCATTGTCCTCTCTTCGGAATACATGTCCTATCCATCTTATTCTCTGCGTTTTGATGCATTTCACCTCATCTTCATCGCTCATTGCAGTACTCAATTCTGCATTTGTTCTTTATCTCAGTTCGCCTCCAATTATCTTCACGGAGTCTACGATTTTCTAATTACTTTTTGTTCAAATTTCCTCAGCTTTTCTTCCTCGTCTTTTGTACAACATAGGGTTTCCGCTGCGTACATAAGGATTGGTCTTATCAAACTCTTATATATTCTTATTTTGGTTCTTTTGCTTATATTTCTGTTTCTCAGTATGTGTTTGTTAGCATAAAACGCCTTAATCCCCAGTTGTATTCTTTCATTTACTTCTTCTTGTATTTCACTTTTACTATTTATCATGACGCCCAGATACCTAAAGCTACCAGCCTCTTCAAATTTGTATCTACTTGTGCTGAGATCTTGGCATCTGTTTTTACGTCTACTGCCGCATATCACATATTTGGTCTTGTTAACCTATTTTAATTTCGATGGGCGGGGTTACAGTTCAAAAGAGCCAATGAGTAAATTGCAATATAAATAAATTTTTAAAGTCGTTTTTTCCAAAATTTGTGAACAATCCGCAAATTTTATTTTTTTATACGCTGATTAGACCCTCATCTTTCATAATCCACTTTAAAAATGATCAAAATCGGAGTTCAGGTTTTTTACCCGTCCCCCCTAAAGGTAACTACAGAATTGTTCGTAAGTGCAAGAATTTTTTTAAAATTATTTGTTATTTAAAGTTTTGTTTTAAACAAAACATAGCAATATATTACTAAACATACAAATAATAGTCATCACAACACTAAAATAAAACAAATCGTTTTAAAATCAAAAAATAATTTTGCATCATTTATCTGCGTTTGTACCTCTTAAGTTTTCGAGTAATTTACAAATGTTTTTTTTGGGACGGGGGGAAGGTAAAGATAACCTAATTTTGTATCCAAAACAGTTCAAATCGTTTATTCTTTGTTTGTAAATTTTGTTATTATTATTATTATTTGTACATGTTTAGTATCATTATCTTTTTAAAAAAATTTGTTTTCTACGTTTTTTATTTTCTCTTGTACCTTTATTTTGAGTTATTTAAAAAATTAGTTGAGGGGGCTAGATGCATACTACCCTCCGTTTAAAATTTTAAATCGATAATAATCTTAATCGTTTGTGGTGTGTTTGAGCATGATTGTTGTGTAAACCATGAGTTAGTAAACCAAGTGGAAATTTTAACAAAGTAAAATTTTATTGTCCAATAAGAGTGATGAAATGTATCGTAATGTCAAAATTGAAAGGTTAGGTTAGCTGTCATTCGAGGTAAACGTTAACATTTTCAGGTAAAGTAAGCTTCAGAAACTCCTGATCATTCTAATGACTGATGACTTTCTTCTTTGTCAGCCCTTTAGCCCACTCCTGGGCATCAGCCTCTTTCTCTAAGAGAAAGGTTTACAGCATTAAGACCCCGCGGCTGCTTAGTCCGGGTTGGGGAATTTGCCGGAAACCCTTTACTATTGTTGTTGTTGTTGTTGTTGTTGGCAGTCATCAACTCAGGGGGACCGCCGGTTTTACGTTCCCTCCGAAGCATGGGAGACGGTCACGGATAGAAAGAGTCAGAAAGAACATTTTCCTTACTAGACTCCTCCCGGGATCGAACCGGGTGCCTTTGCATCAGTAGTTGATCGCTCTAACTACTAGGCCAAGACCGTCTCCTTTGATTGAAGACTGAGGGTTCCTATTAAAAATATCCCTGAAATCATGCAGATCTCCAAAATATACATGTTAATGGCATGGAATCTGGGTGCTATATAGTTGCCAAATGCATTGACAAGGACATAATTGCAGATATGATGCTTTTAATCATAATGATGGTAAGTAAGCACCAATGAGAGAAACCGCGCTAGGTATTTTGTTTTCAAAAGAATATTGAATTCAAACTACATTTAAAATAAATAAACCTCAACTATAGCTACTCTCATTGGTGCTTTTTTAGGTTTTTCTGATTGGAGACATATCTGTAAAAATGTTCTTGTAATGGATTGAGGTGTAGTACAGAAATTTAATTTAACACGAATATTTAAATTCATGGGATTTATATTTTAAGTACCCTTAAACCTGTTTTTGTGCGGGTAATAGGGACTGCATAAAAGAAATCCTTTAAAAAATAAAATTTTTTATTCGTACTACGCATTTGATGGAATTTTTATATCGCACAAAATAAATCGCACATGAACAATTCCACATATAAAAACCGCATAAAAACAGGTTTGACTCTAAAGTCAAAATGTATGTAACATTTTTAGAAAGTAATGTATAAATTGACGTAACATCGACTTTAAAGAATTCCAAAATTTAAAACAATTTTTTTTGGGCGCCATTAATACTGTTTTATTTTCAGGTTTACTTACAAGATGAAGAAATACTTTAAATTATTTTTTCAAAGGATTTTAAAAGATTTTCGACAAAAAGAACTTTTACCTTTAAAGTTATTATTTTTTCTACATGCTTCGAGTAAGTTCCAAAGACTCCAACCAAAAACTAAAATTCAAATCCAGTTTTGACCGAAATTAAATTTATTTTTAGCAATTTTGGTTCTCTATCCATACCTCACCATTCACATGAGAGAACTTGGAATAAACGTAGAAGAAACTGCCATCATGTCTGCGGTTACACCAGTTGTTAGTATTTTAATGCCGCCCATCGCAGGGGTCGTAGCTGATAAACTTGGAAACTTCAAGGTGAGAATGCAATTTCAATAACAAAATGTTTTAATGTAACGTTATTTCATTCCAGTTGATGTTGGCAATTTTTTCAGCACTGAGTGGGACATCCGCTTTATTTTTATTGTTAGTTCCTGTTGGTAGAATTACCGAAAGTTATCCCAAAGAAGTAATTTTTGGATTGTCGTGCACATCAAATTCGCCAATCAGGCTATCGCTGTACGAAGAATATCCGTGTACGCTGTTAAACCAAAATCGCACGTCCAAAACAGATGTGAATCTAGAAGCATGTGGTTTTGTGTGTCAAGCAATTACCGACGAACGAGATTCTAAAGCAATTTTGAGTGCAAAAAAATATGGAGTTCAAATGCATAACATCAAGCAAAATACATCGATTACGTTAACCTACGAGCTGAATCCAAAATTGCCAGTTTCTTCTGAAAGCACAGGAAGAAGGTTTAAAAATGATAAACTTTATTTAAGTTCCATACGAAAATTATCGTTAAATTCATATTTTTTCCCAACTCCTTCTTTATTTAACTTTTCTTGTGGTTACTTAAGAGATTCGATTTCTACTAAAAATGAAACAGACAACACAGTTGCATGCATGTTTGGAAGCAAAGATCAATTTAAACAATTGGATAATATTCCAAGAGAACAGTTTTTGACACAAATTGGAATAAAAGTTCAAAATCAATCCATCAACGATAAAGACGAAAAGAGATACATGTATAATATGTACACTTCCAAAAGTGGGGTTAACCTTGAGAGCTCCACTTGTATTGACAATTTTCCAAAAAATAAAGAATTTATTAGCATTAGTGTTCCGTTGCACGGTAAAAACGATAGCGAACTGTACAAAAACTTGGATTTAGGAAGCTGTGCCCCTAGATGTATTGCGACCGCCCCAAGAAGCAATGTTTGTTCTAACCAAAAAGCTGTAATAGAATTAAATATAAGATTAACTTTTTGGAGCTATTTTGCCGTGAGGGTTTTTTTAGGAATGATAAGTGGAACTGCATTCGCCATGTTTGAAGGAGCTGTAATTGCTATTCTAAGAGAACAAAAAGCAGATTATGGAATGCAAAGGATATATGCTACTATTGGCGGAATGATCAGCTCACCTATCTCGGGATTATTAATAGATTATGCAAGTAAAGGAAAAGATCACGCAGATTTTAGGTAACGTTTCATTCAAAATTATATTTTTATTAACCCATTACTTTTCAGACCCATATTTTATTTTTATGCAATTTTGAAAATAAGCAGTGCGGTTTTGATGTTATTTATGGATTTAAAATTTAAAACTCCAGCTAATCATGTCATGTCTGATGTTTTACATGTTTTAAAGAAAGTCGAGTTAATTGGTCTTCTTATTATATGCTTTCTATTAGGTAAAAAAATGATACTCTTAATGCAAGGTTTGGATATTGGAATAAATTTGGGAATTTGGTGCATCCTTTTCCCAGATTTATTCTAATTCTATTAGGTACATAAATTGTCTGTTTGGCAATTAAAATTTTTTTTTATTATATAGGTACCGCTTGGGGATACATCGAGTCTTTTCTGTTCTGGTTATTGCAAGATTTAGGTGCAACAAAATCGTTGATGGGAATAACCATCACTGTTGGTGGTATCGCTGGTATTCCACTTTTAGTGTTATCTGGGCCAATAGTTAAACGAATAGGTCACGCAAATGTAATACTTATTGGATTTATGTTTTACACTATCCGTTTACTTGGCTATTCCTTAATATATAATCCATGGTTATGTTTAATATTTGAAGCTATGGAAAGTATAACCAGCTCCTTAACTTTTACTGCTATTGTTACTTATGCAGCAAAATTATCAACGGTAACAACGGATAGTAGCGTTCAGGGCTTAATCGGTGGTCTTTACTTTGGAGTAGGTTGGTACATCATTTAATGTTTTAATTGATATTGTAATTAATCATAATATATCAATGACAGGAAAGGGAGCAGGAAGTTTAGTTGGCGGATATTTAATCAAAGGTTATGGTATCAGAGACACTTTTCGGATATTCTCCGTATCAAATGCCGTTGTTGGAATAACCTACTTTTTCTTTAATTACTTCTATATTCGAAAAAGATCTCCAGAAAACCCAGACATAGCAAAACAAAACTCAATAGAAGCTATAGAAGAAAGCAAAACAACCCCTAAAGATAACACAAACAATCCCCAACCAAAATCCGTTTTAAAGGAAGAACCATTATCGTATGAAGATGCATTTACAAATCTGGGTTTTGAAGATACGGAATTAGAAAATACTGTACATGATAAACTGTAATATAGTCCAGAAAATTAAACAAAAATATTTTTTAATCTGATGCATTTATAAGAGCAATTAAGTCTAAGTGCATGTCGCCAGCCCGTCCCTCATTTCGAGTTTTTTATTCAAAAAAGTCTAAATCGTTTGTGCATGATTGTGCATTGTTTATTTTCGTTTGTACCTCTTTCGTTTCAGAATTATTTGAAAATTTAGTTTTAAGGGGCTAGAGACATGCTAGCCCCCCCCCCCATTCATAATTTTGATTCTAAAATGGTCTTAATCGTTTGTGCATGATTGTGCATCGTATATTATCGTTTGTATCTCTTTTGTTTTCGCGTAATTGAAAGAACTTTTGGGGAAGGAAGCTGGAGATATGCTAAATTTGAACTTTGAATTCAAAATTGTTCAGATCGTTTGTTCCCTGTGTTTTTTTTAACCGAATAACGAATTCTTTGATTTTTTGATATACGGATAATCGATTTTAGATTGAAAATGGTCTTAATCGTTTGTGCATGATTGTGCATCGTTTATTTTCCTTTGTACCTCTTTTGGGGTAGGGTTCGATTTACCGGACTCAAAAATACACTTTTTCCTATAGAAATGGCTTTACCAAACGAAAGAACACAAAAATACAAGCTTTTTAAGGTGAGGATCAATCTTGTCGGGGTTGTAATAAGGCCACAATTTAATTTTGAAAATTGCAATTTTCCCATAAGAAATACATGTAAGTGTATTATTGCGTAATATTACGCAATAATATTGTTGCATCCGCAACAATACGAGCTGGTTGAAAACGAAGATCAAGGGCAACACGTTTGTATAAATTTGTGTTTTTGTGGGCGAAGGTAATTCTAAATTACCTCAAGCTCCCATTCCAATTTAATGAACTATTAATTGAATTTATAAATTGATACATTTTTTTCACTTACGTATTTAAAAAAATATTTTAAAATAAATAATTGTTTTTATGCTAAGCTTTATTTTGCAGTTTTGAAATTTTAAGTTTTATGTTTTTAATTTAATTTATTTAAAAAGAATAAAAGTGTGGGCTTTAATCAAGTATGTCTATAGATTTAAATGTTTTGTAAGATTTGAAACCGAAGGCTGCATGGAAGAAATTGTCTGCAGTCGAAATCTTTGCATTTTATTTTCCTTTTTATGTAGTATTAACATAAAGCTTCTTCCGACTAGGAAGCAGGAGGCCCTAGTTCAAATCCTGGTCGCATCAGATACGCTTCTGTGAGCAAAGGTCCAATATCAATGTAGTATGGGCTTAGGGTAAAGTAACAGGAAACAAAACCATTAATTGTTGTGCTCCTTACTAGTTAAGAAATTTGAAACTTTAAAAATTTAGGAATAATAAATGCATTTTGAAAGAGAAGTTACATTTTCCTAGCTTTCGTGAAAAACCCGCCACTGATAATATGTAGATAATGCATAATTTTATTATTCGTTCTTGAATAGGTATACTGTAATTCTTTGTTAATAACTTTTATTTTAATTTAATTAATTAATTATGGCTAATTAATTTACACTTGTATTAAGTTTTTACTTTATTACAGATGTCGGTGAATTTTGCAATGGATTTTTAGAATTCCATTTTATTTTCCAGAATGTCAAGAAGAATGTAAAGGTTTTGAAATCATCCTCGAAGGACTCTGTAAACCCGGTTTAATTTGTTGTGCCCCTGATTGGTGAAAATCACAAACCGTTTAAGCGTCTTTTTATTACAATTTTCCTTTCAAACATCGTACGGTTAATAGAGCGTTATTAATTATATTTTGCGTTTTATTGCCGGACTGGCGCCCGATTTTTCTCCATTTTTAGTTTGTGTCATCTAAGCATATTTGAGCCATCAACGCAGGTAAGGTGCTACGACAGTTTATTACGAACCGCGTACTCGCGATCCACACTACTCGGAACTGTGTACTAAATATACAAAGCTAGCTTCTTACAGTACCATCGAGAACAAGAGGCAGTGTAAGCGGAAAAACCCGCATATAGCGCTACAAACAATCAAAATTTGATGATATGTTTGGCATCTCAGACTACAAACTCGTTTAGTGCTATCTGGACCTATTCCTCAGTATACCTCAAGCCAACCCCTTATGATACAGAAATTTTCGAAACATTGACCAATATGCTTTGTCGTTGGACGTTAGTAATATCAATTGGCTCCACAGCGTTGATTAACAGGAAATTTCAACCCATCTTGTCGGATAGTACAGCGCTATTTGACTCTCGTGCTCCATTACACATGATCAAGTTTGGAACTGCCAAGCCTACTGGCTAGCTAACGGACATTAAACTCCTGATCAAGCTTAGAGAACAAGTATACAAAAAGTTTGTTAGAACTAAGAATGTGAACAATTTTGCATCCTATCAAGAGCTACGTAACTTAGTATCCCAGGCAACCAAAAATGAAAAAAAAACATTCTATAAATACGAAATCGAAGCTTGCGACAAGAATCCCAAGAAACTGTTGACGTTCTTCGAACGTGGCTATATTCATCGCAAACCTATGAACAAAGCTGATTCTTGATTCTGCTAGTTCTTCTCTACTGTCTCGTTAGTTTAACCGACCTCATCAACGCATGTTTGGTAAACTCAATTGTACCGGTTGTCTGAAAGAAATCCTTTATTCTTCCTATTCCTAAAGTGCCCAACGCCAGAAAATTTGAAAATCTTCCTTAATAATTATAGGCATTTTTATTATCTATATTAAATGAAAAATTCATAAAGAATAATTTAGTCATAATTGAGTTAGCACTTACTTGGAAAAAATGAAATAATAGAAATAAAATGAATAATCAGACTCATAAAATATATATTTATTATACTAGGCATTCCAGATGATTCAATAAAAATCAAAAATTGAGCTGTACAAGAATTTTGCAAACATTTTTTAACAATGAAGTTAACAAAATAACTTATCACCGATTTACAGTTCTTCCTCACTTGTTTATAATCTTTTTAATAAAATACTTTTAAATCATCCCCATTGGTTATAATTATTTCTTAATCAAACACTCTTTTGATTATAAAAGTCAATGTATTAAAAAAAATATGTTTTACAAGGTATTTGTATTAATTATTTCTTACTTCCAGTTATGTTCTAAAAATAAAATACATTTATAATCTCAAGATCAAGAATCTGCACCAAAAGACCAAAAACATTTATTTAATCCTAATTTACAGAACAAAATTTCGTAATAGAATATTAATTTTTAAATGCATTGATTTGAGGATTCTCTATTTACACTGAAAAACTATCATAATTTCAACATTTCTTGTGCAATTGGACAATTTTTCATTTTATTTAATGTTTCGACAACATCCATTTGCTTTTTAAGCTCCTCCATATGCACTGAATCGATGCATGGTAATTCAACTTTTGGAGGAACATTAAAATCAGGAACTGTTCAATTACACTTTCAAGTCATATTTTGACATCGGCGATTCAACTCCTTAATTTCAAGCTTACTCTGTTTATGCATCAAGTTTTCTATTGATATAGTGTATTTTTCTCAACGGTCTAATAATTGTATCTGCAGGTCACTTACAGAAAGCTTAGATTCTCTCAAGTCATCCATCTTTGTTAAAATTGCACTAAAAGTATCGTCAATTACCTCCATCTTTATACGTTTAAAAGGCTTCTCATTAGATTCCCGAAGAGCTATAACTCCCAACTAAAAATATACAACATTAATAGTATAATAAAATATTAAACAAAAATTTTACCTAAATTCACATCAATTAAATAATGCTCGCAGCTACATCTGGTTTCGTTTTCATAACTTTTAATTGCAAAGTGCCTTTATTGTGCTTCTATCAGAAAGAAAAACCAAAAGAAACGAGTTGAAACTTGGCCCTTTATATTGGAGGTAACTATTAAATCCAAAAAAACTGAAACATACGATAATTAAGAAATATATTTTTCTTTCAACATTTAAAATATTCAAGTCGATTTCCAAAATTTCATTTACTTGAATATTTTTAAACCTTGATGAGGCACATCTCATACATTTATAATTCGTTATTAATTTAATTAATTAAAATCAACACAAAATTTAGTACGATCTTCAAAATTCACAATACATAAAACTGTCAAATTGTTCAAACAATTTTAGGTTATACGTAATATTTGTTTTTATTTTAAATACTACCGTAATGTATTTATAAAAAGTGCTTACTTTATAAAAATATGGTTTAACATTAAATTCTTCAAATTAAATCTAATCAAAATTGAAAAACTAAAAACAGTTATAACCTAAAACGGTTATCACAACAAACTACGCAGTCATCTGGCGACCACATGTAGAACTATATAATTTACACGGCATTTGAACGGGCGATTGTGATTTCCACCGTTGGCCAAGGAATTTTAAAATTGAATATATAAATTCCACCGCTTCAATATAAAAATACTACAAAATTTGCATGTAATGCGTTTCTATTGGTGAATTACTTCAAACTAACCAAAAATAATCGTTTTTAAAGCCGATTATTGCATTTAAATCTAAAGTGAATTCATTGAAAATTAGATTTTTAATTATTTCCTACCAGGCTCACAAATCCTGGCTACGCCATTGCATCAATACAGCATTTTTATACCTAATGAAAAAAAGTAATTTTTATATTCAATTTAATTTCCCTTTGTTAAAACACGTACATTAAAAATTTTTTTTATTTCATTTAAAAATTTTGCTTTGAAGGCCAATAAAATATAGGGCAACAAGTAAAGTAAACAGCAGGCAAACCAGGGCACGAAAAATAAAATTTTTTGATGTTTCAAATATCAATACAAAAATTAAAAAAATATATACACTTCATCAACCTGAATGCATATTCGAAATTTAGTTTTTTTTTTGAAAAAGATCTACAAAAAGTTAACATTCGGCAAATCAATATGATTACACCAGATTTATTTAAAGGCTAAATTATGTAACATATCAAAACTTGTTAGTTCCCGTTAGGGACAGCTTTAATTTAAAACAATTTGCACCAAAAGTATGCTTTCAAAACTAATTTGCTCTCCGAATTGGGCCGTTAGTTTTTTTGTTAAGTAGTTTAGTATAAAAGATACAGGGTTTGCAACAAAAACGAAAAAATAAAACTTGGAAATTTTTTGGCATTTCTTCTCTTAATTTAATTCATAACTCAAAATCCGTTTATTCCAGACAATAGGAGGTTATAAACTAATTTGTCGATAAGTAAATTGTCTTTAAAAAATCAATAACCTATTAATACCATAAAATCAATATTAACGGTGATATGGTCGTTTGAAGACAGATATTCAAAAAATTGTTTTAAAGAGGGTACCCCCCAAGGGTTTCGACTTGAACAAAAATTTTATTTAAAAATTTGTCTTAGAAAAGTGTCCTTTATCACCACCTCAAAGGTTCTCCACGGTCACGGAGACACCCTGTATATTATTATCATAAAAAACTCTTGAACTTAATAAATAATGAACTTAATAATTTTGATATTCATTTTATTACGTTATTAATTTTTTTTAGTCGTTAACTTGATTCTGATTATAAGGGGGGGGGCTAAATGCCTTAAAATAAATTTGTTTATTCCGCCCGGGCTCGAACTATAATTAAATGTGCAAACATTATTTTTCTGAACAATATAAATTGTAGATTAGGTGTACCTTTTTTTGATGAATTTTAGAAGTTTTCCCTTTTTTCGTCGGTATTTTGTCACTCATTTCAATTTCAAATATTTTTTGTTTTTTTTTGAAAATCTGCTTTACTTGAAATAAAAATTGCATGTACCTTTTTCTTGATTAGATTCACATATATCCTTTTGTCTCCTAATCGAATTTAGCCCCAAATTTATCAGAACTGCATCTGCTTAAAAAATAATACTTATAAATTTCTCCATACACAGAAAAATTTTTACTGTTCTCAAGTAATTTTTACTTCAAATTGAGGAAAAAATGCACCGAACATCAATTTTAAGTAAATTTTACATCAATTGAAGTAAAATTTAGTACTATTACAGTAGTAAAATTTACTTCAAATTTGTGCAAGCGTAAAAATTTTTCCATGTGCTTTTATATTTTTAGCAAGAACATACCACCCCTTAAATGTACCTGAACCTTGTCGTGGTAAGGGGCTTGTGAGTTCTGAGGAAACGGTAGGCGTGTACCTGTTAGGATGCGGGCCGGGGACTTAAAACTCCCCTGCTTCGGTCTGCTTTGGCAGTTGGGTACGGCCGGGGCCTAAAACCTTTGTGCTTAGCCATACAGCTGTCAATAAACCGGGATGACGGCTACCGTGGAGGATCCGGACGAATACAGGTACCTGCGTGTTTTTGCCGTGCGCGGTGACCCGTACGGGGGGATGAAGGGATCCTGGTGGCTGAGCCCGCCCGGGAGCGGATGTAGTTCTCCTGGGCCTGGCAACACTCCACTTTGGCCTGGATTTCCTCTCAAACGGGAGGTCAGGACTAGTCCACCCTGATCAATCGGCTGTGCTGTTCCGTCAGAGGTTCAGCTGGACGAGTGTTTAGGCGAGGATGGGGTGCCAAGGTACCACACCTCGTCGGATGCTATATCTCTCGAGTAGCCCTGGCGCTAATGCAGCGTCCCAATATATGAGGCTCCGGGGAGGGTGGGGAGCTCTGAGAGATGAAAACTGTTTCTTTACATGGATTCCGAAGCAATACCAAAAAAACCAGCTGAAGTATCAGCTACAACACAGGAAGGTGCGTCCCTTGAGGATACCCTTCCTAATCAGACGGGTGCGTCCAACCAGGATACCCCGTCTCTTAGCGCCGCAAATCCCGAACCTCCCAAGCGGAGGACTCGAGTCTGCGGCGCAGAAGCCAAAAGGCGAAGAAGGGCCCGACAAGCGTTGGAAGCTAACGCTTCCACCTCGAAGCAAGGCCCCATGACCACTGCACACGAGCGGGCTAGGTTTAACCAACCTCCCGCTCGTGGTGGTGCAAAGAAAACTAGGCAGCCAGCCAAAGATGAGGCTACCAAAAAAAGGCTCCGGTCGCATGATTCCCTTCCCTCACCCTCGAGCAATCAAGGGAAGAGGGCGAAGACCACACGACCGGAAGCTAAGAACACAAAAGAGCGGACAATGTGTCCTACAGGAGGCGGCCGGAAGGCACCTCCGTGTGGCAATAATTGATCGCTCGAACCTCCTGGGCAAGCTCGATGAGTCCCAGGCAGGTAAGTAGAAACCAGCCTCACCGCTGCCCTTGATACCTTCATCATGGCAGCGGAGAATGAAGCAAAACCAGCACCCACATTCGGGGGCTATATCACTCAGGGCAGATCCTTCGGATCACCTGCAGTGATCAAGGCTCGCTAGAATGGCTGCGAACCACCATAGCGAACCTCCCACCACTATGGGAGGGGGCTAAACTTGACGTGGTCCAGGTGGATGAGCTACCGAGGCTAACCAAGGTCACCCTTTGGGTCCCTGGGGAACCAGAGCCCACTGAGGCTGTCATAAGGCGCCTCGTTGCCCAAAACACATGGGCTAAAGTAAAGGAATGGTGTGTCTTTGTCGACACGGACAAGGACGAGCCGAAAGGCAAACTTCTTGTCTTCGGTGCTGGCCAAGAGGACAGCGCCACCATCAGAGCCAAAGGAGAGAGGTTAAACTACAAGTTTACCTCACTCAAGGTTAAGTTGCAGAAGATGGAAGATCCTCCCACTTCTGCAACTACAACGACGCCAACGGCCCCTGCCACTCCCATGGAGACGGATGTAAATCCGAAGGCGGCGCCCGGAAGCGAAACAAGCCAGTAAGCTCACAAGGTAGGCCCAATGGCTTCCTTGGCTAACTGGAGTTTGTTACAAGCAAACCTGCAACATTGTCGGGGGGCAGTAGCAACTCTATGCCGCCACCTTGACAGTTGCAAGGACACAATCGCTCTTATTCAAGAGCCATGGTCAGTAAAATCCACCATACGAGGTTTTGCAAAATTAAATGGTACTATTTTACAGGTAACACCACAAATAGAACTAGGACATGTATATACATACCTAGCACCATCCAGGCTAACCTTTTGCCGCAGTTTAGCGACTGCGATTTAACAGCAGTTCGCATTGGCTGTGACTTCGGGAATGGCCAAGTGGACGTCATTTTGGCATCCATCTACCTCCCGATAGATTCGCCGGAGCTACCACCTCCCCGGAGGATGGTGGATCTCGTGAACTATTGCGAGCAACACCAGACCCACCTCATAATTGGCTGCGACTCCAACGCTCACCATACCGCATGGGGGAGCAAGGACTGCAACAATCGAGGTAAGTCCCTATTAGAATACTTTATTAGTACTAACTTAGTAATCCTTAACCGAGGGACACCCTACCTTCTATGCGTCTCCCCACCGCAACTCTGTAATTGATATTACCACTGCGTCGTTAAGTATTTCAAATTATATATATGACTGGCACGTGTCCAACAAACTGACAATGTCAGATCATAGATGGATCTGCTTCAAAATGAAAGCAATGGCAGTGGAACCCCGCCAGTACAGGAACCCTAGGAAGGTTAACAGGTTGCTCTTTACAGAACACCTCACCTTGTCCTTGGGAACAGACGTACTGGCGGGGCTTTCCACAAAGAAAAACTAACAACCACTGAGGAGATTGAACAGTATGCAAGCGAGCTGCAGAACTCCCTCACAAACGCTTACGAGCTTTCGTGTCCGCTGCAGACGGCTGGACTACGGGGTCGAGCGACACCTTGGTGGTGCTCGGAACTCGACCAGCTGAAAAAAGCAGCACGGAAGCTCTACAACAAGGCGCAGCACTCTAAAAGAGACTCTGACTGGGCGGCCTTCAAGGCGAGACGGTCGGAGTACAAAAGTGTAATACGCCAAAAACAACGTGAATCATGGAGAGTCTTCTGCAGCGGCGTTGAGTCGACCGCTGCTGCAGCTAGACTAAACAAGATCATCTCCAAAGATCCACAACAGCAGCCAGGCAGCCTTCAGCGAGAGGATGGAACGTACACGGAAACACTCTCGCAAACTGCCGAAATACTGCTACACACACACTTTCCCAATAGTAAGATAGTCCCAGATTTTGATTGGACTGGCATTAGAACTCAGCCACCAACTGAGACTAATTGGGAAATTGCAGATGGGGTTGTTAATGAATCCAAAACGGCATGGGCCATTAAAACCTTTAGCCCTTTCAAATCACCGGGGCCTGACAGGGTGTTTCCAGCCCTACTTCAATGGGGCCTGGAACACCTGCTGGAGCACCTGGTCAAAATGTTCAAGGCGTGCATTGCGCACGGCTACATACCAAAGGAATGGCGAAGAGTCCGGGTTATCTTCATACCCAAGCCGGGCAGAAGTGACTACTCTCTACCCAAATCCTTCAGACCAATCAGTTTGACTTCGTTTTTCCTAAAAACGTTAGAAAAACTGTGCGAGAGAGAGATCCGCGATACGGTTCTGGTCCACAGACCGCTACATGCGAATCAACACGCATACACCCGGGAGATCGACTGAAACGGCGCTTCACAAGGTTGTGGAGCACGTCGAAAGATCGCTGTGCTACAAAGAGTGCACCCTAGGGGCGTTTATTGATATAGAAGGGCCTTTGATAAACCACCTTCAACAGCATAAATGCTGCACTTCACCGATATGGAGTTCCCACGACCATCGCAAAATGGATCAGTTTTATACTGAAGTGGAGAGCCGTAGAGGTGAATGTTGCAGACACAAAATTAAGGGCGTGGTTGTTAAGGGCTGTCCTCAGGAGGGTGCTCTCTCCACTACTTTGGAACATGGTGGTAGACAGCCTTCTGCAACGCCTCAATGACAAGGGTTTTCATACCGTAGGTTATGCAGATGATATTACCATACTGCTTAGGGGAAAATTTGAGAATGTAGTTTGCGAACGAATGCAGGCAGCTCTCAAAATTTTAGAAAATTGGTGCACCGAGCACTGTCTCTCTGTCAACCCAGCGAAGACAGAGCTAGTGCTATTCACCAACAAAAGAAAGCTGAAGAGCATGACAATGCCCAGCCTAATGGGAATTCCCCTAAAACTAGCAAACGAGGTCAAGTACCTGGGTCTAATACTTGACAGGAAGCTAAATTGGGGAAAACACCTACAAAACAAACTTGGGAAAGCGGGGATGGCCTTCTGGCAGTGCCGAAGGGCAATGGGACGGTCATGGGGTCTTACCCCTAAAATCACCCTTTGGCTCTACACTGCGATTGTCAGACCTATGCTTTGCTACGGGGCCCTAGTCTGGTGGCCCAGAACCAGGCTGGTAACAGCGGCATCCTCCCTGCACCGAATTCAGAGACTTGTCTGTCTGTCTGTGACCGGAGTGATGCGAACGGCTCCCACTGCGGCGCTTGAGTCCCTTCTCTGCCTCCCTCCACTTGATCTTCATGTGCAGGAGATGGCGGTTAGGGCCGCTCTTAGACTACGCAGCTGGCGGCTATGGAATGGCGGGCGAGGAGCTGTTGGTCACATGCGGATTCTGGATGGCTACCTCGAGGAGGTGCCCCTCCTGCATCTGGAGCCCGACAGAATTCCCCGCATATATATTCAATAGGAAGTTCGACATCCTACTGAATCCAACAGAGACCTGTGAATATGACATTCGTCTATTTTCAGATGGCTCCAAAAACGATGTGGGTTCAGGGCAGGAATATTTTCTGCCGAACTCGACCTAAACATAAGCATACCGCTGGGTACACATATATCAGTCTTCCAGACGGAATTGGTTGGTATATTACACTGCGCACGAATAATCAAGGAAAAAAGTATCCGTGATAAAAATATCCAGATATCCACAGACAGTAGGGCGGCTCTCCTGGCACTCAGGAGTCAAAAGGTCACCTCTGGTCTGGTGCTCGAATGTATTCGGGCACTAAATGAGATATCAACTTCAAACAGTCTCTCCCTTAGTTGGGTTAAGGGACACCAAGGCAACGAGGGTAACGAAAAGGCAGACGAGCTGGCAAGAAACGGCACAAACAGCCTTCCCTGCGGCCCTGAGCCGATGATAATGCCAGCTGTCAAATTCCTTAACAACCTTCTGAAACAGTATACCCTAAACCTGCACTCCAGCAGGTGGGCAAATGAAACCGAATGTAGACAGGCGAGGGCTGCGATAAGAACACCCTCAAATAAACATTCTAAATATTACTTGAAACTGTCCAGAGTCAATCTACGGACAATTGCAGGGATCTTGACTGGACACTGCAAGTTAAACAAACACCTCAACACAATGGGAATCGTAGATAGCCCTACATGTCGAGGTTGCAATGAAACGGACGAAACAGCTGAGCATGTGCTATGTCACTGCCCAGCACTGGCGTCGAAATGAGGTGCCATGTTAGGGGACTTCTGGCCTGATATGGCCAGAATTAGTGACACCCCACCCGCCAAAATCCTTGAATTTGCCTTATCGGTGGGTTGGCTCGAGGAGTGACGGGGAGGGGGGCGCTATAACGGAGGTAGTACAATGGGCCCGGTTTAGCGGCCTAAGTGCGCGTGGGGAGCTTTGCTCCCTGCCCTCCTACCTAAAATCCAGAATCCAGAATCCAGAAGAACATACCATAAACTATGGAACATACCATAAACTATGGAACATACCATCAGGACCATCAAGATTCTCTTCTACTAATATATATTTTCTTCAAAATATATTTCTGCCAGTGATTTTTCCTTATACTCGGTTGGACATCCTTTTTCTATCATGAAAAGTATTTTAGATACCTTTGAAGTCTGATAAATATCAACCGGAAGTTTAAATTGATACTAATAAATAAAGTAAATAATTGTCTAAACCTTAATTTATTCTTACTTAAAAAATTATTCGTAATCTTTTATTTTCAAAAATTGAACATCCCCGATTCTTCTTCTGTTAAATACTATCAGCATAGATAAAGTGCAATGCACTAAATCTTTGTATGTAGATTTATTATCTGACGGTCATTGGCATGGTTGTTAGCGCGATGAACTGCTAAGGTAGGACTCCCCGGTTCGCATCCGGGTAGAGTTCACTTTGTAATGCCGTCTTCGTGCTTCGGAAGGCACGTAAAGACGGTGGTCCTCTCACAAGATGCTTGCAACATCTTTGAGATATTAATTGCTATAGTACCCTCTTGAGGGGACAGGTAAACGACCTTGGTTGTATCCTTAATACATAAGGAAGCCCGAAATATATATATAGATTTATTATCCTGTTTATCCAAAAATAACTGTTTGCACTTATTTGCCGTAATAAGCGTTTCCTCTTGAAATTTCTTAATACCACTAACTAAGGGAACAAGCAGTGGTTTATTCCATCGTTTTTTCTGCATTTCTTTGTTTGCAAGAAATATTCAAATTCAATATTCCACCTAGATTCCACTAATTTTTTGAAATTTTTGATGTCATTTAACCATATTTTAAATTCGGAAGTAGATTCGCATTGAAAACCAAGACTTTCTTGTAATACAAGATGTGTTAATTCATCGCACGCAAATTTTAATGATGTACCCAAATGCACGGCTAAACTGGAAGTCTTAAAGGTCTTTTTAAGAGGATCGTATCCAACAATATTTCTTACAGCGGACAATACGATCTCGAAACATTTTGGACAAAGTATGTCATTGAAGGGGACCTAATGGAGTGGTGAAGCGCCACTTAAAGCCTCTCCCACTCATTTCCTACTCGCACCTCCAAGTTGGTGGTCCCTGGTAACCTGCGGAGGACTCCCAGAGATCGGGTAATCAACCCCGGTGGATGGGAACAATCTGCAGGGCTAACGCGAGAGGGAGAACTCCTTCGGGTTGGGCGTGAGGCCAGCACCCTCACACCGTAAAAAGTTAAAAATGCTAAAAATCTTATTACCAAGCCTCGGAATACGGACGGTCAAAACGGAAAACGAAAGTGCAAACGGAAACGGAATATGAATTTTGGTACATGGAACGTTCAGGGTATAAATAAAAAAATGGAAGAAGTACTCAGAGAAATGAAAACATACGACATCGATATTGCCTCCCTCACAGAAACCAAGAAAAAGGGAATTGGAACAGAGGAGACTCAAAACTATGTTCATATATTTAGCGGAGTTCCTAAAGAGGAAAGAGCAAAGTGCGGCGTATCCATCGTAATAAAAAAGAACCTAAAAAGATTCATAACCAGTTGGAATCAAATAAACGAGAGAATCATAAAGGTAGAGATGACTCTTAAGGGACACGACCTGGCAATATTTGGTATCTATGCTCCTAACCAAGATGCTGCAGAAATCATCAAAGAAACCTTCTTCGAAGAGCTCGGAGAATTGCTGGATGAGGTAAGCAATCGGAGAGAAATTATACTATTGGGAGATTTCAATAGTAGAACAGGATTTCAACTAAATGACCCGATTGTAGGCAGATATGGAGAGGAGACCAAAAACAGCAATGGAGAAAAGCTTATATTATTGTGCCAACAACAAAATTTGAAAATCACTAACGGGTTCTGGAAGCATAAAGATATCCATAAATATACATGGAGACAACCCACCCGCCAACTCAAGTCGATAATCGATTACGTTATTGTGCGCCAAAGAAGTCGACTTACGATTAGCGATGTGAGGGTTAAAAGGGGCGCTGAGTGTGGATCGGACCACCATTTATTAAGGGCTTCGATCTTCTTCCCGTTCGTACACTTCGACAAACCACAGAAGGAAGATATATCATCCAACGAAATAAGCAACATCAAATATAATCTGCTAGGCCTAGAACAAGATTCAACAAAGTTTCTGTACCAACTTAGACTTGCCAATAAACTCAAAAATGTTCAAATTAGTACTGCCGAAGAAACATACTGCCAAATCAAAGAATGCATGCATGAAGCCGCAAAGGAAGCATTGGGAGAGGTGACAATAGGCAAAATAAAGGAAAGAAAGGTTCCATGGTGGAATAAGGATATCGAAAATCTGGTGATGCAAAAGAAGAGAGCCTATACGATATGGTTAGCAACTAATAGTATTGTAGATAGAGAAAATTACAAAAGGCTCAGACGCGCAGTTAAAGTGGCCACAACAGAGGCAGAAAACCAATGCTGGCAGGAAAGATGTACCAAAATAAACAACCTTACGGGAAATACTAAAGCAAATCAAGCATGGAAAATGCTAAAGAATATAAGAAGAAATGTCAAAGACAACGGTAAGATTTCACCCATAAGTATGGAAAAGTGGAGGAATTATTACAAGGGATTGCTTACAGAGGATAGGAAAGAATTTGAACATGAGGAAAAAGAAAGACTAACATTAGACCCAGAAGAAGAACCTGAAAATATAGAAGTACATGAAGTCAAGAAAGCTCTAATAAACATGAAAAATGGAAAGTCAGCAGGACCTGGAAATATACCAATAGAATTAATAAAAGCAGCCCCAGATATTCTTTTAGAAATCTTGACAAACATCTTTAACGGATGCTTGAGAGGAGAACCTCCCCCTAATGAGTGGAAAACAGCACACATAACATCTATATTTAAAAAAGGAAGTAGACTTGAATGCACCAACTATCGAGGCATAAGTGTGATCCCTTCTATAGCACGCCTATATGGCCGAGTAATGAAAATAAGATTAGAAAAATGCTTAACGGAACCAGAGGAACAATGCGGATTTAGAGCAGGCAGATCTTGCATTGATAATATATTTACACTAAGACAACTCATTGAAAAATACACTGCTCGGGGGAGGGCGATCCATCTAGTATTTGTAGACTTACATAAAGCCTATGACACCGTTCCATTAAATAAGGTGTGGAACTGCTTGAGTGAAAATGGTGTCAATGAAACGTACATAAAGGCAATACGGAACTTGTATTCAGGCTGTGTCAGTAACATAAAGATGGGAAATAAATTATCAGAAAAGTTTGAAATAACAAAAGGATTACGACAGGGATGCTGTCTAGCACCGACTCTTTTTAAAATATATTTATACGAAGCTCTGAAAGAGTGGACTAAAAAATGTAGTAATATGGGCATACAAATAGACAACAAAACACTGTTTACTTTGTTTTTTGCCGATGACCAGGTTCTGATGGCGGCGGACGAGTACGATGTTAACTATATGCTAAGAAAACTGTCAGAAGAGTACAAAAAATGGGGACTGATGATTAATATAAAAAAAACGGAGTACTTGGTAGTTGGTGAAGAGGACAAAACATAAACATCGGAACAGACATTGTGAACCACACAACGAGATTCAAGTATTTGGGTGTTACGTTCTCTAGAGCCGGCAACAGCAATGATGACATAATAAATAAAATTGGACAAGGGCGACGAGCAATCAGGCAATTGAACCCAATCCTATGGAATGATAGAATTACTAGAAAGACCAAAATGATAATATACAAGTCAATTATAGAAAGCATAACAACTTATGGGTCGGAGGTATGGACTATGAGCGCTGGGAATAAAAGCAAGTTGAGAGCCCTGGAAATGGATTTCTTAAGACGAAGCTGTGGGATATCCAGATTGGACCATATTAGAAATGACGATATCCGACAAAGGATGAAATCGGAAGGTTCAATTATGGATACAGTGGAAGCTAAAGACTAAGGTGGTTCGGACACATTCAAAGAATGAACGACGACAGATGGCCAAAGAGGGTGTGGGAATGGACGCCGCACTTTAGAAGAAAACGTGGAAGACCTGCAAAAACCTGGGCGCAGGAAGTTGAGGAGGCAATGAAAGATAGAGGACTTCGGGAAGATGATTGGACCGACAGACAGGCTTGGAGAATGGGATGCGAGAAACGGATACGTCTGTAAAACACTCGCTTATATATATATGTCATTGAAACTAATGTTTGCATTATTGCTAACTGTTTGGTAGCTAATCAGCAAACGAGAAAGTTCTCGGTTACTGCATGCAAATGCCATACGTTCTCGTCTATGTTTTTTAATCAAATTTACAGATTAGAAATTGTAACTGAAGAATTTGTGGTTCTTGTACGATTTTTATGTACAGGGGTCAATTTTTTATCAAGTTTTAATTTGTCTTCAGCAACGAGGTGATATTTACATTTGGCTTCATCATTTTTATAAATTATAAAAGTTCACTAAAATATATTTAAATAAAGTCAACATTAAAGTAAAAATTAAGCATTATTCAATACTTAGTGGTTAGCAGCATAAGCTTTCGCAATTTCCCTTCCTAATGCGCATCCCAATAGTGGAGGAACAGCATTCCCAACTTGACGGTGTTTATCCTGAGTGCTGCCATTCAAACGAAAATCATCTCGAAAACCCTGTGCCCTAGCGCATTCACGAACACTTACAACACGGTGTTGTTCAGGATGAAGAACTAAAATATTTGTATTTTACACAAATCGACCCGACTAATTATTTTCATTTACCTCTTCCTTGTTTACTCATAGGTTCGGGATTAGTAACCGTGGTGCTAAATTTTCCATCCCAATCCAATCTTCCATATAAACCGGGCCAATGGTTATGTCTATCAGCCGTGTGAGGCAGGCACCATGGTATAAGTGTGTTGAGCTGACGATCTACAGTGTTACAAGGTTTTCCTGTTGCACACAAACATACACCGCGAGGCGGATCGTCTTTTTTTTGGTTTTTAGATCTAAAATTAAAATTTACCAACATTTTTTTTTAAACACTACTACTTATACTCTTTGAAACAAGAATGTGGCAGAAAATTGTAGGAGCGCTTCCGACGCCATGCAAAGGAAGGTTCACACAGGGAAACGTGAAAAAAATTAAGATGAATGTCAACTTGAAAATTTTACTAAACCTCTGGTGAGAAACCAAAAGAAAACTTAAATTTTTGTATTTAACTTTTAAAAAACCTACAAAATGCATGATTTACAATAAAATCGTAAAAATTCAAATTTTTATTACGTAGGTAGGTATTCGATTTGTGTTTTTAGAAATTAAATTAGAATTAAATAATCGTTTTGTAATCTACGTCAAATATATTCAATTTAGTAACACCTCGTTTTTGATAATACATTTTCCCATAATTACTTACATTTTAACAATTAAATTTTCATTCCCTGTCTATCTGACGAGTACCCTAAGGACGAAATATCTATGTACGCACGTATAATGGACTGAACAAAATTCACCATTCGCCAAATTTTCATTTCATTATAACTTGTAAAATTACAAAATTTAAAACTTAAATTATATTTTTACAAATTAAAGTTTTGAAACCAAAACAAAAACCGTTTCAAAATTTTTTCATATTAGTAGAAAAAATAAACATAAATTTAAAAATCGGATGTGGCCATGCCCATGACTTTATCATATTTACGTTAAACATTAAAAGAATTGATTTTAATAAAAAGAAAAAATATTTTCCATCAACCAATTTGACCCAAAATTAAATGAGCTCTAAGTCTTAATACAAAGATACAAAATACCAAATTTAGTTTTGAAATTCTTATTAGTTTTTGAAATATTTAATAAAAACTAATATTAAATAAATAGATTAAATAAAATTGTTTCCATGAACCAATTTCAACCAAAATCTAATCAACCACAATCTAAGTCTCAATATAAGGATACAAAATCCCAAATTTGGTTTGAAAATTCCTATTACTTTTGCTGTAGAGCGCACACAAAATTTGACCACAGACACATGCACACACAGACATTTTTTGGAAATGGTCTTATTTCGTTCATGGCACCTCAAAAAGTGTAAATCCATCTAAATCTCAATTTATATATGATAAAGTAATAACCTTTTGCGGATTAATATTATTAATGTTTATATTGCTTGAAAATTACAACTGCACAAACCAGACTTTAGTAATTCCAATATGCTTGTAAGCTTCCAAAGAAATCCAGTTTGGAATTTACCAGCATCAAAGTAAATTTAAAAAATGAAAAAAAAACATACTTGTATGGATATCTCAACTTGTTGCTCATTGATCCATCGCTTAATTTTGCGCTGATGTTGGGAAGATCTCGCCAGTCGGCGTCTACAACTCGTGGTATCCTTGACATGCGAGCTACTACTAATGGTGCCATATCTTTACAAATATGATCTTTCACCCTGTCGCTACAACCGGCACGCATTACCCTTTGGAAATGAGATATTGGTTCACCACCGTAATTCATTTCAAGTTCAGACCATCCATTTTTGATGTCGGGTAAATCAGACATGGCATCACGAACTGTAATTGTCCGGTAAGGAGCAGAACTAGTCCAATATGTAGCTAAAATAAACAAGTATAATATAAAGAACAAAACTTGTGATTGCTTACACTTACATGGATAGAATTTAAATTTGCCTACCGACACCGTTAACTGGCACGCTTTCTTACTAAAAACATGTTGAGGTTCAGGATATTTTGGTAAAATATATCCCGGCGCCGCGGCCATAATAATTAACCGACGCCGTGTTTGTGGCACACCGTAATTACCAGCTTGGACTATACCAAAAGTCACTTGGTATCCAATTGCCAGTAAACATTGTAGTGTTAATTTCAGTACCATATTATGTTGGTATGAAACAAAATTACGGACATTTTCCAAAATAATGTAAGGAGGACTACTAAAATAAGCATTTAATACAAAAAATAGTGTAATCGATAGTTAATAATCCAACTAACCGATAGAAATCGCAATAACTTAAATACGTCACTATCAAAGAGTTCTTAAATAGTGAATGCTGGCCGGCATTAAATCTATTCATTCCTGAAAATCCTTGGCATGGTGGACCTCCAACCATTAGTTCAACTTCTCCCTTTTTTGGTAACTTCCGTTTATTGACGAGTTTTTGATCATCTGACATAATCACTTTTAGCAAATCATTACAATCGTCCGTGTATACCGTAGCGTCTGGATTGTTTAATTTAAATGCTTGTGCAGCTGCAGCATCCTTTTCAATCTAGAAAATATACCCAAAAAATTAGTTTTTTTAGAGAAAAAATTATACAAACGCTTACAGCCCACTTAGTTTCAGCAACACCAGCTTGATGTAATCCTTCTGATAAACCACCACAACCGGCAAAAACGTCCATGCACTTTAGTGGATCATTAATGTGGGGCCATTTTGGTGAAATTTCAAAATCTTCAACCTTCTTCGACTTTCCTTTAGCCTTAGATTTGCCTAAAATTTGAAATAAATATAAACATTTCAAAATCAAAGAAGGTAAATTTACCTGATCCTTTTCCACGGTAACCAATTTTGGTAGCTTCGTAAGGCAGTTCAACGTATTGCTGGATATTGATGTCGTAGCCCTCGTTGAAATAAAATCTGTATGGTCCTTGCGAGGACCACTCGCTAACAACTTTATCCGTTTCGTTAATGTAACATAAATAGCACTTACCTCGGATAAGGTTAAAGTTTATTTCATATTCTAAAAAATTTTAAATGTTATATAATTGGGTGCCGCTATAGTGTGCGATCTACAATAAAATTTCTAATTATTGTCTAATTAAAGACAATAATGCAATAGACGAATAAAAAATTAAAATTTACGGCCGTCAAATTTTGAAAAAAAAGTTTTGTATCCGAATGGTGGAAATATAGATTGCCATGGTTGCGTTAGTCAAAACCGACCCTCCGCTCCAACCCGTTTTGTCAAATGCTTTACTAACTAAAAATATTCCCCGAGACCGGTCCTACTCGGCCAAGTATAGATGCTGACCCGACAGATAGCAGAGAGCGAGACTGACGAGATCGTCGCATTGTACTTCTGGTACTCCCCATCCCAACTACATTTTCAACAGCATTGTTACGAAATTTATGCAATAATTTGTTTGCTGTGTTTCTTATGGGAATATTGTAATTTTCAAATTTGAATTGTGGCCTTATTAGCCGTACCGGGTAAAAGTTTAAACTTGAAAATTTTAAATAAAAATTAAAAAACTTATAATTTACTTATTGAAATAATACTAAACAGTAAGGCATGCAGGTAGACCGCAAGCTAGAGCAGCAAGTATAATTTATTGTAACTGTACATTGAAATGCATAGCAAATTTAAATAATAAAAATGAATCAAGATAAAAAAAAAAATTAGGAGGCTACCTTCGTCAGACCAATACAGCAGATTTAAATTTTGTTTATGTGATAGAAGAATGTCTGATGTGGTATTTTCAGGCCTATAAAATTTTCTAACTGTAACGATTATATCTTGGTCCGACTTTGATATTTTTTTAATTAGTCCAATTTTAAATGGTTTTGGAATATCCTTGCTCGAAGCTTTGTTGTTTTCGAGAGGTTTTCGATATAACTCGGGATAAATATTTTCGCCTGCCGTCTTCTATAATGATGACAACAAGACAGTTAAGCAGACAAAACTTAATTTTAAGTTTACCTTTGTTTTTCTACACTTTCTTTTCGTGCCATTCCGTTCAAGTTTAAGTGGCAAATCATTTTCAATAAAAATCCCACTACCAACTTTATACACATCGCCGCGCCATTTGACGCAATCGTCCTCAAATATAGCTGTTTCCACTTTTAATTTACCGGCACATCGTTTGCAAGCTCGACAGGGCAAGTCAGGAATTGACTCATCAATTGGTTCATTTATTACGTCTTCAAATCTGTTGTGTTTGCTATCATAGCGTTTGGAATAAAAAAATGTTTGTCCATCATCTTCCAACCGAGCTGGAAGTTCGTCTATCCCGCCTCTATGTGACCAATCTTCCGGTAATGCTCTGTACTCGACCTATTTTAAACAAATACGTCAACTTTTATTTTGGCACAATACATTGCAGTGTGTATTTACTTTTGCTTTACGAACTATGCTCCCCAGTGGACAATTATGACATACATCGTCCACGAAAAGCTCCCGTGGATCTGAAGTCTCCCCTAACACCGTGTCCAAACCCCGGCAGTAAAAATTAGCATGAAACATGGCCTCTCCTTTTACATCTTTCCATAAGTAACAAACGTAGGCAATAAGCAGTGGTTTGTTAGGTTCTTCAGGATTTAGCATAACATGGTCTCCTGCTTTGATCGATAAATTCCCTACCAAGTAATAAATTATTTTCAACAAGAATAAAATGGTTGTGCAAATTCTAACCAAGTTTAATACATTTATAATATTCTCTGTCGTTATTCTTGATGTTGGATGATGTTATAAACTTAACAACTCTGTGAACGATATTTTTCTTGGGACATGAAAGCATCCTACTGCTTTTTCTGTTGTCGATATTAGCTGTATCATCATCATCATCCGATTCTTCGGTTGCATCTTCTAATGCCATTTTAAGGCACCTAAATAATCATAAAATAAATATAATTTTGTTTTTTTTTTGTTACATTCTTTACCTGCGCTTTAAACAAGCTTGTTTACTGCATCCAGCTCCGCCAAATTTTAACATATTGCAACAGTTTCCACATGTTCCGCAATCCGGTGTTTGACATGTTCTACATACTCCACAACGGTGCCGCTTTGGCCTTTTATCATCGTTTTCTTTGTTCGCAAGTTGACCCTCGAAAAAATTTTCAAACACTTGACTTACTAACTTGGTGACTGTTGCTTTACTCAATTCTTTGCGTTTCTTTTTAATGTCCTAAACAAAAACAATACTGTCAAAAATAGAACATTAGTTTAAAAAGTCAAACTAACGCTTCGATCCACTGTTCTGAGCCTATTCTTTTTGTTTTTCAACGATGCCCCGGTCATCTCGACGAGGAATTTCATACAAGGTGCAGTAATTAATAACTCGTCGTTTTCCACTCCAGCGCTATCAAAACTGATTACCTAAAATATTCTGATTATAACATAAAAAAATTTTAGTAAATAGTGCATGGTCAAATCAACGCTAAAATCCAGGGTGTTCCATTCAAAAACATAAAATTACATCTGCTCTCCAAATACAGAACACTATGTACATAACTAAAAATAATTTTAGGTGATGTACGCCCAACAGCTTCATAAATTCCAATTTAAACTGTTTTGATATCAAAGAAGCCCAAATTATTAATTCACCCTGTATACTTGCCATATCAAGCACAAATTGTGCATTTCGTATAAGTGTTTCTTCATTCAAGTCTGGATCGCCGGTAGCAGAAAGTGCTTCCAACAAATCTTCATAAGTAGGATTTTGGCAACTTTGATCCAAAAGGTAGTCGATTACAATTTTCGATAAAAGAATCTTCTTTTCGACGCTTTTCATTATGGGTGTGTAATCTTCCGATGGCTCTTGCAAGTAGTATTCGGCACAGCCCGTCGAAAATCCAACCAAAGCTTTCTCTCCACCATCAAAGCCGCCAATGAACCTATGCGACACACGTCAAACAGTTTAAAAATCAATATAAATAAAAATGAAATGCTGTTAATAATTGGTAAGTGCATAACTTGAGAACGGCTTGTCCGATTTTGTTCAATTTTTTTTTAAATGTGCGAATAGTCCAAATAAGATTTTCACGGAAAGAAAAATTGAAAAAGATGTCCGGAAAATTCGGCAAAAACTGAAAGTGCTTTTTTGTATAAACACCCTGTATGTTGTTAAACCAAAGAATAGGCAAGCAATCTATACGCAGATAGAATATGAACACCATCTACATCTGAAAACGCCAACAATCGTATAGTAGACAGCTCTAGAAACGAGCCAAACTTGGAAACCCACGACCGTAGCTCCAGAGTTTGGGTTCCACCTTTAATAAAGTTTTGTCACCGTAAATTAATTGTAAATTTCTGTAAAAATGTAAAATAGTAAGAAATTAGACAACACAACCAACTAAGTTGCTAATGTTCTGTTACGGCAAACCTCTCGAGCGAGCCCAAATTTGCTTGCACCCAAAAGGTTTTTGCACCAATGCCTCGGCGTAGCTTGCAGGAGCAGTACATGACCTGATATCAAAGGTGAGCAATAGCTTATGGCAAAAAGACACAAAATATGAACAGATGTAAGTCCCACTCATAGTCAGTTTTTAATCCTCTTTTTTGCTAAGTAGCCGAAGGTCAATATGATAGTTCCACCGATGGTTAGTAATGTACCAGACTAAAACATGCAAGTTCCACCGGTGGTAGCTTACCAGAGATAATACTTAGTTTAGTACTTATATGTAGTGTACTTAATAAAAGCCGCTTATAGTACAGAAATTATGTACACCAAATATTTTAACAATTTTTTTAATCCAGCCGACACGTATCTATAAGAGAATGCTATAATTTGTATAAAATATTGACGTTTTAAGAATTATTAGTAAAAAAATATAATGTAGCGTATATTTTTAAGGTGAATCCGAGATTTGGCGTGGTTGCGTTAGTCAAAACCGACCCTCCGCTTCGGACCGTTTTGACAAACGCTTTACTAACTAAAAATATTCCCTAGACCGGTCCTACTTGGAAAAGTGTGGAAGTTGAACGACGGAGTCCTGGTGATCCTATTATTCTGAAGAAATAACGCAATCGTAATATAACACCAACCTTAACCTATTTTAAAAAATATCTTTTGATTATTTTTAAAATGAACGAAATTCGACTCTAGAAACTAGGGGCATAGATATGACATACAATGCTCGAATTATCATCTTCATTAAAAGTAGGTAATACTTAAAAGATTATACCGTTGACCCCATAACTTTAGTTTACCACCGGTGGAAATTACATGTCAGAAAAAAGATACCCAAAATTGATCGATGAAACTTGCATATCGAATCAAAAGGATTTAACCCACCGGTGGCCCGGACTGGGCCGGCGGGAACAGGAGTAAATGCCCGGTGGGTCAGTGTTTTTTGAGACTCGGAGGCCGCGCACGTTTTGTCCAATGCTTAAATGTTAAAAACTACGGACATTATTATATTCTATCTATTCTATGATTTTAAGATTCTAATTATAAGAATTACTACACTTTATATCGCAGTGGCGTATTTAAAAAATCCCTATGTGGGGGGGGGCAAACAAAATTAATTTTTGGGAAGCTCGTCAATCTATTCACGCGCGTCCGTGGTAAATTCCAAAAACCAAAAAATAAAATAAATTCAAAACTCAAATTATAAAACCGCGTGGTAAGATGGGGGTGAGAGGAACAATTGCTCCTTTGAATTTTTTGAAATAAATAGAGAATGAAACTAAAGATGTGCTGAATAAACTGCAGAAGATGAGGATATTTCGTCGAAAAGAAAACGCACTATAACTTTTTATCAATCATTGATTTAATAAATAAAAATTTCTTTTAGTAGTAAAATTAAATTAGTTTAATTTTTGGTAAATTTTGGAACCTAACACTGTTTTTTGTATTATTTAGTTCTTTCACGAATTTGCACAACACGGCGTTTTTTAATAAACCTAACTACCGTGATATAGGGGGTTACCTGTTTTGAATTCCAAAATTGAAGTTTAAAATCAAAATGTCTCCAGTCCAAAAACTTTCCAAAATTTCTCCAAAACAAAAAGATATAAACGAAATTAAAAGATGTACAATTATGAACAAATGAATCGCAAAGGATTAAGATTATTTTCAATTCAAAATTAGGAGAGGGGCTAGTATGTCTCCAGCCCACCTCCCCCAACTAATTATTTAAATAACTCAAACAAACTAGAGATACAATCGAAAATAAAGAACGCGCAATTATGCACAACCTATTTAAACTACTTTGAATTCAAAAATCTAAATGGGGCTGAAAACATGCAGCTCGTAATATAAACGTCGCTGTAGAGGTACCAAAGTGCCGAAAAATATTGAAAAAATGCAAAAACAGCTATTGATTGATGCAACACATTGCAACTGTTGCCATCAACATCAGCAGACTCTAACACAGAAAATTTATCAATTCCATAAGATTAATTAAAATTATTAATTCCAACTGAACTTAATTTATACAAAAAAAATACACATTAACTTTTACTTTCCACAAATAAAATACCGAGTTTTTAAGAAGAGTAAAATAACCAGGAACAGATTTTTCCGGTTTACCTTCATGTAAATGCTTCCAGAATCTCCCCTGATCTTTCAAGATCAATCCTTTTTATTAACTCTTATCCCCTTTCTTAACCGAACAATACGTAATCTGAGCGACTTGTGCGTCGTTTTTGGTTACTCAGAATTATGGGTAAGAAATGATGCAAAAACCTATAAAATTGTTTTGTAAATTTGCCGCTTTTCCTTGTCAAAAAATAACAAATTTCGACATTTTTCCCCGAATTTCGTCTACAGGGAATATTTTTAAACTAAAACGGCGACAATAGTGTTCCTTTTAACATAAAATAGTAATTAATATAGTAATAATAGTAATAATAGTAATAATAGTAATAATAATAATAATAATAATAATAATTAATAATAATAATAATAATTGATTATAAAGTGATTTATGTATTTCATTTTACGAGTTTGTCTCGTATTTTTAGCTCATACTCCTGTATTGGATGACCTATACCAGCAAGAAAAATGTTATTAGTTTTAAAATTTATTATTACTTCACAAGACGCCGACAGTCTTTGAATTCCTTTATTACCAAATTATGAATAAAAGCGGTCAGAGACGTACTCAGGACGTTGTTGTTTTCTTTAAAATAATTTGAAATTTTTAGTTTATTTTAACCGCCCAAGTCTTTATTTTAATCTCTCATCGCACCACCTATTAGAAAGGGCAGGACAACGTCTGCCGGGCCAGCTAGTTAATTTACAAAAATTACCAGTCGTTGATGGGTCCCATATCTTTGGTCGGAAAGCCATCAACTGGACTAGGATCATCACAATAAATTGGTTTGACATAACCAGAAAAATATAACAATTTGTTGGATTCGATAATGCCGCTATCAAATGGGCACAAGTGGCCATTTACATCATACACACTAAAATGTGTTATCTGAAATAATTATAAATTGTAGAAAATTAATAAAAAACTAAATCAAAAAAGTATTACCTTAACCAGAGGTCTTGTGTCATCGGTATGAACGTCATTTTCGTCTCCGGTAAACAATTGTAACCCTTCATTTGTAAGCGCGATACATTCTTCGACAGAATTATTAGGATGACCGTTATAAAGAAGCGCCTCATGAAGATATTGACAACATATTTCGCAACGTTCCAAATTAGGTTCAGGTTCTGGAAAAATCTCACTTGTGCTTGATCCGTCTCCTTTTTTAACGCTAAGTTTAGGCTTTTTTGCAGGATTCAATTTCTCCATAGTATCGTCTCCAGTGCAAATATCATCAAAAACGATTTTCTTTTTGCTGCTTCCCATTGATTGAAAAATAGTCTTCTTTAAAAAATCCCTAAAAAAAAAACAGAATAATTGCTAAAATGTTATCAACACATAACAACAAAAATGCACTTCCTATTTAATAAAATTTTTCAACGAAGAATACTGTCAATTATTTAAAAATTCAACAAACGACACTGTGTAACCCTACCTTTTGGGTAGTCCGGCAACCAGCCGTTTACTTTCTCAAGTCGGGCTTGCTTATGTCAGATTCAAAATTTTATCAATAAAAACACACAAAAAATAATAATAATTTTAACCACGTTAACCATAGGATCAGAAAATCCTCGGCGATACAAGACAGACAGCCCCTTCACACGGTGCATCTGGAGCTTTTATGCACAATTTTCTATCCTTTGCATTAAATGTTATCATGGCAGGAGTTAATTTTATCAGACGGTAAGTTTGAAAGAAAAGATAATCAAAGAACTAAGTATGAAAAGATATTTATAAAAATGGAACAGCTGAAGTGATTATAAATTTTATACACAAAGTTGTAAAATTGAACTTGACGATATTACTGAATAAATTTGATAATTTGGATAAAAATTAACAGCCGTGAACTGTCATTGTTAGACCTATAGACATTTTGTTGGTTAACAAAGGATAGACAAAAAATAATATTCCTTAGGTCTCGAAAAAAGAGGAAATCATAACCTATGAATGTTTTTTGCACCCAAGCTTGCTCAGTGCTAGATCCGCTATTGGTCAGTATGCACATCTTCAAGTTTTGAATGCCGAAAATCAAGCTATTTGAACAACTATTGAGCTTCCGTAATTTCGGCGCGAAGAGATTCCAACGGGAGACAATTCGCGAATTTGTCGACTTGGAAAATATTAATTAAGTTGCCAAATTAATTTATTAAGTTTTTTTAATTCAAAAAATTATAAATCGATTGAGCATCGTTTGTACATGATTGAATATGCCTTCTTTACTTTCCTTTGTATGTACCCCTTATGTATTTAAATGATTTAAAAAATTAGATGAAAAAAATCGAAAATAACCTTAATCGTTTGTGGATTATTGTTAATCTTTTATTTATGTTTGTACTTTGTTATAGTTTGGTATATTGTATGGGTCTGGAAACATGTTAATATTATATGGAAACGGATTATCGGCACATTAAAAGATCTAAAATGTATCACCAACTGAAGCGACAGACTACTCGTTGTGGAAAGCCACAAGAAAATTACAACGGCCAACAACTTTCGTACCACCGATTAGGGGGAGAAACGGTGACTGGGCAAGAAGTGACCAGGAAAAGGCGGATGTTTTTGCCGCACACCTGACTGATGTTTTCAAACCTTTTCCACCGGATTCTCAAGAGGTATCTGGTATAAATGACGATGCACAGCTCGAGATACCCCAACCCGAATACAGAATCAAACCTTTTAAACTACATGAGATTAGGAAAACGATTCAAACTCACTTAAATCCAAAAAAGGCGCCTGGTTATGACCTCATTACTGGCAGAGTCCTAAAGGAGCTACCTGAAAAGGGGTTAATCTTTGTCACTTATGTATTCAATGCCGCCCTCCGCTTAAACGTTTTCCCAGATCAATGGAAGGTGGCACAGATAATCGTGGTGCCTAAACCTGGTAAACCACTCCAAGAACCAACGTCATATCGACCCATCAGCTTCTTGCCCATACTTTCTAAATTATTCGAGAGAATGCTGCTCCAAAGAATCCAACCGATACTACTAATGAAGAACTTAATACCAGAACACCAGTTTGGCTTCAGACAGCAGCATTCTACCATCCAACAGGTTCACAGAAATAAATAAATAAAAATCTAGAATATAAAACCTTCTGCACAGCTGCATTTATTGACGTCTCCCAGGCTTTTGATAAGGTGTGGCACGAGAGCCTACTTTTTAAAATTAATCAAAAGTTACCAGCCTATCACAAGTTACTCAAATCTTACCTCATCGAAAGAATGTTAGTGTTAAGTGTGAGAAACATACTCAAACCTCTGCCCAATAAACTCAGGGGTACCTCAGGCAGCATCTTGGGTCTGGTACTCTACCTGTTATTCACAGCAGACCTACCACAACTGGGTTCACAAAAACCGCCACCTTTGCAGACGATACGTTAATTATGGCTTCTCATAGTAATAAACACCAAGCTACAGTAGACCTACAAGCAATCAGGGACAGAAATGGATGAGGAAATGGCATATTAGAGCAAACGACTCGAAGTCTGTACAAGTCACTTTCACGACAAAAAGAAAATTGCCCACCAGTAACGCTAAATGACCGTGTGTTACCCTAGGCGGATAATGTCAAATATTTAGGTATGCATTTGGACAAGCGCCTCACCTATGCAAAACACATTTGGATGAAAAGAAAGCAACTTGGTCTCAAATTCAGACAGTTGTACTGGCTTATTGGAAGAAAATCCAGCTTGTCTCTGGAAAACAAAACTCTACTGTACAAATGTATTATAAAGCCTATATGGACGTATGGGATTGAGTTATGGGGAACAACTAGCAACTCTAATATTGAAATTCTACAGCGATTCCAGTCAAAGATGCTTCGCACCATAGCGAATGCTCCATGGTATGTACCTAACGAAGTCTTACACAATGATCTGCAAATGGAAACGGTGAAAGAGGTCATAAAATCGCAAAGTGCAAGTTACAAAAATAAATTAAGCGACCATCCAAATAAACTAGCCACAGACCTCCTTGAAAACAGTTCTACACCCCGCAGGTTGAAAAGGCATCATCCGTGGGATCTCCCAAATAGATTTGTTTGAAGTGATGTAGTGTTATCTAAGTTGATGGTGTGTATAAAAATGACATGATTGTAAGTAATGTTTTGTGGAGTTAAGTCATTGGACTTGATCTCTTATGACACTTGTTCGCTATACCATTTACTGAATGTTATTTAACAGATTGTAAATTCAATATTGGGATGTCAATAAAAAAAAAATGTATTACTCGCTTCAAATCAACATATTAGGAATGGTGTTAATCCTTCCGCGCTCGATTTTAAGAATTTAGCTGTTGTAGTTCTTAAAAATTTCAAAAAGTACAGAGCTACAAACGAAAATAAAGTTTGCACAAACAAGTTCAAACCAAGAACAGCTGATCTGAACTACGTATTTTAAATACTTTAGCATGTCTCCAGTCTCCCCCCCCACCCGCGCGAAAACTTTTTTAAATTATGTGAAAACAAAAAAAGTACAAAGAAAAATAATAGATGCACAATCATGCACATTAACGATTAAGACAATTCTTCATTCAAAATTCGACATTTAGCTGGCACCCCCATCCCCCCAAATTAAATCTTTAAATCATTCAAAAGCAAGAGTTGAAGGTGGAGGTTTTTAAATTTTTAAGTGAAATTGATCCGTTGCACATTAAAATAAAGATAATTAATAAATTCACGATTCCAATAGCAAAAAAATAACATTTGTCTTTATTTGTCGCTGCAGAATGTTTAAAAATCAGTAAATTTTCTGGTTCTATGAGTATTGTAGTCCGTTAAATCGTCAAGGTAGTTTATGCTACCTAGGTATTTTAGGGTCCGTTACTTTGGCCCCCAGTTAAAATTTTTAAAAAGCTAGCTCCCGAATATACGGAGTTAGCACCGGCTAGCACCCAAATATTGGAGCTAGCACCATTACAGTTTTTCACAAATCCACATTGAAACTGGAGGGGCCAAAGTAACGCTAGCCCCCAGTTAATATTTTGGCTCCAAAAGCTAGCTCCCTAATCTACGGAGCTAGCACCAGCTAGCACCCAAATATTAGAGCTAGCACCATTATAGTTTTTCCACAAATCCATTTTGAAACTGGCGGAGGGGGTCTAAAGTACCGCTAGCCCCCAGTTAATATTTTGACTCAAAATCTAGCTCTCTAATCTACGGAGCTAGCACCCAAATATTAGAGCTAGCACCATTACAGTTTTTTCACAAATTAATATTTAATAAATGTCTAAATGTTTCATTCCGCCCATTCTAAACTTGACTTATGATTTTCTAACAACTTAGGGCAACAAAGTGTTTCTCAACGTTATCAATTGCTTGCAGATTTTTAGTGGTTTTAAGTGAACTAGTTACATTTCCATTTCGAAGAAGTCCAATTGTCGTTACATTTATTGTTTTTGTCCAATCGATAACAGCCATTTCCGATTGAGGTTCTAAATACGACTTTCGGGGTCTTTTCTTGTGAGGAACGTTCATTCCCATCCATGATTCTTCGGCGATTCTTTCTGATAATGTTTTATCTTGAGTACCTCTAACATAACATTTTTACAAAATATCTCATCTTCATATATGACAGTGCAATTGTCATTGTTATGCAACATCAACTTTCATAATTTACATACCACATTGGCACTTCCAATACCTAATTGGCAAGAAGCACACAGATTATCAGGCAATAGAAGATTATGTTTTGATTTTGTGTGATCTGTTGTGGCCTGGAAATCTATCGATAGCTTTTTTATTTAGCTTGTAGCAATTGTATCGACATGAATATTATCGTTCATGTCATACTCTACAGCCAGCTTCATAATACCATCATAGTGCCTGATGTATTCACCAACAAATTTATTCACACGCAAGGAAGTTTTTGTGAGCAAAATTCTTTTTCACTTGATTAAAACTGCTCTCAGCCGATGTTGAGCTAGTAATTCTAGGTGAAAATGGAAAGTATTTGCACATAATACTGGTCCATAAGGGCAAAAAGTTAGAAATCTTTAAAAAATCGTTCACAAGCATTCTGAAATGTTTTTGATACCCAATGCGTTATTTCTTCTGTATTTTGCGAATCACTAAGCATTGATCCAACGGAATACTGCTTTCCATTTGGATACAAAATTACAAGTTCGTATAAAAAGATATGCCTTGATGTGCTTCCGTCGGTGTAGATGATTCGTTTTACAACTGATTCTGTAGCATCGATAGCTATTCTACTATAATTGTTTTCACAATATCGACGAAATACAAGAAGCTGCGAATTTGACCACCAAAATACAAAAAACGGGGAATTGCCAATATTCCCGATAACATTAGAAAATTCTTAAATGTTTTTCATTTCCTGTAGAGAATCAATTGGTTTTCGTTAATATAATTCTTTTTCTTTCTTTACACTTTGCAACCCTAAGCGTACTTAGTTTGGTCATCATTTTTTCAGTTTCTAATTCACTGTTGATGATAATGCTTTGTATTCTGCTGGACGAATACTTCTCATTTACCATTTTATTTACATAACAAGATCGCATATCACCCCGAAGTGGACGTGTGAAATGTAACGTGTGGTTTTACTTTAGCCCCTCCGCCAGTTTCAAAATAGATTTGTGAAAACTATAATGGTGCTAGCTCTAATATTTGGTGCTAGCTGGTGCTAGCTCCGTAGATTAGGAGCTAGCTTTTGAAGCCAAAATATTAACTGGGGGCTAGCGTTACTTTAGCCCCCAGTTTCAATGTGGATTTGTGAAAAACTGTAATGGTGCTAGCTCCAATATTTGGGTGTTAGCCGGTTCTAGCTCCGTATATTCGGGAGCTAGCTTTTGGCCAAAATTTTAACTGGGGGCCAAAGTAACGGACCCGTATTTTTAGATGGCCTGACCGTTGCCCTCTCCTCCCAAACACAGCTTTGGAACGCTGAAATGTCCCGTTTTCAGAAAGAGAGCAAGCCGTAGTAACAAAATCAGAAGACACGAGAAATTAAAAAAAATGTGTTGACAACGTCTGCCTTACCACCCTTGAAAAAATGAAAAAACTAATCGAGTGAAATTCTTCAAACACTTTCACACCAATTAATTAAATCACACGAACTTTCGTATGTTATCGAATGTGTGAAATATTTTATGCGACCGTAGAAAGGATCATTAAACTTATTATTAAACTTATACAAAAATTAACATTCCATGCGGTCATGGTGACCGCGCGACGATGTTTAAGGGTTAAGCAAATTTGTTCATTAGAAAAACATAAACCCACATAAATTCTTTATTTTCACGTGTTTATTGCTATACGTTTTGTTAATAAATTAAAACTATAAAGAAATATGCGTGTTCTTGAATATACAGTGTGTAAAAAAACCAGTTGGACACCTAAGAAAATTTCAGTAAATCGGTTGTATTTTAATTATTTCTGCAAAAAATGAATTAATTTCAATTTTAGTTGATAAAATATTTCATATACTTGGCCCGCACATAAATTTTTTTCGCTAAAATTCCATACAAAATAAGATTGCTTACCGGAATTGATTTTACACGCTGTTTACTAGCAAAAACGAGTTGGACACTAAGAAATATTTTGAATTTTATGCATTTGAAGGATAGAATCTAGTACTTTTTTGGGTAACCTTTTTGTTTTAACACACACTATAAACGCTTTGGCATATTAAAAATAATTTTGGGCAAGTAATCAGCCCTTATAAGTTTCCATTCTTCTTGTAAACGTTGTTTTAAGTGTTACTTGTTGTTTATGGGGGTTTGCCGAATTTTACGGTCCAATTCATCGCACAAATTTTTGATAGGGTTCAAATCTGGGGATTGAGGAAGAGGATGCAACATTTTTGGACACTTATACAACAAATATTCTTGTACAAAACGGGCGCAATGTTTCGGGTCATTGTCTTGATAAAATTCAAAAGTGTCTTTAATGCCCATTTGCACAGCACTGTGTAATAAATTGTTATTTTAAATTTCGATATATTTATACTGGTTCATAATACTCTCAATAAAAACCAATTTCCCCACCTCGCAACCGAAATACACCACCAAACACGTAAGCACCGAATCCATGTTTAACTGTTTGTAAATTGAGGGATTTAATTTTGCAATTAGGTTTTTCCAAATTATAACTGGACCATCAGAATTATAAATGTTATATTTACTTTCATCGGCAAATATAACATCTTTCCACCACTTTTCATCTTTAGTTTTATAGCAAAGTTTTAGAAAATTTAATTTTAGCAAATTTAATATGTTTGCTTCTATTCTTGAGATTAATAAATGGTTTTCTTCTGGAAATTCTGCCATAATAGCCTTGTTTTTGAGTATATTCGAATTGTTTGAGCAGTCACTGTTCGTCCAAAATCTTGAAAACCTCGTCCGCCAATCTAGGGCAATAAGTCGAGGGTTTTCTTAATTTTACGAACAATTGCTGCTCGTTCTCCTGATTTAATTTCCTATGACGGCCATTATTAGGCTTAAAATCAATCCGATCTTAAATTTAAAACGGGTATTATATTACAAACGGTACTTTTGGTCACATTTAGTAACTTAGCAATGTCACGATAGGATTTACCCAAGGGGTCAACCGCTAGAGGAAATCGTGTACAATTAACTTCACACTTCACGTACTTCATCATAATTCTCCATACTTCTTACAGAAGAGACTTACAGAAATACCAAAATTTGAGCACTGGAGGGTGTTCCACACCCCAGACCCCCGGATTGAGTAGATTATTTTTATCAGAAGTAAACTAAAATCTCCTGTTGCAGAGGCACTAGAGGGTGTTTCACTCTCCCAGATCAAGTAGTTTATTTTTATCAGAGTAAACTGAACTCTCCTGTTGCAGAAATCTACCTCCCAGGAGTACGGAATTTATAATTAGGTAGTTTATAATTAATTGTACCTCAACACCTACGGGTATAATGAGGTTTTAGATTTTGATTGATTGATTGATAATTAATTGTCAGATTACGAATTAAACACATTTACTTGGCCATAGCTAATTTTAATAAACTTGAGATATGCTTAAATATTTAATTCACTTTTAATAAAAATAAATTATTTAAACCGGGGGTCTGGGGTGTGGAACACCTCCAGTGCTTCTGCAACGGGAGATCTTCAGTTTACTTCTGATAAAAGTAAACTACTCGGTCTGGGGTTCTGCATGTTCTGCAATGTTCTTCATTCCAAAATTTGTGCACTGGAAGGTGTTCTACACCCCCCTCCCCAGTACTTCATGTACTTCATTAGATGTGTACAAAAACTTCACCAGCGGTTAACCCTCGGATTTACCTTTTTCCCGGTGATAAATCACGAGTTGTCTTACATCGAAACTAGTGTGTGCTCGTTTTCGATCAATTTTTACTAATTGTTATGATCAAACTGCAGTTTTATAAAATGAATGTATCAAAATAACATTATAAAATGCTGATTATAAAAAAGTGCAAATACACGGCGTCACAAAGGCGCCTACAGAAGAAAAATTGCTTGGTGTCCAACTCGTTTTTTACTCACTGTATATCGCGTTTCAATAAAAGAAAAGTAACGGAAGTGATTCTTTTGCTTTTACGACGAATATCGGCCTGGCTTTTATGATTTTTCAAAAAATTCGCCCGGAGAATAATGGATGAAAATAAAATACTATTTTATTTCTAGATCGGAAAACTTAAAAAAATTAGTTTTTAATTAAAAATATAAAAAAAATAATTAGATCGTAACCCTTCGGCCGCACCCCAAAATGTGTGAAAAATCACTACATTTTTAAAGTCAATTTTCGCGGACACGAGCGAGTTCGCTTGAATATTTCGACCCGATTTCATTTCCAGGCGCAACTTACACGCACAACAAAACTGAATAAAACCGGTGATGTGAGGGTATAGTACCCTTGTTAGTCCAACCTAATACAAAATTATTTAGAAACGTGTTTAAAAAATTTGCTTAATTTTTTTTAATAGGATAAAAAAATATCTCGGAAGGACAAATTTTAACCTGATTGACACAGAAAATCAAGAAAGCTACACGGTCTTTTAATAATAACTAAAAAAGAATTTTGTTCACAAAATTGAGATTAGTTTTAGCTCCATAAGACAAAAACCCTTAATTTTAAGAATTTGCTTTCGAAGTCTGCTAATTTTCTATGTAGATACCAATTTTTAATCAATATTTTTGATATTTTTATTTCAAAATAGCCTTACGGCCGAATCGCTTTCAACGAGACAGTCGCCTTTTATGGAATACTAACTTCCGGGTCCTAAACATCCGGTATATTACAAATAAGGTGAAAAAAACATTTTCCCGTATAATAAAATATCCTGAAGATTTGAAACCGATCCGTAGTATACTTTTCCTATAAAAAAAACTGTTCCAGTATTGTACCCTTAAAAGAAATTTAGCTCCCGTAGTTTCCCATGGAAATGCGAAACTAATCAACGTCTTTTGGAAAGGTAAAATTTTCGTGCTTTACTTTCATTGAAAATTTTCTTTATATGCGAGATAATGCAAAAAATTTTGCGCATAATTTTTAATTGCATATTGGTTTTAAATACACATTTAAATCTTTAAAATTCCCAAGAATTCCCCTACTTGCAGTGAATGATAATTGATAAATATACAAAGAAATCTACATACTTGATCAATTTTAAACACCACTTTCTTTTAACCACCACCGATAATAAACTGTTAAGACGAACTGACGACATTCATCTCCATCTGCTAAGCTGCTAGCGGAATACCCCACTCTTTTATGCCAGTGTAATAATTATTTTAAGGGGGGGGGAAATAAATTTTAGGACAACGTTTTGTAGTGATTTTCCTGAATTTTTTTAGCAAAGGAAGAATGCATATAATTTATTAAAATTTTGAGAATATTTTATAGACATACAAATATGGAAGATACAAGCTGAGCGCTCATCGGAGGTCACCCGCCATTAGACGTAGCAGCTGTTTGGGTACATTCTTGGAGACGACAGTTTTCATTTGAAATCAATGGAGTTGCAAGTTTACTTTAGTAACATGTTTTTCTTCTATATGAACTTATCTTTCACCAAAAAAATTCAAAATTGCAATTTTTAGAATTGTTAAACAACAGAGCATGATTTTTGTCACTTTTTTATAACTTTTTTTGAAATAAAAATATACTTTAAACAGTTGCATTAGAGCGTAATTATATAAAGAAACTTACTATTGCTCTATAATAAACATGATAGGTTAGAAACTTTTTCGGCTAGAGTGTACACAAATTCAAAAATGTCGTTTCGAGAAAAACGCGTTTAAAAAAACGATTACCGAAAAGCTTGTGTCATAGGGTCGGCCACTTAACAGAAATTTCATGTTTGACACGTCGGAAAATAGTAATTTGTTTACTTAGTATTTGTAAAATTTATATCGGACAAAAGTTAGAATGTTTACCGTCGTACCATGATTTTATTTTCTACAAATATTCTACCATTTAATTGTTTCATCACAAATCCTCGAACAAACACACAAAGTGCGTATCATTCGGTTCTCGGACATTGCCATAAGAATCCACCTGTGCACTTCCGTGTTTATATCAATTTCTGCACAAAGTGCGTAAATCTTTGTAAAACATATTTTATTCGTTTATACTTTGTTAACTAGACAAAGTAATAATTAAATTTAATTAAAGAATGATATCCAAAACTATTAATGTGATTTTTAGAATCACTATTATTTAACTTTTTATCCTACGTGGCCGAAAACGGGTTGTTGCCGCCAACAGGCACATTCAACCTGTATGAATCCTTTTGAAGATCTTTTCTATTTATTAAATTTTTATGCAGATATTATATTATACTGTTAGTGTAGTTTTTATGATTCAAATACAACTTAATTGAAATGGCAAGTTTTTCGAAAGATTTATTAACTATTGATGATGCAATAGTTTAAAAATAATTCAGCTTGCCCATTTAAATAAAATGTATTCTTATAAATTGAAAAAGGACTCTCACTGATGTCGAAATGCACGGATCTATTTGTATAAAATTTTAGGTATAGAAATTATCTAAAATAATCCCTTTTTGGTCGGACGTTTACATTCAAGTGTTCAATTAAGATTTTAAAATATTCTTAATTTGTATTTTGCATCCTTTATTTGGAAAAACCCAAATTGTAGATAAATGTCTAGAATATTTTCTGGAATTTCTAAAAATCCGGTACTACTAAGGAACATCTTGAAATAAATTTCTATGTACCTACATTTACCATTTATTTTTACATAGTATACGTAGTACGTCACAAGAGTAATAGTGTTCAGTATAATTTATTGTAGTATAGATTTTAACAAAAGTGCTAGTATTAGTTAATTAATTGATTAGTTAATTCAGAATACAATGGAAGAAACTGGAATAATTTTAACTAAACGAAGCAACGAAAAATACGGTGACCGTAAAAAGTATTTGTAAACCTGAAGATTTCAAGTTAAAAAGTTCTCGGTCCTTTCAGTAACAAGCAATTTCAAAAATTATTTATAAAACATTGATTTCCATACTTAATACTAACGATCATACTAAAAAAGTTGCCAAAAATTCTAATACTTTTGACAAAAAAAATTTAATTTCACTTGTACTGCAATAAACGTTACCCAGAAAGTATTCGTACAGTAAAATTAATGAATAAAAATATGGACCTGGAAAAATATGGATATTTAAGTCCATTATCGATAGCCTGCAATGGCCTATGCATTGAATCAACTAGATTTTGCGTTACCAAAGATGAAATATTGTCCCATTCTTCTAGAATTTACAAATTACAGATAAGACAATATAAAACAGCTTTTACAAATGTAAAAAAACTGCTAGTGAATTTAATAAATTCAAATAAAGAAAACTCTTCTGTAGAAAATTATTTATACGAAACCGGTAGGCGCTACTGGGTTCCCACTAAATTTTTCAAAGCAAATTCCCCGACTTTTCCAAGTTTTCCCTGACAAAAATTTTAATTTTCCCTGGCACTTTAGTATCGTAATGCAGTAAACGGAAAACAACTTGCACCGAAAAAAATACATAATTTAATCAAAACAAATATTTATTTCAACATTTTCAAATGTTATTGGTTATTGCACAAGCATAAATAAGAAATTGAAAAATTTGGCACTGTACTGATCTAAAGAAAACCTTTAACTACCCGGGAAATATTTTCATTGTTTGCGATAACTTAATAATTGCATAGTTTATGTTAGGAAATGTCTTGTTTTAAAGATTTTTTTAACTCTTTTCTAAAATCGAAAATACAAATATTTCATCATAATCGCTTACAATAAGCGATTTACCGTGTCTGGCAGTGGCGTACCGGCGAGGAGCCCCCCTTCCGCCAATGTAAAAAGTTATTAAAAATTTGAATGCTTTATCCGATTATTCATTCAGACATGTATTAACGTGTATTGATAAATTGGCAACCCTTGCCCCCCTCCGAAATTAAAATCTATATATACAAACGATTTCACAAACGATAATCGGCGCTTAACACATGTTAACTTAACTACCCAAAAATATTTAATCCCTCGAAAACCAGTGATTAAAGTGACGTAACTAATGATTTATAACCTACAGGTTTACCTAATCCCCGATTTCTTCACCTAAGCATATCTCTTAGATAATCTATCTATAAGATAAATTAACGTGGTAGCCAATCATATTTCCGATTGTTTTGTTTTGCTGCTGTCTGATTGGTTACTTCGTTAATTTATCTAATAGATGTCTCTAGGCGAAGAAATCGGGCATAAGCACGGCATGTTAAACGGCCAGTGCTTTCGTACGGCTTCTTTTTTATTTTTGAGTTGTCCGATTGCTAGGATATGTAGAAACTTAAAAAATTGAAAATTAAAAAGAAATTATTTCAAATTTAAAATTAAAAATAATCTATCTGAAAATAGAAATTGAAATATTTTCTTTACAAAATTTTGCTTTCCCTGACATTAGCGCAAAAAATTTAAAATTCCCTGACTATCCAGGACTTTCCCTGACAAGTATTAAATTCCCTAATTTTCTGCATAAGAGTGTTTCTTTTATTTGAATTTATAACAGCTTTTTTCCAACTATTGTCAGGAACAATAGATTTACACCTACTTTCTAATATAAATAAATTTCCCGTCGCCGAATCGACGTAGTCCAATTTTCCGTCGTCGCATTGACGTCGCCGAAAATATCTGACACACTGTGGTATAAGCTCCAAATAATTACTAAATAGTTTCTCGCCCATGGAGAGTTGCATGGCATATAAACTTACCTACTTGTCCAGTTATCTCACAATATTACCCAGTTTTTTTATGAAAAAATGCAGAGGCGGCTTGTAATTAATTTAACTATGTAGGCATCACTAAAGTAGATTTTTCAACAATTTGAAATAATAGGCACACTAAAGCGGTATCGCAAAGTGCATAATTTTTAAGCATTCAATACTTTACCTCCCGGTACCGGACCACTGGGGGTATTCCATACCTCCCCAGACTCCCAGGTTAATTTACTTTATTTTTTCAGCACAGCAATTATAATAAAAAAGAACATAAAAGTAAGTAAAGAAATATACAAGCCACATCAGTGGTAACCGTATATTGGCATGGACCATTCACCCTCTCTGTAGTATACGGCCCGCCTAATCTCAGCATACAAACTTTCCGTTTTCAACTATGCTATTGTGCTTAGGGGGACGTCTATTAATTACGCGAGGTATACCCCCCTTTCTTTTGTTAAGATTTGATAGGAACCACCAAATATGAAATAATGACAATTTTTCCCAATTTCCCTAAACTACCCTGCTAATTCATATCGCATCCGCACTGTAACTCAAAAAAATGACGATTTTGAGTTAACACTAAAACATTGGCTGAAATTGAGCAAATATTTTAGTGTTAATAACGCAAAAATCGTCGTTATTGAGGAGTTGTGATACTTTTACATGGTGGAGGTGCGGTCACTTGTCCGAGGTCTTTTTTCGCTATAATTTATTTAAAATTGCAACTATAGAATAATAAATTAAACTCTTGTAATTTCCGTTTGTGGTTGAATTTTTTAAGCCTTCTTGTGTTATCGGTGACCTTAAGGAATACTTGATCAAAGGATCAATTGACACCGCTGTAAGTTATTTTTTATATTACTTCAAAAAATCGAATTACATTGAAATTATAGCGGGTGTTCGAGGACTTTTTCGACTAACTGTAGGTACATCAATAGCAAAAAATGCATTCGATTACCGATGCCTTTAACCACCCTCTTACGTGGGTGGTACTCTTGAAAGCAAAATTTCCGACGCGGTAGACCATCATCCCTTATTTTTAAGTATCTTTGATCACTTGAAGGAGTGTCAGCCTTGTAGTTATAATACATTATTTACCGTATATAATATTTATTAGCAGGTTTGAAAAATTGTTATTAATGTCCGCAAACAACATCATCGCGGTAGACTGCCGTTTTGTTTACTTACAATATCAGAACAACAAACTGAGAAACAATCAGACAGAAATAATGTCGCCGCCTCCCGTACTATGAATTAATAGATGTCGATATTCATTTTAGTATATAAAATAAAAAAATTGATTGACTTATTTAACAATAAATTATGAAAATGTCCACATTAAAAATTATATGGGATAGAACAACCCAACGGCAGTCGTTATCGTATTTCAGATTACATAAACAACACGTGTGAATATCACCATTATGGCTATAAACTTGCATAAATTATTTTTCCACTACTAGCCATAAACACTATCATTTCAACGTAAGTAATCGAACTGTGAACCACGCCTTCTATCACCTGAGGTGAATAATATTCATTATTTACTAGTAGTTAATAATGAACATAAATGCGTAGTCCGGAAACTTCGGGCCATTTTGAAAGAAAATTTATGTGTAAAACGAATTAGCATAACCAAGAAATTCTATCAATAGTGTTTAAATAATTAAAATCGGTCTATAAATAAGATTAATTTGATATTTAAAATGTTGATTAAATTGGAATTTTGTGACGTTTAGCAATTAGGCGAAATGAGAATTATGAACACAGAGATATGACAGCTGAAACTAGAAACTTTATAAATCGATTATTAATAATTATTATTTCAATCAATTATCGTTACAAATAGTACATTTTTTGACAAAATAGTTTTCATCAACATCTATTTACTTGCATTCCACGTTCACTAGTTTTTATTCGATATAGAATTTTTTGTTTGGTAAGTGTTTTTGTTACATTAATATTATTAAAATCTGTATATTTTCAATTGTAGGATAACTGGATTATGAAGATAGCTTTGTAGCTTTTCCATTGCGTATAGAGTGAGAGTGAATTTCACCCAGCGATTGGTGATAATTTAAATCAGCGGTGGGCTTATTTAAATTATCTATATTATCGACACCGATCAGCTGTCAGCTACGTTACGATGAACGTTGAATGTAAATAGTGACATAATAATAGTGTTTTATCATTCATACAGGGTCAATTATTGCAACACAACATTAACGTAAATATTATGTCGAAAGTGAAAGGACCACGAGTGATGTTCAAGGTGTCCGCATAGGGTTGCGGTTTTATCATATTCTCTCGGACTCTATACTAATAAATAATTTTGCATGTCGGAAGTTGGTCTAATTTTTAAATATGTTTTACAATTTTCATCCAAAGGGGTTCCATAACAACAAATTTTCTAGATGAACCATTTTACTATTACGAATGTTTATAATAATCATATCATCTTTTATGATAACATCAGAAAGAAGCAAATTGCAAAGCTCATCGCATCTGACTGAAAACGGAAGACTTCTTAGCACGGTAATTCACATTTTGGCGTTTTAAGAACGCAACTAATTTGAAAAACTTTGAAATGTCTATGTTGTCCTTTAAAGAAAGAGTTGATTTTAACATAGAATAATGTGCCCATAAAGTGGAAGCTTTTTATCATTGGCATAACTTTGGAAATATGCTAACAGTACATTTTCAGATATTATAACCACACTTCGCGCACTGCACCAATTTTTAAATGTTACATAAGCTTTCATATAAAGAGTCTTGATTTTTCCGGCAGTAGCTTGTCTGCCACTGATTCAGCAATCTCTCTCATTTCGGTGGTGTACAACTTTCACTCATTTTTAAAACACTGCAAACACTTATTGTTCACTGATTCAGCAACTCCTATTTGGTGGTGTAATTTACTCATTTAAAACACTGCAAAACTTATAAATATCAAAATATTTAATGTAACCTTTATGTCAAAATTAATTAAACATTTTCAAGCAAGTGTCAACATCAAAACAAAAACTATCATTTGTTTTATAATTTGAAATAAATAATTAAAACGATTTACTTTATTCATTAACAATTATTATTATAAGAGTAAACAATCCTAGTAGTGGAAAAATTGTATATAAACACGGTAGTGAAGCGTGTTATAACCGCGCTTAAATCCCGGTGCTACGCACCTTGGGATTTAATCTGGCGCTAGGGTTATAACACTATGCTTCACTACCTTGTGTATAATATACTATATTTCATTCGTTAATACGATAAGAATTTTTTACCACGATTGCTTGTACTTTTATCCTTGAGACTTACCGTTTTTAAATTTTAATTTTTGTACGAGGGCTTGCCATAAAATATTCGTACAATATGAAAATTAACCATTTTACTAAAACAATAAGTTTAACCCTGAAACTTCACACTGGGGTCTCAGAAACCCCAAGCGTCATATAAGTTAATGCCACATGTGCTGCACTGCTTTTTTTTAATCCTTTCTTGTAAATTAAGTTCATAGTTATCTGAGTAAGTGTGAATATCCGTAAGTGCCTTTTAGTCATTGCAGAAATTACAAATTTTAAGTTCCAGGGTTAAGTTAATTACAGGCAGTTCCAGATTTACGAATAAGTTTCGTCCCACGCGAGACAGTTCGCGAATTTTTCGATATTCAAAGTATTTACTCCAAAAAGTACGAACTTCAGTGAAAATTTATGGCGACTAAATGACATACTTGATAATTTATTAGTTATCGAAGTATCTAAAAGTTTAAATGATTATTATTTTTAAATACGAATGCATTTTGAACCCTTTAAAAGATTTGGAAAAATATTGTCAAAGAAGATAATAAATTTTAATAGTGATTGAGATTTAGAATCTGTTTTTGAATTTTTGATTTGCCTAATGCAGACCCAAAACGTGCCGTTCTCTTATGCGGGCCAGACTTTTAAACGCTTTTCAACATTTTCCTCAAAATTAGTGTAAAGCTATAAATTATCAGAGAAAATTAGTTGAGATTTAAATTATTCAAACAAATGATTTGCTTCATGCTAGAAGCATTCAGAGATAAATGAAAAAACTGTTTTGCTCTGCATTTTCTTTTCATTAGCAGGTAATAAAAACTTATTTGGCTCTAAAGATTATAAATGCAAAGAAGCCGTTGATTTTAGGTACTTTTATGCACGAATGTGTGTGGATGCAATACAAGACACAAATTTATTTATTATTTATTAAGTAATAAAAGATTAATTAAAGATTAAGTAAATAATATAGCAATTTGTTCTTGTGGATTAAAACCAAAACCGTTCGTAACCACAGGTTTACGGAATACGGAAATTTATTTATCTGAATGCCTTTCTGAGGTAGCGTAACATCCACCTTTGTTCTGGCTAAGTCGCATTTGGCTACTTGTTATTACAACAAAAGGCGTCTCGCATTTTATGTAAACAATAATGCAATAAACATTTTACCTAAGAATGCAAATTCACCGAATTGTCCTCAACTTTGCCCAATTTCATTCACAAATTTCAGACGTTTTGCTACTTTACTTTTGTTGAAAAGCGTTTATCAACAGTTGTGGTACAAATAATTATTCCCAGTTAATTACGTAAATCGGCCTTTAATTTGAAAGGGTATTTTAACCGATTTTTGAATGACATCTTTGAAGTACACGGTACTCGGCTGCGCTAGTTTTCCTTTTAGGTTTTCCCTTTGGAAATGGTTCTGTATCGTTACTAATGGCATATTTTTGTCTAATCCTCGTTGAGTTTGTCCTCGTTACTTAAATTTTTTACCTGGCGTTTTTAGTAATATTTATTGTATTTTGAAAAAACATAATGAATGAATTTAACAATAATGAATGAACATGTTCACTTTACACGAGGCATTTATTTTTAAAAGACCTTGCAATAAATGACGTATTTGCTACAATACCAACCTACAGTATCAACTTGAAAAATGCTAGTCCGCTTAAATTTTAGAAAAATAGTTGAAATTTTGTATTTAAATTGTGTATAGTGAAATTAAATATTTTTAAAATGCACTGCCTTTAGGACTGTAGCATCCGGCCTGCAGTAATTGGTACAATTTTTAAATGGCTCATAAATAGTGAACGCGCAAACAATATTTTTTCAGTTGGAAACCATAAATAAAACTTTCGTGTTTATTAAAAGTGGAATGGTTGTCAAGTTATAACCATATTTAAGAATAAGCGGTCTGTTTCGTTTCGAGGTCGAAGCATAGTATAATTTAAAAAAAAAACAAATAAATTGTCACTTCGCTTTTCATTTAAAAACTAACAGAAAAGGAAGTAACCAATCCCAATTAAGTTGGCGAATGCATTATTATCATAAAATATTAACCGTAGGTACTGATAAAGTTCACATTCTAAAAATTACTTCAATTATTTTAATTTTTTTGCAAGATTTTTTATTTGTCATTTTTTATATTTTAAAAGCCCATTTACAGCCAACAATAATTTTGTTCCCTTTAATTTAATTTCGCGTACATAAATTTTTTCGTCGTTTTTAATTGAAGGGTTATTTAATAAACTCGTTTTTTACCTTTTATTCATTTACTAATTGAATTCATTTTTGTTGTTTTTTTTAGCTATGTTTTCTTTTATAGCGTTCAAAATGTACGGAGGATCCCGACACTTCTCACCTTTTCCAATATTGTTTCTGACAATTTCTGGAGCAACACATTCTTGATAAAACTGTATTAGTTTTGGCAACATTGTTTCTTCCCAAAATTTACTATCTATTTGTATTTCTTCTACAAATAGGTTAATTTTGTCATTTATGTAAACAACAAAATAGCATTTTGACCTTTTCGTAATATTTAGCTGACCTTGAACCTAAAGAGCGATTGAAGAAAACTACATTAAAACACATATTTGTAAGAATTTCTAAATTAATACCTGATATTAATATCTATGATTTCTTTTCCACCAGGTCTGTCTTTGAGCGATTTTAGTGCTTGTTCCACTTCTGTTTTGAGGATGTCCGGCTCATTTTCTGTAGCAGAGATACTGTCTGTCGTCCCAGTCTGGGATTTTTTATGTAGGTTTTGGCAATAATTTCTCCACACCTCAGCTATTCCTTGGGCGTCATTTCTTAATTTTCCTTCATGGTTCTTTATCGTTTGCGTTCGTGGCTTGAATTCTCTTGTCAAATATTTAACCTTGTCAAAGAGTTCTCGAGATTCGTTACAATTAGAATGCTGTTCGAGTTCTTGGCATATTTCGTTTATTTGAATGTTTGTGTCGTCTCGACATGCTTTTTGATCTCCTTGTCAAGTTTTTTAAGCTTCATATCTCTTTCGTCATCACCTTGCTGTTGTTTAGTTTTTCTTCGTTTTTCAACCAAGGCTAATGTTCCATCTCGAATCCAGTGTTTCTTTTAGGGTACCTGTAACAGGAATCTCTTTATGCTCTTGGTTATCCATTGCTTGATGTTTGTACCGCAAAATGCTGCCAAACCAAATCTAGCGTTGGGTACCTCAGGGTGGTGGGAATTTTTCCAAACCCCACTAAAGGGGGTGGTACAGAAGGTTACCCTAAAACTAGCTCAGACGCTACACACTCAAAAACAATGACTGCACTGTTTAAGAAAATTGTAATTCCACCAAAGGATTCCAGGGGAGTGAGAACTAGCTTGACAGTAAGGATGCCTAAGCCAGCGTTATAAGTGAACGGCCGGAGGTAAGATGGTAGGTAGCGCCACGTATTTTAACAAAATCCCTACTGGCATTGAAGGTTGGTCCCGTGCTTCCTAAAACACGAAAGTGAAGCTACCCCCGAATCGGAAATAAAAAAAATACTAACCAAGTCGGTCAAAATAACAAAGGTATATTTACAAACTTTTCAACAAACATCTCCCGAAACTATAAATTTTAAAACATATAAACAACTCGTATAACAATATCCCCGACAGAGGCACCAGTTTTCCAAACAGTAAGGTTTTAATTTTAAACTATAAACTTGTCTCCAAGAAGCCAGAAGGGCCGACAATCTTAATAAAAATCTTATACGAACACTAATTTTGTGCGGTTCATCCACAATTATATAATCAAACGGACGCAGATCGATCGTAATGGTATCAAGTAAAAGAATAACAAATATTTTTACCAAATTGTAAACAATACTATGTATACTCGAGCTCGTAATGTACAGTGCACCGTATAATACGCTTACAACGATGGAATTCAAAATATCGGTAAATTAGAAATTTGTCAATTAAAAAACAATTACTTAATAATGCGCCCTAAAAGTTATCAAATGTTTCGCACAAAATATAGCCGTTATTCGCGCAAACTCGTCAAATCCAAAACCAAAATTTAAATTAAAACCCACTTATCTTTCGGCTGATTCCTGATGGGGTAGGTAGAACGATAGCCAAACCAAAATCCAAAATATCCGTATAAGCTGGTGGAAGGGCTTTCCATGGAAAACGAAATAAGGCTCGAACACGATGGAGTGAGACTAGTACCAAAGAAACTTCCAGGATATCTTAAACCAATCATCGTCAATAATCCAAACAACCAAAACGCAACATCCAATTCCAAAATATCATTGATTGCGAGGTGGTAAAAACGTAACTACGTGAATTTCTTCTCTTGCATCAAATTCAACCACTTTTCCAGAAAATTTAAATCCACAAACAATGTGTTCTGGTTTCCTTGCCAGACTAGCAAAGCCATACATCGCAAAGAAAAAAAACCAATTATTCTGCTGTCCACTTTAAATCCGCAAATAGTGCGAGTCCAAAAATCGAATATTCCAACATAACTCCAAATAGGACATAAAAAGTATTACAGCAGTTTTCTTGAAGGTGATCAAAATTTAAAACTTTGAGAATTTACCAAATTATGCGTTACTAGTACAATCAATGCGCTCTCTTTCTTATCTCCCACATTTTTCCTAACCTCTAGCAAATTTACAAATCCCGCTAAAAAACCTAATAAAACTAAAATTTAAATATACAAAATTTTAATGTAACATGTTTCTCCATGCATCATTTACCTCTACGTTTAGGTTTGGGTATTGTTCTTCGTTTAACCCTCCAGTGCACGGGTGAGGCCTGTCAGTCCATGCAACATACAAATATCGCTATAACTTTTATAGAAAATTTTTTTGTTGCGACCATTTCTATACCTCTCAGAAATGTAAAAGACATATTATGATCAAATTTTAAAACATATTTATGGCACCATTACTTCGAAAAAATCAAATGTCCTGACAGGCCTCACCCGTGCACTCGTGTAACTTTCTGTTGAAAATTCATAATTGACTTTTCACTTATTAGTGATATTTTTAAAAGTTACTTTGGAACAAAAGATAATAATTTGGATTCAAACTAATTAGAGTATTTCTTGCTATTAGGCACTAGAAAAGATTCTAAAATAATGTTTGTTATATTTTAATCCAGGTTATTTTACAATCTCAAGGAGCTAATAATTTGTATGTTTTATTTTATCACTAAAATTTAAAAAAAAAAATACAAAACTGTGGCATTAAAATCACTGGTTCAAAGGTTTGTATTTTGATAATACACAATTTCTTACTTATTAGTTTTGTGTAAAACATGTCGTAAACTTTAGATTTTTTCACTTTATTTTTCAATTTTCTTTCCTGCTTCTTTACCGTTTCAAATTACCTGAAAAGGTAGTACATTAAAACTAAATTAGTAATAGCAGCGACAAAATTTGAATTTGGAGAAATTAAAAATTATAAATAAATTTTAGAATTTTAAAATGCGAAAAATACAAACATAGTCGACCTGAATTATAATTTGAACAAGGAAATATAGATGAGGTGATAAGTCACTGTAAATCTAACGTAGATATCCTTTGCAACACATTAGTATCAAAAATTTCAAAATAGCAGGGCCGTACTGGCAACATCGTCGAAAGAAAAACGAAATTATCAACAGCAGCAATATTGGAATTTGCAAGAAAACATCAAACTTGGGTACATGAATGATCTAAAATTATTTTCTGACGAAAATTTAATTTAGATGGTCGCAATGGCTTTAAATTTTATTGGTACGACATGCCTTATGTACTTTTTAAAATTTTGGAGTAAATTTAGTAAAACATATGCAACAACGAGCAACCAACTAATACATTCCTAGAAAAGCACGTCAAATAGCTAGTCGACTAACTGGGGTAGCAACCCTCAACGAACAGCAAAACCAACCCCTCTAGAAAACTAGGATATTGTAAATACTGCACATGTAGAAAAACCTGACATTTTTGTAAATTTTGCAAGGTTTGGTTGTGTATGCAACATATACAAGCATGCTGCGACCAATGCATTGCAGAAATGTAAGTTGAAATTTAAATACTGGTATTTTGTGTTGTCATTTTTTATAAAATTTTTTATATTTTTGTGTTAGATTAGCTTCTTTACTATAGGAAAACATGAAAATTTTTATTCTGTAACTTTTAGTTTATTTTTTAGCGAGTTTTAATAATCAATGTAAAAACAATGTTTTTCTTATTGATAAAAACTATATAAATTTGTGTTTTTTCAAATATATTTATTGATATTCATAAACACTAATCATAGTTTGTATTAATAAAAAATTTTTAAATATATGAACAGAACAATTTTACACGTCTTTTAAATATGGGCCTGATAGGCCTCACCCGTGCACTCGTGTAACTTTTAGATCACCCGTGCACTGGAGGGTTAATGCGACCAAGAATTTCTCCGCGTCAAGTATTTCCATTCGTTTCTTTATAAGCGGTTTTTGGGACAGCACAACTTTAGTTTATAAAAGCCCAAAGCATTTTGTGATCTTATCCGCATATTGCACTAGGCTTCGTTTTAACATTTCTCAGCGATGTTTTCCACCTATTTTTAATCAAAATATAGTCTATCTGATTTCTATATTTTCCGCCAGGGCTTATTCATGTTTATAGTCGTCGTGCGAAATCTGAAATGGGCAGTAGCCCATTTCACACTTGCCAGCCTGGGCCTGGTCAAGCGCCGGTCGCTAACCGGGTCGCTCGGCACAATATCATCTCTATTTGTACCCATCATCATAACGTTCTCTTGGGAAAAATAATCAGGTGGTTTCCCCTTGCCTGTCTGATTCCATGTCGTTGACCAGTGTTGCAACCAGTTTATCCGCCTTAGGTAACGAGTGGCTTTATCGCCATATTTCTGGCTACCCTCATTTAGTTTAACCTGTAGGCCAATGCAGTTACCAGGGTGTGGCGCTGGGAGCCATAAATGAGAGCTGGGTACTCTGCGAGGACCAGTTATAGTGAGCCATCTCCTGTCTATGACATTTGACGTGGCCGCTCCCTCTAAAAGGTGCTACCTCTGCAGCGTAACCCCAACACCCCGGTTCTATTCATCGGTTCTAGTCATAACATAACATTATTATTGAGCAATTATTTTTTAAGTAACATGCAAAATACTAATTTGTAATAGCTTATATTTTGAAAATTTGATACTTGATATTTAATTTAGGCAATCTCAAATTTTCAATCACTTCAGTAAAAAAATGTAAAATTTAGTTTTTTTAAATGTTAATATATTTTTAATAAAACAAAATTTACAGCCGAACTTTGGTAGTTGCCTTATCGAAACATTGATGTTTCGTTATATGTTTTTACTTTAATTAAAACATTAATAATAAAGTTTTACGTTAAACTCTAATTCGTATGTTTAGGACAAAATATTCCGAACTCCCCTCTTAACAGACAATCCACCTATGCCAGATAAGATCTCATATTTCCTAACCCCGGCAAGGATAAGAAGAGACTAGAAAGTTATCGCCCAATCAGCTTCTTATGAACCGTGTCCAAGGTCCTGGAAAAATTAATCCTAACTGGACTCGAGAAAGAATGGAATAGAATTAACAATAACATAACACACAAAATATTCAAAGTCGTTTGTTTGAGCACAAGGATTTAAGAATCGAGAAGGCGTTGGAAGTGGCAATTGGTATGGAGACTTCAGCAAGGGATGCTGCCCAATTACATCGTCCTGCAGTCACGATTAACAGCATAAATTCTAGAATTTAAGATACAAGAAGAGTTTTACAAATTTGGATGCAAGAAAGAAAAATTACAGTGATGGGAACAGTTCAAATAATAAATCCAGTACAAAACTACATAATCAAGCTAATAACCATTTATTTTGTTACAGATGTGGTTCGCCACAACATTTTGCTAATATAGATGTAAATTAATACGCACTGTTAAAAAAAATAGAGGACGAATTAAAATATTTAGAAAAGAAGGAATATTAACAAAAGTTAATAGTTCCCATTGGGCTACACCCATCGTTCCGGTTATCAAATCTAACGGAAAAATTAGAATATGCGGGGATTTTAAAACTACAGTAAACCCTAGTTTAATCGTGGATGAACACCCGTTACCATCCATCGAAACTTTATTTTCATCCATGGCTGGTGGGGATTTTAGCGGAAAACCTCTTTAGGGCCCTAGAGAGTAACTGTGCAAAATTTGGTTGGGATCGGTCAAACGGTCTAGGAGTCTATAAGTAACATACATACACACACACATACAAACATACATCCATTTTTATATATAGATAGACGACTCCCCGCGATTCGCCTCAGAAAATTTTTCCACATTTTACATGAAAAATAGGGAAACCTGTATTTTTAGTTAGTCGATTTAGTCCCTTTTGGCGGAGATATAATTTGAATTTGAGGGTTGCGTCAAAATCAAAAATTCTCAAACGTAGAAAACGGTGAAAGGGTTGCTTCTACCAGAAAATGTTCAATGGACAAAATGTTTTCAATAAATTGAACTTACAAAAAAATTTTTGTTTTTAAAATAAGTTTTAAATTTGATTACGAAAATCAAAAATGCATTTTTAACGTCGTTATCCAAAATTTATCATAATTTTGATATTTATTTCGAAAATAGGAGGAAATAATGTTAAAAAAAATGTTTGAAAATCTGAAAACTTACTAATATCTTGAAAGCAGTTGGTTCTGCAAAAAAATATTAAATTGGTTAAATGTTTGTCATTAAATTAATTTTGCTTTAAAATACATTCAGATAGTTTTTAGATAAGGCGCGGCGCTGTCTTTATCACGCTCGTCGTTGCAGCTGTCTTACTTATTCCTTATCTTCATATAAAAAATACCAACTAAGTTGGCTTCATCTGGCGAGTATTTTAGTATTAATTTTTAGTTGATAGTCAATTCCCTATTCCAGGTTGAGCAACGTATAGCAGTAGACGATTCCACCGGTCAGGGTCAGGGTCAGGGTAGCTTATCGAGAGTACAGTGAGGTATTAAAAATATGGAAATCCTTAAAAAAATTTAAATGACTAAAAAAATTCTGTATTGTATAAATTTATTTAAGAAAAAACACTTAATAAAAAATAAATTAATTTTACGCTTTTAACATAGGAACTGAACGATAGGGTTTTTTGCAATGATCGAAAACCCTCATTTGCAATAATAATATGATTAACTGTAAAATGGGGTATACCTATATTTGAAGTCACCTTTTCACATTGTGATTAGAACAATCCTGCATTGTGCATGCACAAAGTTCGCTTCTCATTAATTTCATCCACATGACATGATTTAAAATTAAAAGCAGAAATTATAAGCTATTCCAGTTATATTGAAACCGGAAATGAAATCTTAGGATTAACCATGAATATTACTTGTTTAGTAATTGTTAGTGCAGAGTGGGACAATTTATTTATTACACTATTGCTTCCAAATGTGCTACCTGTTCCACAAATTTACAGCCCCTTTAATCTGTGAACAAGCCGGCTGTAGATTTTAATTTCGAATTTCTTAAAAGAAATATGAACCCCATATTTTATTATTTTTTGTAAACTTTTACCAAATTACTAGGCTTATACCTACTGTGTTTTGAGAAAGTGTCCAGCAATTTCTTCTTTATTGTTTTATTACTCTGTATCCATTAAGTCCTGTATCGTCTAAAACGTTTTTTACGGAAAAATCTAATTCTTTCAACCCATGAAGTTATTTGACGAATTGCAACACAGCGGCGTGTTGCTCTCCATCTAAAATACCGTCGAGAACAAAGAGTTTTTCCAACGGATTTTTTTAAACGGTTTGTTCATCCTATGGGAAACTTAATTCATTAATTTTGGAAAACTAGCTTCTGGTTTTCCATTAATTTTCTTTACAATGAAATGTTAATCTGCAAGTGCTACTTTCCTTTTTCGACAACACCGAGGCTTATTTTGTAAATTTCCGGTAGATTTTTCATTATTTAAAATTTATTGAATACTACCATATTATGATCTGCTAATTAATTGTTCAATTTAGCCTGAAGATTTTCCTTCAAAAATAGATTTTAAAATAAATTTCCGAGTGGTTATGTCGCCTGGCTTTTTTCGAGTTAATTTTCAAAATTGTAATTTAATTTAAAAAAGACTTACAATAAAAATGCAACTAAGCGTTTTAATTATTCTTCTATTATAACATTCTTTATTCTTGTATTTCATACATAGGTATTCTATGAATTAAAAAGTTGACGTGATATTTTCATTAAACCCCCTCCATTTAAATGAGATTTGGTGAGTTATCCCCCCCATTTTGAGCTCAAGTAATAGTTACTAGTAATTATTACTAATAAGTAGTAATTATTACTGGACGTCCCCTAAGCACCTATTTTCACGGTTACAACTTTTACATTGTCCAAAATAGTCCAGGGTGCAGCTTCTTTGGGCATTTTTAGACATAAAATACTTAATAAAACACATGGTTTTGAAGAATAGTTAATTTTTTAATTTTGTACCAACCTTGTTGATTACTTTAAGATTTTCTGTGAAATTAGTTGGTATTCGAAAATTTTTACTAGTTTAGCTCTTTAGTTTGCTAATTGGGCCGTTACTTTTTTAACGAAAACAATAAAGCTTTGAATTTCTTAACATTTCTTCTCTTAATTTATTTCATAACTCAAAATCCGTTGATTCTAGACGATAAAGGTTATAAACTGGTTTGTAGACAAGAAAATGATCTTGAAAAATCACTAATCGATTAATATTATTTATAAATTTTATCTAGTACTACAGATAGTATAATTTCTCTAATCCGAACACACCATCAATGGACGTCCCCATCATAGGTAACTTGTTTATTTTACGTGGAATTTTATAATTTTTTGCTTTTTTCTTTATAATAAAATTTCCATCGTACTAAAAGTTGCAAAATTCTAATACTTTTGGCAAAAATAAATTTCACTTCACGCTATAAAATGAAAAATGAAGTAGAACTTTGAGTTTATTTTATGAAGTTTTATAAATTTTAGCCAAACATCTCAAGTAGAACATGATTATAGCGCTCCAAAACGCCCGTTCGAAAAATGGCATACTTTGTCTGATTAGCATCTGAAATAAAAAAAACGGCGTTTTAATCTGTAAGCTAAAAGCATGGAATGAATAGAATCAATTGAAAATATTGAAAATTGGAATTTTGACAGACTTCTGAAGAAAGTTGAAATTTACGGTTTTTAGTTATGTTTTTATAAAATAATAGAAATATTTAGAATTTTTATGATTTAGTTCATTCCGTGCGTCTACATGTGCTGAGTCTACCTATAAATTGGAAGTCAGTCGGTCAAACTGTTCTTCAGATATGATGGAAATAAAAACACAGTTTTGAGAAAACGCGTTTATAGTTTCAAGTACGGTTGATATTAGAAAATCTTAAATTACCCTCATTCGGCGATGCATGGTCCATAGATATCACTTTACCACCAAATTCTAGACATGTTAAGGGAGCAATTTATAAAACATTCGATATTTTGAACCCATCACAGTGAGAACCTTAAGCGTTTTACTGCTACTGCTTGTTACAAAAAGCCTAAGAAATATTTTGACACTGCCTCGCATTCACAAATACTGCATCTAATTAGTTATTTCCTAATTTAACGAGGTTCAAAATTTGGAAAACTTTATGTATGTACAAACTGTTCTTCAGATATGATGGAAAAAATAAAAAACACAGTTTTGAGAAAAACGCGTTTATAGTTTCAAGTACGGTTGATATTATGAAAATCTTAAATTACCCTCATTCGGCGATGCCTGGTCCATAGAGTATCACTTTACCACCAAATTCTAGACATGTTAAGGAAACAATTTATAAAAACATTCGATATTTTGAACCCATCACACGGGAGAACCCCCTTAAGCGTTGAACTGCTACTGCTGCGTCTACAAAAAGCCTAAGAAATTTTTTTACACTGCCGTCGGCATTCACAAATACTGCATCTAAAGTGTAAGTATTTTTTCCTAATTTTAACCGAGGGTGTCAAAAAATTTGGGAAAACTTTATGTATGTACGAGTATGTAGTGTGTTAATAAGATGAGAAGTGGAATAAAAAATTCGCAGAAAATTTCTTTTAACAGCAACATTTACAGCGTCGTTTTCTTTATGTCGGATACTGCAGTTTCGTTTATAACTGTTTTGTTAATTAATTCTTTTGAAAATCAGTCTTATGCGCCTTTCTGGGCGTCAATTTACCTTTTGTATTTTTTAAAAATCTCGAAACGAGAAGAGAACAAACGATCTGAAGAATTTTGAATCGGGAATTCAAAGTTTAAACTTGGCAATTTTAGCACAAACGATGCACAAACCAAAATTTAGAATGGGGGGGGGGCTAGCATGTCTCCCCCTTCCAACTAAATTTTCAAATAATTCTAAAACAAAAGAGGTACAAACGAAAATAAAGGATGCACAGTCATGCACAAACAATTTAGACTTTTTTGAAGTAAAAATTCGAAATGGGGACGGAGTTGGCGACATGCGTCTGGTCGAATCTGCAGTCGTTCAACTTTTGGAGTCATCCGGAAGTACTATGTTCTACATCATGATAGCTAGGTAACTGACACCATTTCGCGTACGCTGGAGTCTATGAAAAGTTGTTCGTAGATGTTCATCTTTTCTTGTAGGATATTTGGTATTTGTGATAGGCAGTATTTGCTGGTAGAATGTTTATGTTTCGTTTAATCTACCGAGTAACAAAAATATTCACATAACATAGTAAATTTCAATAAACCGTTTACATCTTGCTTAATTTTAAAAGAATTCAAGTATGTACAATTTTATTTAATACACTATATAATATTATTAGTAGAGAACCTATGAAGTAGCGATAAAGGACACTTTTTTAAAACAAATTTTCAAAAAAAATTGTTGTCTAAACCCTTGGGGAGTACTTCTCTTTAAAGCAATATTTTGAATTTATGAGTTCAAACGGCCATAGCTCCGATATTATTAATCTTTTAGACATAATGAATTAGCACTTTTTTAAAGATCACTCGCTTATCTATAAATTAGGTTATAACTCATTATTGTCTAGAATCACCGGTTTTCGACTTATAAATTAAATTAAAGTAAAAAATGTTAAAAAAATTAAGGTTTAATTTTATTTACTTTTCTTGCAAACCCCGTATCTCTTAAACGAAACGTTTTAGAAAAAAAATAATGGCCTAAACCGAAATTGGGAATTTAACGGGCTACAACTTTGGCCAAATAAATATTTTTAGGAAATCAACCGTTTTTACAGAAATTCTGAAAATAATGAACAAGGTATAGGCAAAAAAAATAAATTCATAAAATTTATTTTAGTAAAACACAGGCGTGCTCTTTTCAAAAGGTGCTGCACGGTATTATTTATAACGGTGCTTTTTTCGTTAAGTTCTGTCACACCTATCTGTATTCTTTCCATTAATTCCTCTCTGGTCTCGGGCTTTCTATTATTGCTGTAAACTATAGCTTTAAGGACACCCATAAAAAATAATCGAGATATGTTAAATCGGGTGATCGTGCCGGCCAATTAATAAATCCTCCTCTTCGTTCTAGATACGCATTATTTAAAAATTTTGTACTTGTCCAAAATGTCCAAAAGGCGCACTATCATGCTGAAACCACATTTCTTGTCTTGATGCCAGTGAAATATCATCTAGCAATAATGGAAAATTTTCTTCTAAAAGTTTAAGTATCCGGCAGATGTAAGCCTTATGTTTTGAGGAAAAAAATAAGGACCTGTAATTTGGCTTTCCAGTATTCCACACCAATAGTTCACACTGAAACGTCGCTGATATCCTGCCCAAGTTTTTCCTGGGATTTTCTCCTGCCCATCGATGTTTATTTTTACAATTGTACAATTCAAATGCTATAATACGCTTTAAAATTAAAACAAATGGTATAAATCAAATTGAGATTTTTAGCAATTTTGTAAATTTATTTTTTTACCTACACGTTGTTCGTTATTTTCAAAATTTCTGTAAAAACGGTTTGTTTTCTAAAAAAATTTATTTGACAAAAGTTGTAGCCCGTTAAATTTTCTATTTGGTTTGGGCATTAGTTTTTTTTAAGACGTTTTGTTTAAGAGATATGGAATTTGAAAGAAAAGTACAAAAAGTATAACCTGAGTTTCTCTTTTTTCCCTTAATTTAATTTATAACTCGAAATCCGTTGATTCTAGACAATAATGAGTTATAACCTAATTTGTAGATAAGCGAGTGATCTTTAAAAAAGTATTAATCTATTAACTCTAAAAAATCAGTAATGTCGGAAATCATAAAATGAAAAAATTGTTTTAAAAGGAAGTATCCTCCAAGGATTTAGACTTCGGCAAAAATTTTATTTGAAAATTTGTCTGAGGAAAGTGCTTATCACCACCTCAAAGGTTCTTCACGGTCACGGGGTTGTATAACTCGAAGTGCTCTGGGGGCTTATTCTGTAACTTTGCGACTGTCGCTAAAGCAGTGTAGTATCGCTAAATTTGACAGGCGACAGTCTTTTTTGGTATTCTATAACTTTGCGATAGTGCGTTTACAGTGGCGTTCGGTGTGTTTTGCAAGAATTATTTGAAATACTGCATAGATACAGTGGCTTACGAAATACTTTTTACTTCAGTGTATGGTGTGTTGTATATGTGTAGTGTCGCTATTGATGCATTTTTAGAGACACCTCAGTGGGTGTCTCTATAGTAATTAAGCAAGTTGAGAAACGTAAGAAAGCATCTTTATGTGAACATTAGTTGAGTTGCAAGTTATTGGTGGGTAAAATTTTTTATACAACTTAAATTGATAATAGTAAGTATGTAAAATATTTATAATAAATAAAAAAGTTTGCAAAGTTTTTTCTAAATATTAAATAAATTAATATAAAACAAAATGGTTTTTACACTTACACTTCTAGGGTGCACAATAGTTAGGTTAGGTAATGTAATTAAATTATTTTTATGTTTTTAGTAATTATGGCTCAAGGGTATATATTTTACGAGATGCTAAATATGATCGAAGAAACGGAAACTAGAGTAAGCAAAATAACAAGAAATTTAAAGATACTCAAGATCCTTTCAAATTATCTAATATTAAGTTTATGGCAAACTTGAGGTTAACAAAAGAAGGTGCATTATACCTATTAAATACAGTAAGTCCATACATCGAACCAGGAATACGATCCACACGAAACGACAGTATGAGAATAGTAAGAATTAAATATAATTTTGATTGCACTTGTACAAATAATTTCGTGTATGTTTTATCAGCACTTCAATTTATGGCTAATGGTTCATACCAAAGAGTGGTCGGAAATAACATCGTGAGGTTGCTTAGTCAGTTAATAGTGAGTCGAAGCATTTCAAAAGATACCACTTTAATTATTAATCATTTATTACCCATTTGGGTCTACTTTCCTCAAAATGATGCCGAAAGAAATGAATTAAAAATTGGGTAAATAATTATATTTAAAAATATATTTTGTCATATTTACAAATTGTGTTCAGGATTGTTCTAGATTTGCGAGTGGAAGGAATGCCTAACCTTATAGCTTTGGTCAATGGCACTCAAGTAGTTATTCTAAACCAAGCGAACAAGAGCATGCATACGTCAACCGAAAATTTTATCACAGCATTAACATGCAAATTGTAATAATTTTGTAAGCGGTACTGTAAAATCATGTATAAAACAATATTCCATATGACTAAGTCTGCCAATCCAATCTACGAATTATCAGTATCAATTCAAGATATCCCGGAAGTTGTTGTTTAGTAAACATTATGCGTGCCAACTACTTGAAACAATCTGAGGGATAACCTATATCTTAGGTAACAATATTTTCAATTAACTAGAAACAAATTTTTTTATTAAATATAATGTATATTGTAGGTGACAGTGGTTATCTGCTTCAACCATGGCTGCTAACGCCATTCACAAATCTTCAACCAAATTCTCCAGAAGAATTGTATAACCGAGCATTTGTACGAGTTCGCAGTGGTTTGGAAAGATGGGCGATTGTAAGTTCCACCGGTGGGTCAAATCCTTTTTAATCTGACATGTAAGTTCCACCGATCAGTTTTTGGTCCCCTTTTTCTGACATGTAAGTTCCACCGATGGTCAACTAAAGTTGTGGGGTCAAGGGATAAGAGTTAAGTACGTATTTTTAATTAAGCTGAATTTATTTTTATGTTCGTATATAATATTATCTACAAATAGTATATAAGTACATCAACCAACATAATATTAAGTAAAATAATATTACAAGAAAATATACGAACAAGAAATTTATCGATACTCGCTCCTACAAATAACGAACAAAAAAACAAGCTCTTTAAGGTGAGGATCAATCTTGTCGGAGTTGTAATAAGGCCACAATTTACGCAATAATTTTATGCATTTTGATGACCGTCCGTGCAGATTTACCCTAGCGTATCTACCTTGGGGCGGGGCCAACTAGAGCAGTGTTAGTAGGAGGCAGTCGCTCCCAGAGATCTGCCGCGTCAACTTTCAAACTTTCGAGTTGGAGCCGCTTAAGGATGTTTTAATAAGTTTAGCACGTGTCAAAACCGCTCAGCGCCGTCAGCGCCGGGACGGGCGCGGCGTGTGCGGAGAGTAGGTTTTGACAGTGCAACCACCTCAGAAACGAATTCACAAAAAGTGATTTTTGTAATAAAATTAACATCTAAAAGCAGAACAATTTTAATTACATTCCTACAATTTTTTATTACAGACCTGTCTTTTCATTTATTTATAATTTTTTATTACAGACTTGTCTTTTTTATCTGATTATAATCCAATGTAAGTACTTTGAGTACTGGTAAGCTACCACCGGTGGAACTTACATGTTTTGCCCAGCTACATTTTGTACCACCGGTGGAACTTACATGTCGACCCTCGGTAGGTTTTCCACTAAGAGGATTAAAATTTGACCATCGGTGGAACTTACATATGTCCGGAAAGATGCATCGGTTTATTGAAAGGAAGGCTTCGGTATAATAGTTAAAAGTATTACTGGATGTTCAATAAATTAATACAAATTTTCTGTTTTAGTTGCCTATTACAAGACGGAATGCTCCATTATAAACCTTATGCAGCATCAAAAAATTATCTTGTCATGCGCTGTATTGCACGAAGGTGCAAAGCAATGAAGACGAAATTTTTGTTAATGAAGAAATTGACATGCTTCCACCATTACCATCAGAACACGTGCAGAACAATGAATATAGGCAAGAAGGAGTAATAACGGGAAATAAATATGTACATAACTATTTTAATATATAAAAATTATTCTTTTCGTAAATGGTTTTCTATATTATTCGCAATCCTTTCCATTGAATGGGCTATTTTTTTAACGTTTGATTCATCTCTAATACAGCATTGGTTTGCTGCTGTTGAATATCTGTAAATTTTTCAACCGTTTGCTGCTTGTTGCTTGTCCTCCGCTTGGGCAATGGCCTCTATAAAACAGAAATTATTTATGTTATATTATGATCATCTATGTAACATAACTTCGTTTGAAGTAAATATTATAATATATTTTACCTACATTTTAAAACTTGTTTTAAACAAAACTTCTTGATGGTAATGTGAAGAATACAATGGAACAATTATTTCTGTGTTACCTCCATTTTATAGTATACCGTAATAATAAATAATACCAACTCACTAAATCATAACAAATATTGCAATTTGATATGAATAAGGGTTGGCTTAAGAAACCACCACCATAATTCAAATATTTGATCAAATACGTTTTACTTTTAAGGTTATGTACTTGTATATCTGTCAAAAGTACTATCTCTTACGAAGCGATACTGCATTAGGGATACTACAGTGCACCAGGCGACAGTCGCAAGTTACAGAATAAGCCCCCTGATACTTGAATCGGTAATTGCAGAAAGGAGACATGTCACATTTTCTACGAAATTGCCAATTCAACATTTTCTTGCTCTAGATGCCCAAAATCAATAATTAGATTATATATTAATTTATTGAAGATGTTCTAAGGCATCACTTGCCAAAAATTTAAGTAAAAATAATAGGTTTTTAATTATTTTGTGATAAATTAAGTATATGATTATGAAGTGTTAAGCATCATCCATTAAGAAAAAGTTTAAAAATTTGGTTTTGTCGCTATTTTACGAGCTCATATTATATTGCTGGAGCCCCCTCACCGTCCTCAGTCTCATAAAGCCACGAGCCGCCAGCGAAAACTTAGTATTATTTTTCGCGCTGTCGAAGACTTATTTTGAGCATCCACCATTAGAGTCTGAAAGGTGGAACGAGAAGAAATCTAAGGTGTATTATCTTTAGATCTTTAAGGATTTTTTACATTCGAAACATTACATCTGCGAAAACGGTACTGGCAATGCACCATCTGGAAACCGGACACGAGTTCCAATTCGAAAGTGTCAAAATATTTGATTTCGAATCCAACTACCTAAAAGAAATGTCAACGAGATGTACTTAATTTAAAACCTTTTTCGTTTCACTGATAGATTATTAAATTTCTCGATTCAAAAACTTTAGTTTTAAATTTGGGTTATTCAAGATCTTGTGCTTATTGCTTTTAAAAGATGCTTAATCTAATTTAAGCTATCGCAGAAATGGTCAATATTAATCAAAAAATTGTGAATAGAGAAACGATATTCCAACATTTGGCAAATTTGATTAGTTCAGCATATCTACATGCAAATGTTCGTCAAGGTCAACCTACAATGTGCATATCGCATTTTGTTAGGGGATGTGTTCGATGTTAGACCGTGGCAATTGTGCATTATTGAGTTCTAGTTTTTCACAAGATTAACACCGGCATTTGTAAAGTTTTTTTATCAACAATCCAATTTATAATAATTCAATTCCACCATGAATGTGGATGTCGAAAAACATCGTAATTTTGTTGCCGAACCAATGAGAAATAAATCAGTTACGGAATTACCAGGAGTTGATACAGCTTTAGGCAGTCGTTTCGCAAGAGCTGGATACCCTAAGGTATATTTTACCAATACTTTATTATTAATTTGTAGTTATAATAATTTTCTGTGGTATCCACCTTCATCAAGTTAGCTCTCCTTCAATCTTTTTAAACTTTTCTTTAAGCCAAACGTTTTGTTTTGGTATTTCTTATCGTTATATTTAGACTTAGAGCTGACTAGATTTTGGTTAAAATTGATTAATGGAAAATATTTTTTTCCTTTTATTATTAAAAAATAAGTACACAGTAAAAATTGTTTGTTTGATTCTAATAAGCAATTTTATTTGAATAATTCTATTTAAGTGAAACAAATTTGGTTTTGATTTAAATAAAATTATTTCCGTTAATCAAATTTAATTTATTATTTCAAACAAAATTTGTTTTTAAAAATTTATCATTAAAAAAATTTTGTTTAATTTAATAAAACTGGAGATTACTCGAAAGAATATCGTTCTTAAATCAAAATAAAATGTTAGATAGCAGCGCCAAAATTTGAATTTGGAGAAATTAGAAAAATTAATTAAAACAAAAATTAAAAAAGGAAAAGTTTTAAAATGTATTTTCTTTATCTATATGGGTCCGAGGAGTTCAATTCCACTTTGTGGATAAGAACGAAAACTAGGTCATCCAGTAAGTTGTAGAAATTATACTTTTGGTGTGCTATTTTTTTCATTCGACGATGTTGCTGAATGCGACTCTGCGTTTCTTAAATGCTTAAGTTGGTAGTGTGTTGCGAAAAATGTGTCTACTTGTTAGATTTTCATTGACCTATCACCTCAACTATATTTTCTTTTCAAAATAAAATTTTATTTGATTCAAATTAATATAACTTTGAAAAAAGAAAACTATGTTTTAAAGTGATATTTTATTTCATTTAAATAAAAGTTATTGCGAACCAACTACAATATTTTGTTTAATTTAAATAAAAATTGAAAAAAAAGCTTATTTGTTAATTAATCAAATTTAAATTAGACATCGTTGCCTTTAATGGATTTGTTGCGATCATTTCGAAGATTATTCGTACACATCTGATTGGCTTGTTCATTTATTTTTCATTTAAATTTTTAAAGTATCTAAAAGCCTAACTACAAGGGAAAGGGGGGTATCCAATTGTGACGATTTGTGATGGACGAATTTGTGGAATTTGTACAAAATTGAACGCATCAATACCTAGCACAATGCATAAAATTAAATATTTACAACATTTTTAATGGAAACAGAAAATTTCAAAATGTTTTGTTTACTAAGTACTTTTGTACGAAGCAAGAAGAAGATAAAATAATTTGAAGTTTCAATATTAATTTTACATTAATATGATGATTATAATTTAAAAAAGAAACAAATAAATTGTCACTCCTGCTTTTCATTTAAAAAGTAGCAGAAAAGAAAAAATCCCAATAAAATTGGAGAATGCATTGTTTTCATAAAATATTAACCGTACTGATAAAGTTCGCATTCTAGAAATTGTTTTAATTCTTTTTTTCAAAATTTTGTCATACGTACGTATTATATCGATTGAAATATTAATTAAATTTTATTATTTCAGGCCTTGCAAGTTTACGGTCAATTTTTGGTTGGCGATAGGAATCCAGTTATTTTTGAAAATTTTATGATCAGCACCACCAGGGCCAATAGGACTCAGGCGTTGAAATGTTCGGCTGTCTTGGCTGAGTACTATAGCCGTTATGATTCTTAACATTTAATATTTTTATGTGTCTTTAGGTATTTTTAGTTTTTTTTATATTACATAAACTAAAAAAACTGTTCTGTTCTGACTTACGTCAATTTTAAATTTTTGTAAAATTTGAAAAAATGTGTTTATTTTTCTTTGTAACAGTAGGAGACTTCCATTTCTATTCGTATAATTTTTTAGATTGTGTAAAACTCGAAAAATGTTATAATTTTATAAACCTATGTTCTTAATATTATAATAAATATAAATAATACGTTTTTTATTGAACTAAATCTCTATTTTTTATCGAAAATGTTGACATCCTTTGTACTAATTAAAAAATTACTTGATGGGAGAAACTGAAGATAAATGTTTGGATCAAAACTCAACACTTACGGGTCTAAATTAAGGGATTGCTAAATTATTTCTAACGTCAGATTGAAGTCATTCACCTCCAGCACAAACAACGAGAACAGAAACATTTTATTTGCAAGAAGGAGCAGTGGCGTAGTATTATGACGACCAGGTTTTTTTTTAATTTACATTAGAAGCAGCACCTCAAAGAAGGTACGTCACTGGCAGAGGAATTGAACAACAGTTAATACGCCTTTTCGAATTAGTCCAAAATAAGAATATTAATCATAAACAGTGGGTATCGCACTTGTGCACACCTTTCCCCTAAACTAAAAAATAGTTGAAAACCGTAAAAATTTCCCCATCCCCATCGAAAAAATAAAATAGCTACGGCACTGTTCAAAGCACTTTTTTTATAAATACACGTAATTTAAAAACCTATATTTGTAACCTAAAACCGTGTGTTGCAGACATAATTCAAAAATCTTTGCAGTGACGTATTTAAAACATGCCTATGGAGGAGAAAAACCAGATTATTTTTTTAAACCTCGTTAATCTAATTCTGCGCATCAGTGGTAAAGAGATGACCGACAAATTCCAAAAATCAAAAAAATAAAGAAATTCACAACTCAAACTTATTTAAACTTTAAAGGGGTAATTTATTTTGTTATGAGTTTTTTGTCCCGTCGATAATATTTTAAATATTTCTTCAAATCAATAATTTAAAAAACAATTTTATGATAAAATCAGTAATTGAAAGTTAAAGTCATATAAAATAGACCGACCTGATCGCGGTTTCCCAAACGTCCTTTAATGTAAAATTTCAAATTTATTAAAATTTTCATTACTTTAAAATAAAAAAGCTGTAATGGCTTATAAAAATAGTCCAAAATTAAAAAACTTAAAAGACGACGAAATTTTCCCAAAAAATTTTTTTGTTAAATTTTTGGCCATACAAAAATTTTTTTATTGCCCCTTTTTTGAAATTTAAATAAATTTTTTAAAAATTAAATATTTTTTTTTAAAAATTTTTTCAAATTTTTAAATTACGTTAAAAATATAAATTGCATTGAATTAATTAAAACCCCAGTAATACAAAAATTTTGTTTTAACCAATTACAACCTTTCATATCTTAATTGGAAAAAAATTTTTTTACAACTTAATTGGAAAATGCCTTAATTTTTGCTACTAATTTTTTATGAAAAATTTTTTCACATTGAAAACACAATTTATATTTATTATTCTTATAATTTTAAAAGCATTAAACGAAAAAATTTTTTTTAACTTTTTTTTGTCATTGAATTGTATGAATTTAAATTTGAAAAAGAAAAAAATTTTTTTTTTACAAAATTTTTAAAATTTTTAAAAAGAAAATCAAATAATAAATCATAAGTTGTCAAACTTTCCATTACCTTTTGTTTTCATTCCTCTGAATCCAAATGAATAAAATAACAAAACTCCGATTTGTTATCCCAAGGTTGCTTGATTTGATAGTAGTAGTCAAAATTTTTTTAAAAATTTTATCATTGCCAAGTGCAATGGTAATTTCTTCGTGACTAATAGCATTCAGAATAGCAAATGTCGAATTAATAGGAAATTTGATTTCTACAATCAATTATATTTTAAACCCAAGAAAGTGTCACTAAATATCCAAAAGTGGCGTCAACACTTTAATGCCGTTACAGTTGGCGAAACGCCAAACTTTCTTCAAATAATTTTATGGCACTATGCGTTTTGCTCCAATCTGCGCTGTACTTCCACCAAATTTATTATAAATCAAATTCTCACCGTTGCTTCAAAAAATAAATTCCATTTTAATATTTTACCAAAAAGAACATTTTTATATTTCCCTTTTTCCATAATCTATTGGGAAACTTTGACCAATATTTTTTGAAGAATCTTCTATTTTGTAGGCCGTTTTTGCAGAGACATAATCAACAACTCTTTATAATTTATGAATAAATCTGGAAGATCTTCTTGAATTGTATTAGCTTCAGGTCCGTAGTGTCTGTCAGCACATACAATTTTTTTCTTGTATTTCGTAGAAAATAATACTCTTCCGATTTTTCGATTGACGTTCACTCTTTTTTTTTGTACTATAACTTTTTATAAATTTTCCTGAGCTGCGTTTTGTTATAGATTTAACATCAACTCGGGGTATTTGTGGCATCCTGCGTTAAAGGTAAGAGTTTAGGGGATTTAGCAGAAAAATTTATTCGTTTTCCTTCTACATATTTTGACACGACTGATTAAAGATAAGATAAAGATAGAAAGATATTTTTATTTTGTAGTTCAAAACATATTCGAAGTATATTATACCCAAATGGGAGTACATTTGGGAATACATCGAGAAACGCAAGTTTTAACCCCACCCTGTATATTCTTGCAACAAATGTGTTAATAAAGAATTATGGAAGAAAAACTAGTTTACATTTTTTTGTTGATTTAAAAATTAAAAAATAAATAAAAGGGGTAAGAGTTACTTTACTGTCGAGAAACCAATATCTTGAAGGTTGCTCATAAATTGAGTAACGCAATTTTAAGCATGTTTAATTTTAAACTTGGACGATCGAGTGAAATTATTTTCAAATTAAAGATATTCTGTTTTAAGGTCCACTGCTTTCCAAAATGCAGCTTTATTTTTTAATATTTTCTGCTGATTTGAAAGCCAAGTTAACGAAAAGACTTCCGCGCAACTTACTTACTTGTTTTTTTGCGATTTTTTTTATTCTTAATACTCGAAAATGCTTAAAAACAATGTCGATAAAACAATGGCTTATAAATATTAAAGCAATGGCATTTAAATCACCAAACCTTAAAATAGTCAATTTAGTAGTCGAGTGAGAACAGCCTTAAAGAGTTTTCTAAATCGCGAACTGCGAGAAGAACACATTAAAGGGTTTTAACCAGTAATTGGTATAGTTAGCACCGCTAACTAATACAAAGCGAAGATTAGAATTCAAAGTTGGTTTTATGCAAAATTAGCGCAAACACGACAAAGCAACTCCAGATCAAGGGTTAATATCACCATACGGCAATCCGCAGGAAATTAGTTTGTGGAAGATTTTAAATTATGCTTTTCTTCGAATTCCAAACGAGAAAAATTTGTGATCAACCAATAAAGTGGTTAAAATTTGTGATGTAAGGTCACAAGCAAGGTAAGTCTATTTGCCTTGCTATTACCTTTTAAGATTAATCGTGGAAGCGAGGACAAATATTAGTTAGTAAGTGAAATTTACACTGCCTTTCTTCGAAATGTCTAAAATAGTTCAGGGTGCTGTTTGTTTAGGCGTTAATGTTGAATAAATAACTTCAATTTCTCTAAATATTTCGGGCCTCTATTTTTCTTAAAAATATATTAACTTGAAAATAGCTGCTAGATTTAATTCGTTTCTTTTTTATATTAATATTTTTTAAGAGGGAAGAGAATGTATTTGGAGCACATGTAGATATTTAGTAAGTAAAAACGCCTGAACAAACTGCACCCTGGACAATTTTGGACAATGCAAAAGAAGTCACCTTGAAAATAGCTGCTTAAGGGACATCCATATTAATTACGTGAGCTCAAATCTCACCAAATGTCATTTAAAGGGAGGGGGTTAATGAAAATCTCACATCAACATTTTAATTCTGAGAATTCCTACATACATACGTAGTATACAGTGGCTCACCAAATTATTCACCAACTACATAAAATTTACCAATTATTGCAATAACTTCTAAAAATAATACCGAATTATATTTATTTAATTTTTAATACATTAAAGCATATTTTGCAATAAATATAAACAAAGAAATAATGAAAAAAAACTTAATTCAATATTAATGTAATAAACAAAACAAAATGAAGTAAAGGAGGGAAGGGTTTTAAGTTGTCTTCTCCCATGATAGAGCAACCATTCCCTTACAACATAACCGGAATGCTTCAGGTCATTGTCATGCTGGAACCAATAGACGTTTTGTAAGCCCAATTTATCGACACTAGGTTTTAAATTTTCATTTAAAATGTTTAAAAATATGGAAACTTGTCCGCGGTACCTAGCGTCGATAAATTGAAGTTTTCCAAATCCATTTGCAGCCTTGCACCCCTAAACCATCACGTTCCCACCACCATGCTTTACAGTTGGGCATAAATTTTATTTGTTCGGCTATGTATTCCATTTTCTCCACACTATCTGTTTACCATCAGAACCGAATATGTTAAATTTACTTTCATCACTAAAAATAACTGCTTTTCAGAACTCGGCACTTTCATTTACTACATATTTTTTCGCAAATACAATTCTTTTAATTATGTTGACTTTCGATACAAATGGTTTCTTGTGCAATTCTACCATTATACCCTTCATTCCGAAGGACTTGACGCACTTTTTTTGTATACATATATTGCCTTTACGAGCTAGCCAAGAGGGCAATCCATCCATCTTTCCGACTAAGCATAATTTTAAATTATTGTTTTATTACGTGGCATGTCAGTTTACACTTCCTCACTCGTCCGGCTTTATTTTCGAGATTTCCTTCATTTTTAAATTTATTTATTATGTTTTATTTTATTTATTATATTTATTCATTAAACTGTACCATGGTTTCTGTAAACGATTTTTGAGGTTTCTCGTATAGATTTTCCCCGACAAACCAATTTAAGAATTAATTTCCTTTCCTCAATACTAGTTTGTGCTATGTACATAAGAGTGATGGTGCATCGACCTTCACTCTTATGACCTTGTTCTGGAATTTCTGTATAATTTCTATGTTGGAATTGCCTGATGAGCCACACAGTTGTATTCCGTAGGTTCATATTGTCTTGATGATTGCCTTGTAGAGGCGTATTTTATTTTCCAGAGCGAGTTAGAACTTTCTGCCAATCAGCCAATACATTTGGTTGAGCTTCAAACCGAGCTGTTTTTTTTGGGGAGAATGTGTTTCTTCCATGTTAGGCGTCTATCCAGGTGGATGCCAAGATATTTGACGTCCTCAGCCTGTGCGAGTTGTTTGCCGTTCAGCGTAACTGGTGGGCACGTTGAACTGTTCAAGGTGAAGGTAACGTGAACAGATTTGGTTTCATTACCCTTGATGCGCCATCGTCGCAGCCATGTCTGTATTTTGTTCAGGTTTGATTGAAGGTTTTTGGATGCGTTTTCCAGAAGATCTGTTTTCCTCGAAATTGGTAACCAAAAACAAATACTTGAAGCTAATTGCTGGAAAAAACAACTATGTAAAATCATACATACAAAGTATGTCTGGCTATAATATTAGTTAACAAACCGACTAAAATTTTTGTTGTGGCAACCTGGATAACAAAAAAATGGTAATATAATGTCTATTTCCACCAACACTCAGGCACGGGACATGCACCCGGAAAAGATATGCCCCTGGATTCTAGAGCCCTAGGTATGAGGTTCTTCAACCCAGATTGACGGGATAGATATGATTTCCATAAACATCCGTAGAGTACTCCAAACTTCACAGATGGGATTTTCCGTCACCTGTGCGATATCTCTCCAAAAAAAACACTCGTCTAGCACCATATGACGTCAAGAAATTAATTTTCAAACGGTCGGGAATTGTCGATCTATTAACAAAGAAGAATTTCATTTATTAATCCACCATGTAGTTGGTAAAACACAGAATCAATCTCTTCCAACCAATAAAAGGATAAAAAAATAGCGATACCAATCTAATCCAATAAAAATTCGTAGTATAAAAAAAATCCACAATTTTTCGAAAATTTTTCAAACAAAATTTTTACTCGACCTTTCTATCACAGTGTCGTGTAGAACATTCCTTATCAAACATAACAAATTTATTTTCGACTTATTTTAATGATTCATTTAGAGAGCGTTTAAACGAATCTTTGTCCTAAATTGAAAATCAACCAATTGCTTGTAACAAGTTATAAAACCGAATAAGATTAATTGTTGTCAATACAATTATATAAAATTGCATTATACATATAATACCTTTGGGTTTTAAATACACTTAATCGGCTAAACAAATTGCGAAAATGATACTTTTTGTAAAGTAGATCTTAATAAATTTAGATAAAAATTTAAATATTTTGAACTACTTACAGTAGGTACTACCTGGATTTTGAAAGATTCCTTTTCTAATAAACTGTAATATCCTTTACACTTTGTGTACTTTAGACACGCGTTGGATTTAGCAAAATAACGTAATCGTGTTTCGTTAAACAAATTAAGTTTTGTATTTATAAATAATTTAATAAATTTTTATGATTATAAAATTTTACAATTTTTAAATATTACATATTTAAGTCTTAAATATACTGCAGATTTAAATTATTAGAAATATAAAAGTGATTTAATAGAATTTTAAAAGTAATAAATTTGATCCAATCATAAGCGTCAATTCATTTGATAAAACTCATTAAGGTATCTGAGTAAATTTAACGATTATATATTCAGAAGAATCGGGACTGCTTTAAATTTGAAGGTCCACATTTTAAAACATCCCTTAAGGTCACTCTTCGAGGTAAATCTATACAGAACATCATAGTCCTAGAAGAATTCGGGTACTGCATTTAAAATATTGGAAAGCGCTGTACAATATGTAATTTAATATCATGTACAGAATATCTTACTGAAGACACACAAAGAGTATCAATATCAGTTTAGATTATTATATTGCAATTTTATTACGATCGGCACAAAAGTTTTCCTTTATTATATTTTTTTCATTTTTTTTGTGAATTATGAAAGATAACTAGGCCATATGCACATAAAATAAATAAATTTGCGGACTGTCCACAAATTTAGCTAAAAAACGGCTTTAAAAATTAATTTAAAATGCAATTTTCTCATTTGCCTTTTTGAACTGTAACCCAGTTCACCAAAATTAACCCTGAATACACATGGTGATTTTGTTGGTGCATATTTAACAAGGTGGCGTCATATTATATTACATCAATTTATTTCTTTATTAAAAAATTTAAAGGCCGTATAAAAATATTATATTTTTATAGATACCTTATTTAAAGCACTTTGAACAAAAATTATGAATATAATAGTTATGTAATTTTCCAATATTGCATTATTTACACAAAAAGTAAATTTCATATTTTTTGTATATGTGCTAACAAAAGGTCTCTCGTAAGTACAATAATAAAAAAAAACATGTCAAATTAAATTTAATGAATACTTTGAAAGATATAAAAACCAAAATTATCAATAATAGCCTTAAATATAATAATCTAATATGATAATTTTTCATGCTATTTCATCATACGTTCTTCATTAAGTTCATTGTAATGTATAGTACTGGGTGGTCAACTAAGGAATTTCGATTTACAAGCGCTCTAAAATTGTTTTGAATAGGAATAGAGAAGTGGAGTTGGTCTTAAACGAAGGAGGGACTCATGGAAATTCAGTCGCCATGGTTCGCTGGACGGGTGAGGAGCGTTCGTTCTGTGTGCGCGCTTATTACCAAAATCAAAATTCTTGCATTATTGTGCGTCGTCGTTTTCGTGCACATTATGCTTTGCACAATCTTAACCAATGTCCGAGTGCTCAACTCATTCGGAAATGGGTCAGAACATTCGAAGAAACTGGTTCGACATTGCCCCAGCGAGTGATAAACCGTCGACGGTCTGTGAGAAACGATGCAAACGTAGAGCGAGTGAGAGCATCTGTTCGCAACCAACCGGGCCTCTCGACACGCCGGCGCGGCCGCTCTAAATGTGAAGAGATCGTCATTGATAAACATTCTTCATAAAGATTTACACATGCACCCCTACAAGATCCAATTAGTGCAGGAATTAAAGCCAGGGGACCATCAACAACGCCTTGATTACGCCAATGAAATGGTGAACCGATTTCAAGCGTACGACAACATTTTTTTTCTCTGATGAAGCCCATTTTCATCTGAACGGCTATGTAAACAAACAGAATTGCCGGTATTGGTCTTCAGAAAACCCCAAACAGAAACATGAAACTCAATTGCATAGTCTGAAGGTCACAGTTTGGTGTGCAATACACGCACAAGGCATTATTGGCCCGTACTTTTTCGAAGACGGACGCGGCCGAGCAGTAACAGTGGATTCTGATCGTTATGTGGACATGTTGAACAATTTTTTTGAACCAGCCCTTCAAGACTTTGATGGATACAATCGGGACACTTGGTTTCAGCAAGACGGGGCCACTTGTCACACTTCAAATCGGTCTTTACCTGTTATTCAGGCGCTTTTTCCTGAAAAATTGATTTCTCGGCGTGGAGACCTTCCATGGCCCCCCCAGAAGCCCGGACTTGACACCTTGCGACTTTTACTTATGGGGATACCTCAAAAGTGTAGTCTACCGCAACAATCCCCGCACTCTAATTGCGTTGAAGGAAAATATCCGCCAGGAAATTCAAGCCATCGGTCCAGAAACTTTGCGACGTGTTTTTCTAAATTTCGAGGTTCGACTCGAAGAGTGCCAGCAGAAAAACGGTGGACATTTGGAGAGCGTAATTTTTAAGAAATGAATTTCCAAAGAGCTGAACATTATTTGTAAAAAAAAAAATTAAAATTGACTTGAAAGTTTTTGTTTTATTTCTCTTTTAAATCGGAATTCCTTAGTTGACCACCCTGTACATTGTATTGCATCATCAGTAGTTAATTATTCTTCGGAAAAACTTGCCATTTTAATTAATTTATATTGGAATCATAAAAACTACACTAATAGTATATAATATCTGCTGAAAATTTAATAATAAATTTTTTTTTCCAAAAGTACAGTTTTCATTCATAACATGACTGGTACTGCCCGGGGACTTTTGCGAGTAACTTTATATTACGTAAATAACAAGGTGGCGTCATAGGATGTAGCATAATATAGAGCCAGTAACACAAGTTCATGAAGTGTTTGATGCACCTTGAAATTTTGTAAGGCTAGTACCTATGGGACGAGAGGTAGGAATACCTGTGTTTGCCTAACCCAACCCGGGACACCAGGTACTGCGCATAATAGAAAGGTGTAATAAAATATAAGCCAAAAAAAGTGTTTGATTCACAGGCCAACAAACGTTAATCGAAAGTTTAAGTAATTTTAAATTAGAATTCAAGATGGCAGACACTTTTGAGGGGGTTTACATATAATTAATTCCCCCCAAAGTTGTTTTTTTTTTAATACAAAATGAAGTGTTTGATTCACTTTGAAATTTTAACAGCTTCTAATTAAATATTTAAGAAATTAATTACAAAAAGGCAGACAGTTTTGTTGGGGTTTAATTACCGGCAAACATGAAAATAAATCTTATTTAAAATAGAAAGAGATAGGCTGCGTATGGTTGGCGGCGTGAGTAAGAGCGCCGATCACCGCTGTAGCTACGGTTCCCTTTTACGCTGACATTGGTTGTTATCATTAGCTGTATTAACTGTATTAACTTTATCAGCTGTAGTCAGTACAGGTAAACGTCGTTTTACGCCGGGGTTCCGTTCCGAGAGACACCGGCGTAAAATGAACACAAATATAATGGACGATATAAGGTTAGGTTCCGTGTCAAAATTCTAAGACCAATCTAACATGTTAATTTAATACATTATATCCAATACTATATTCAAAATAAATTATAAATGTATTTAATAAATACAGTTTAAATTCGTTTACAAAATAAATAATAATCTCTTCATATAAATAATGAATATGATGAATTAAATTTTCACACTTTTTTGAAAAAAACATCCAATTTCATTTGCTTTGATTGTTGCTTCCTTTCTTAGCATAAGGTCGAACGGCAGCTGTGACGCTTCTTTTAACATTTGCGCTTCGATTGCTGCGCTTTTTCGCACAATGTTTGGGGTCTGAATCACTATTTTTGCCCATAATGAAAATACAAATATTTGAATATTCTTTAATTTTAATAATAATAAAATAAAAGGTAATAGAATAAAAACGTGTAAAGTGTGTTTACTATTGGAATCGCGGCGCCTACTATCGTCTGGTGTCGACCGAACTGGGGACCCACGCTGGCACCAACCGGCGTAATTGTGAATTCATAAATTAAGAGTTTAATAAAAGTCAGAATGATTAAAATTTTTAGTTCTATTCATAAGTATGAATTTTAAATGTACCGCTGGTAAATGACACGTGACCAACAACCAATGACAGCGTAGAAGGAGTAGCTACTGCGGTGATCGGCGCTCTCACTCACGCCGCCAACCATACGCAGCCTATCTCTTTCTATTTTAAATAAGATTTATTTTCATGTTTGCCGGTAATTAAACCCCAACAAAACTGTCTGCCTTTTTGTAATTAATTTCTTAAATATTTAATTAAGAAGCTGTTAAAATTTCAAAGTGAATCAAACACTTCATTTTGTATTAAAAAAAAACTTTGATTATATCTTGAATTCTTGCTAATATTCCTATTAGCATATAGCAAAACTGCAGCAATATGGTGGCATTTATACTGCCCCCTTGGGCATTCACAACTATAACTTGCTATTTTACAATCTTTTACTGTTATCTACAATATAAACAAATCAATTATTTTAATAGAAACACAATTTACTTACTGATTACTAAATTGCATTAAAATTAATACAATGAAATTTCTAAACTTACCTCCACGTTGTAGGTTTTTTTTTTCATACTTGCTAAAACTTTCCCTTTAATAATACCCACACTGCCATCAAAAAGTATTTGTACAGTATGTCCACTATCCAAACTATTTTCTCCCCTTTTAATTAGCGTAATTTCATCCGAAAACAATTCTACAATTGATGATAAACTTATCAAAGCCATCTTGCAATAAATCTTATGATAACTAAAAACTAAAGACATTTTTAAATAATATTAAAGTGAGAATTTAACATAAATACTGTACACACTATTGTCTGTTATTTCAATTCCACTAATTTCATCCGTAACACCTTTAAAATAATTAATTAAGTTCGCACTCAAAAGCTACCATGTTAATCTTATGGGAAGAAATGACCCAGATAACTTGTTATTACCCGTCAGCTGATCGCCGGCCATTTTGTGACGTCACTTCAGTCTAATAGGTTTGGATATAATATTCAGAAAATCAATTAAAATTTAAGTACCCTTGAGGTTAGCAACTACCCTTAATTTTGGAAATTAACTATCTAAAATTGGTTGGATACTATATTTAAAGCAAAAAGAAATTTTTTTTGCTAAAACACCAAATTTTGAAAATAAACTTTTAAAATTGAGGATGTTACTACCCCAGGGGTGGTTATAACGTCTATATGTTTTCCAAAATCTGTTAAAATGAACAAAAAACATTCGCATTAATTTAATCGGTCGATTTTTTCGGTTCGGAATTTTTTCGGTCGAACACCGCCTAGACTATGCATGAACACCTTGCTTTATTCCTGTAATATTGTATAACTTAACAATTATTTTAATAAAATATACAAGTATTTTTTAGTTTATCATCACGTATTTTTGTTAAAAAGTATTTTCTGAAACGTTCTTTTAAAATAAACTTAATAAAATGTATAACCTTTGTTTACTATAAAAGAATTAACATTAAAAATTAAGATTTCTCTATACACCTATCCCCCGATTTACACGGTACTTGTTTTACACGTTTTCGCTTTTACACGGTTTTCCAAATAAGTTTTTTTTTGGTTTTATCGCACTCTACTAAATGCTACTGTGTTTGAACACGTGCGCTGTGTACACATCTCACGGGGAATCCCGAGCTTATGTGCTGACTTGCTGCACATGCACACTGTGTCTGTATTTCTTCGCATAAAATTAAAGTTTTATCTACGGAAAATTGTATTTGAGTGAAAGTTTCACAGTTTCAGAAAGATTTAATTTTCCAATAATTTTCATTTGTTTTATAAATTTAAAAATATAGGCTATGCATTAATTTCGATTTATTTGACTTAAATTTAATTTCATTAAGTTTCTAGAACGTATCACAATTATAGGTGTATCATTTTGTGACATACCCTGTTTGATTACTGTACCTTATTTGTATATAACAATCTGCTTGTTTTGATTTAGGCATCGTGTTGATTTAGCGTATGCTAGCCTGTAATTGCGTTGCAATTTTCTATTTTGTACATGACCCATGTTTATTCCATGTAGTTATTTGTAACACTAATACGCCTGTTTTGTTAGCTGATGCAAGGATGTGTGAATACTTACGCGTATGCTCCAGCCACAGTAACTACTGCGTTGCAATTTTTGATTGATTATCACGATAACGATAGCCACCTCTATAAGTATTATTCCAATTTTGTTAGGTTTTAAAAATTACGCCCGAATAATTTGTTGCAAGCTGATGCAATAGTGCATGCTTCTGTGAATGGACCAGGTTTAACCTAAGTTTCGACATCTAATGAAGTACTGGTCTGAAACTGTAGAACATTCCAGTGCACAAATTATAATGGACATTGCAGAACATGCAGAACAACCATGTTTATTTGTACAAGTAAATGGGTCTTTCCCTTTTCAGAAGACTTGAGTTTACACAGATCTCCCGGAAATTTTACTTTTTAAACATTGAAATTAAAATTTTTAACACATTTCAAGTTTTTAAATTGGCAGGCCGAAATGTTTTAACGTAATTGACAATTTTTCTCCAATTATAAATTGTTTCATGTGAGGTAGAGCAACAGAGAGCAGACTCATAATAATAAAATACACCAAAATGCTCAATGTTGATGAAGTTCTAAGTTATAGTGTCCTTTTTGTAATAACAAATTTTTAAAACTGCAACCCTCGCTGGTGTCCTTCGAATAAAAATATCACGTCCTTATAACGTTTTTATAAGGGGGCAAATTTTTATTTGTCTGAAATAGCTTTTGAAACAGAATTCATGATTCATCTTCTTCTGGTATAATCAAACAGGCATCTTCCATAATCATCACCTGCTCTTTGTTTGTAGCCTTGAATGTTCCCCGCAACTTTTTTATATTGTAAGGATTTTCTGCACTACAATTGAAAACAACCAAGCTCTTGGTAAAATCAAATTATCAGTATCTCGGTCAATAGTAACATCCTTCTTCGATTGCAATTCTCTTGGAACGTATTTATCTATTTTCCTATTTTTCCCGCACTAGCCGAAGTTCAACCAGTGACTCTTGAAACAAAATGTATCCGTGTCAATCCCTGATTTTTTGATATATTTATATAACCAGAAATTAAAAACCTGTCTAAAAAAAGTATCAGATTTCCGTAACAAAAATTCTTCCAACCAGTTCCGGCCCTCATGTCTTTACTGAAGAACGTAAATCCAACTTTATCTGTCGGTTTAACTTTTGTGGTAGCACATAAAATTATTTCGTCGATCGCGTTTCGTATCCATTTAACGGGGTCTTGATCCGCGGGCATAGAATTTATTTTAAATTCCAATAGTACGGCCACGCACATTGAAACGTTTCACCTTCCCAGTAAACTCTTTCAAAATTGTGAAATTCTTCATTATAATTATAATAACAGAAGTATTTATCGCGCGGTCTATAAACTAATCCTTTGGCGGCTAGTTAAAGAATGATTAGACCTTGACCTTGTCTTCTTGCCACTGTGTAATCGTTCCCCATCTCTTCATCAGGCTATGTTTGCCGGAATCTTGACTCTGAAAGAAGAAAAATTTCGCGTTGCTGCGGGTCGCGTCGAGGTGGGTACTTCTGTGTCGGGGTTGCGATTATTTTTCTGATTTTGCAGGGGGGGTCGCGGAGCTGTTTGCGCGCCGCGGTCTTCCTGCAGGATCCCTTCGCGAGAAAAATATTTTTTAAAGTAGTAGTTGTGTTGGAGTCCCATCTCGCCCTTTAAAAGCGAGAGCTTGCGGAGATGAGGTTGTGGGGTTGCTGCGGGGTTTGGAGATCTAATTGGGAATGATTAGACACCTCGTTAGCTAACCTTTATATCATTCTTCTCCGGCCATTAAAGGGTTTACAAAAGCAAGTACAGGGGCTCAATCAATCTAAAGCCAGTTCATACCCCACTTAAAAAACAAAATTAAATGTTGAAATTGTATTACGTAATTTTAAAATTTATCATCTATTATAACTAATTTCATGTTTACGATCTATGTATTAACAACTAATAATAAAGTCCTAATAAATAGAAGCTCTTCGATAATTAAATTTACTTTTAAAAAATGCGCTCAACTGGGGGAGTTCGAACCAAGTGTTTAAATCATGCTTTTGTCAGTATGCATATGTCCAACCCTCTTAGCCACCACGAACACCCATTTAATAAGATCAAATATGACGCTACATGCTTAAACTACTTTGATAATATAGTATACTCTTATTAATTAAAATAATTCCAAGACACACACAAGTTTTAACCTCTTAAACCTGTCTGAAATTGTAAATTATATAATTTAAATTTACCACTATAAACGTAATAAAATAAATTTCGAAAGAATTGATTCATTCATTGTGCCATTTGTAATACTGAATTGAATTTGAAAATTGACAGTTTAATTTATATACCTTTTAAGTTATACAAATAGGAAGGAGTTTGTGGCAAAGACGTAAGACATCGTCTCCATATGCTAATAGTATTGAGATCGCATTCAGCTCCTGCCGTTTTTTTTTCATTTATTTTTTTCAATTCTACGCAATTGCTTTAACAATGTACCAAAATTCTGATAATGTTTATGCAATTAATCGTTTATATATCATTATATAATTAATTTTGAATCTGGTATAATAACACTGGAAATTGTGGGATTGGGAATTTTATTTTGTAAATGCTTGGAGGAGGAGATTGCGAGAAATTCAAACACTAGAATTTTTGTAAAATTGATTTTGTTTATTTCATACAAGTCATGTCATACGTCGCAGCTAATTTTTTAGTACTGTGCTAATCCAGCGATGGAGTACTACACGAACGAGGATGATACTGATCGTAAAAGCAGGAAAATTCTCAATCACATTTTGTGTTGGATTATACCAGAATAACTTAATTTTGGTAATTCTGGTTAATTTGGTATATAACTGAATAACTGCATAAAATTATCATATTTGGGTACGTTGTTAATGCAATTTCGTAGAATTAAAAACAAATAAAAAATAGGCAGGATGCGACCTCATTACTATTCGCATATCGAGACGATGCTTACACCTTAGCCACAAACTCGTTGCTATTTGTATAACTTAAAAGGTATATAAATTTAGCTGTCAATTTTCAAATTCAATTTTCTCGAAATTGGCAAAGAGGCGGGCCCTTATATTCATACCTGTTGAAGTCAAATTCTGACCTACGCGCACAATGAAAATGAATCAATTCAGTGACTGCACGCGTCAGTTTCTGGCTGATCTGGCTGGCAACACAAAGCTAATGTGCATGGCGCATTCGGCCGCTTACCCGCTTGTGATATCCGAAATGATAAAACTAAACAAATATGGCCCGACTTTAATTATGGAAAGCAAACTTCCCGTATCATTCTATTTGGTCGAAATTTGACAGTTGGGATTGCATTTACGCCAATGTAACAACACATTCATTTATATCGTCGTCGATGGGATAAAACACCGAGCCAGAGTAATTTGCTTTTCGTATAACTTAAAAGGTATATAAATTTAGCTGTCAATTTTTAAATTCAATTTTCTCGAAATTGGCAAAGAGGCGGGCCCTTATATTCATACCTGTTGAAGTCAAATACAAGCCCTACGCGCACAATGAAAATGAATCAATTCAGTGACTGCACGCTGTCGGTTTCCTTGGCTGATCTGGCTGGCAAATACAAAGCTAATGTGCATGGCGCATTCGGCCGCTTACCCGCTTGTGATATCCGAAATAACAAAACTAAACAAATATGGTCCAACTTTAATTATGGAAAGCAAACTTGCCCGTATCATTCTATTTGGTCGAAATTTGACAGTTGGGATTGCATTTACGCCAATGTAACAACACATTCATTTATACCGTCGTCGATGGGATAAAACACCGAGCCAGAGTAATTTTTCTTCCACGATAGAAATAACTGTCGCAGAAAAATGATGTAAAGGCTCAAGTACACAGGGCGACTTTAGAAGCCAAAAGGCCGGCTTGTAAACAGCCGGCGAATCGGCGAAGGCGCTTCCAGTCGAGTACACCCAAAATTGCCAAAATCTCAGTAGCCAAGAAGCTGGCGTGTGGAAACCACGTCAAGACGAATGCTACTAGTCGCTTCTACACAAGCTACTGTGAGTACACAGGGCGACTAGAAGCTAGGTCGCTCAAAAGCCGGCTTCTTGGCGTTTAAAGTCGCCGGCAGTTCAACTTCTTTCAGAGCCGTTTTAGAAACAGCTAACAGAGCGAGTGCATCGAGTACACCGGGCGACTTTGGAAGCTGCTTCTGAAAAAGCCGGCTTCTAGCTTCTAAAGTCGCCCTGTGTACTCGAGCCTATAACGTTTGAACCAAGTCGAGAGCCAATAACTGCTCTCTATTCGTGGATGATTAATTATATAGAATTTTTTTAAATTTTCTCAAAGTTCAATTATTTTTAAACTTGCCGCGCAACGTTTAAACAATCGCTTGAGTGAAACCATGGTATAGTTAATGGAAAAATTTATACCGTGACGTCATCCGTGAACATTAACATGCGCAGACAGATTGCCATGGGATGAAACCACACATCAAGTGGTTAGCTAGTAGTAAAGTAGACGTCTCGCATGTGTATTGCATTTTATATTTTTATAAGTTTCGCTGCATTTAAATTTACGTGATTCTGAAAGCAATTTATATTTTATTAAAATGGGTTGCGCGTTTACCAAAAATGATGATTTTGAATCAAGTTATGGAGAATATTTAAAAAAATTCTATGTAATTAATCATCCAATGAATAGAAAGCAGTTAATGGCTCTCGACTTGGTTCAAACGTTAAACGATTATTGTCCCATAGAAAGGAATGATGAACCCAAAGAACGGACACACTTAAATCATTTTTCTGCGACAGTTATTTCTATTGTGGAAGAAAAATTACTGTGGCTCGGTGTTTTATCCCATCGACGACGGTATAAATTAATGTGTTACATTGGCGTAAACGAAATCCCAACTATCAAATTTGGGCCAAATAGAATGGCACGGGTAAGTTTGCTTTCCATAATTATTAAAGTCGGGTCATATTTGTTTAGTTTTGTAATTTCGGATATTCAACTCAAGTCGATTTAGAAATTTGTTGCGCCTCATTAATTTGAAATGTCCTTGCATATTTTTTCCGATTCACTTCTCCGGGACGACACTTCCATTTAAGTCGATTGCTACTTTTTGCGAAGTTTTGTCTGCTGTTTAATGTTTTGATATTTTTTAGACAAAACGGTTAATCGTGATTTGGAATAAGTTTCCCGAGTACAATGCCGAGAACACCACGATTAACGTAGATGACGATAAGAAAATGTTTGCTTGAATGCAAAAAATGGATTACTGATCGAGAAATTTGAAACCGAGGATTATCAAACAGATGTCGAATTAGTTTTACTTGAGATTTATTTATCAAATATTTGTATTTCGTGTTAAAATTTTACGCTAATGAATCACAAACAATGGAAAAAATGTAACATTTATCAATTATAATGAATAACTTTGAAGTTCTTTTTTTTTGAATTTATGAATTTGTTGGTCTGGGATGTTTGAACGCGACCGTATGAACCCGGCCTTTTTTACGCAGTGATGTTTGAAAGCGATAAATTAAAATCGTACCTCTTCAGAATTATTTCTTTTTGATATCACCTTTAAAAAAATATTCCGGATGAACTGAAATTTATTAAATTAAAACAAAATAAAAGAAACTTTTTACCAACCCAAGGCAACAAGTTGGTTGCGTTTTCGGTTTTCCAAATTTTACAATAAGTGACAATATTTTAATCGGTTTCCTTAGATTCGGTTAAATTTGTTAGAATGTTAGTTAGTATTCTTTCTCGAGTCGAAATCGTCTTCAATTGGGGTTGATCCTTGTTATAGGTATTAATTTGGTTTCGTGTTCCAGGTTTACAATTAAACTGGTGTGGCGGTCCTAGAATTAGTATAATTCATATAGCAGATTTGTGCAACATAAACCAATTGCCTCAGTAGTTTAGTTGGTTAGCACGCGTATTCACATCTAATACGCTCGGGTTCGAATCCACATTGGGGAACATTTTTCAGCACATCATCTCGCTAAACTGATTTAAAAAAAGCTTGCGATTACAGGAAAAATAATGAAAAAATGTTCAATTATAAATTGGAGTTGTTTTAAGGTAGTTGCAGCGATAAAAAATTATTATCAATGCTTAAAAAATTGTGGTAATGGTATTGCTAATTATAATATTAAAAACGTATGTGTGAGGATTAAGAATCGATTGTTTTATTTAAACATATCGATTTATTCAAGAATTTACAATATCTCATTTGACTCACGGATCATATACGATGTTTCAATTTGGCAGCGCTGCAATAAGTTATAATATAAATTATTAATCTAGCACCCTTTCTTAAATTAAATAATCAAGCGTCAAATATATTTAAATAGTATTTTTTGCTCACGTATAGGGCAATTCACTACTAAATGAAATTTTTATCAACACCGTAACCCTACACATTTTGCAATCAATTCCAAAAAGTACGCTTTTGGAAAACTCAAGTCTTTTCATAATTATACTTTATGTAGAAAAAATTGACAATAGGCTCATGGCGTAATTATCTAGCGTCTGACCTCATACAAACGTGATGCTTGGATCGAATCCATGATTCCTAGTTTTTTTTTCTATTAAAATTAATTTTTATTTTTCCATTAAAATTCATTTTTATTTTTTATTAAAATTTCCGCCAAATTGATTTATATCAATTAATTTGGTTTATTCCAATTCGTATCCACTGATAAAATAAAAATTTAATTAGTAAAGAAAATAACTTTTTATTAAATTTTATTTGAAATAGAAAATAAACTTCTTCTTCTTTTCAGGGTTTGGCTTTATTGCCTGTTCCGACTTGATAAGTCTCGCCAACGCTTATTTTAGAAAATAAATTTCAAAATTGACTGACATAAAACTTTTAAATTTAGGACGATGCCAAACTTATACGGAAATCAAATTGCATCATATTTAAAAATCTATTTACGGACAAACCAGATGGTCAAAATTTTTAATTTTTTTAACATTTTGTAAATATTATCCTACATGTAGACTAATTTTGATGCATCTGACATTGGGCATAACTATTTTATTTTACGAAAATTAAACTTTACTGAGTTCTATGCTTTTACATGTTAAATTCACAAATTTCAAATCCGATTACTCGCAAGGTACACGGTCAATCTTTTCAAATTTGTTTTACAATTATGATAAATCATTAAATTTATATTTTGTAATTTTTATATTTTTGACATGGATTTGAGAAAATGCCAATGGAGCGCTGCAACCACCTTAAGAGAGTGGAAATTATCTTTTAAACGAAACTATTTACAAAAAACTAATTTGACCCAATTTGGATAGCAAATTTAACGAGCTCTAATTTTAATCTCTTCTTCTTCATGTGCCATATGCGGTTGACCCGGACGTTAGCGATTCAACTTGGCCGGAGCTAAGATGAATTTACCAGGAAGTATAATTTAATGGGGTGGTTTCCCGTTGCGATCCACAGATCGATATTGGACTTTTTTGATCCAGCAGTGTATCTATCGCGAATAGGGTTCAAACCACGAGCTTACACGTCGTAGCCGACCCGTCTATGCTTCGCGCTATACTGCTGGTCTTTCAACTCATCAAAATCAACTCATTTTACAAAAACTCTAAAATAATGAACAAGGTCAAAAAATTGCTTTAAACTCGATTTTAGATTTGCGATTCTGGAAAAAGTTGATACGTTGCGTTTCGGGAAATGCCTCATTTTTGAGCCGCAAGTTTGATTATTTACGCGAGGTTACCACTCTTTTGGGCGTGGCTCCGCCATTTACTGTCGGAATCGATCGCCGTTTAGACCTACGCCGAGAGCTCGATTTAGCGCGAAAAATTGTTCCTTGGCGTTTTTCGATTGGACGCGCCCATTTTCCACAATCGCGATATACATTTTCAAACGTCAAAGTAAGTTCAATTTATTGTCAAGATTTTGTCTATTGAAGATTTATTTTGTAAAATCAACTCTTTTTACATTTCCTTAAGTTTGAAAATTTTTGGTTTTGACGCGACCTCAAATTCAAAGTCATATCTCCGCCCAAAGCTATTACATCGACTAACCAAAAAATACGGGTCTCTTTATTTTTTATGTAGAATATTTTTTTTTTAATTCTTTGAATATTTACAATCTGTTTTACAAAAAAAAAACATTAAGTAAATTACCTGGCATTAATAGGACATGTTAGAATATTTCAGTAAATATTCTTTATAAAATTTTCCGTTAGGTTCACATGACAAGTAATTAAGTTTTACAATAAATATTCAGTAAATCAAAATTCAGTAAATCAAAATTGTCCGTTAAAACGCGTAGATAAATCATGGGGTTTAAAGCGCTTTAGTCTTCTAAGTTCATTCGAGTGGTTTAAGAGGTTGTTTGCCAGTACGTTTGGATGAAACTCGATTCTGTTCCGGTATTTGTTAAAGGAGTTTTCAATTTCGTTGCGCACTGAGTTCACACACAAATCACTATGAATTATGTCATTTGGTACGTACCACGGAGCGTTGGCAATGATTCGCAGTGTTTTGTTTTGGAATCTCTGGAGAATTTCCAGATTTGATGCACTCGCAGTTCCCCAAAGCTGTATCCCATATGTCCATATGGGTTTCAGGATGATCTTATAAAGTAAGAGTTTATTCTCCATTGACAACTCTGAATTCCTGCCAATCAACCAGTTCATCTGTCCAAGCTTCAACCCAAGCTGCTTTCTTTTGTTAAAAATGTGTGTACGCCATGTTAATCTTCTATCGAGGTGAATGCCCAGATATTTTGCGTTGTCTGTTTGTGGTAGGTAGCAATCGTTCATGGTCACTGGTGGGCAGCTATCTCTCCTCATTGTAAACGTGACGTGTGAGGACTTTGTTTCGTTAACATTAATTTTCCATTTTTTTTAACCAGATTTGTATTTTATTTAAGTGGTCTTGTAGATTTTTTGACGCAGCTTTAGGGTCGACGTGTGACGCGAGAATGGCCGTATCGTCAGCAAAGGTTGCCACCGTTGTCGATTTAGTGGTTGGTAGGTCCGCTGTATACAACAAATATAGGGTCGGCCCCAGTACACTGCCCTGTGGGACACCTGACTTAATTGGAAATAAATTAGTGTACTCTTCTCCGTGTTTCACCAAAAAAATGTCTATTATTTAAGTACGATTTCAGTATTTCATAATAGTGATATGGAAGATTTGTTTTCAGTTTGCAGTACAAGCCCTCGTGCCACACTTTATCGAACGCTTGACTGATGTCCAAAAATGCCGCAGAGCAGAATCTCCTGCACTCCAGATCATCGCTGATACGTTTAACTATTCGGTGTACCTGTTCAATTGTTCCATGCTCATTTCTAAAACCAAACTGGTGGTTTGGAATGAGAGCTTTTTCCACTAGGATTAGCTTCAGTCGTATTAAAACAATTTTCAAAGATCTTCGATAGGACTGGAAGTAGACTTATTGGACGATATGAGGTCAGGTGTTCTGGTTTTTTTCCTGGTTTTAATAGAAGAATAATTTGCGCAACCTTCCATTGGTCTGGGAAGTGTTTAAGCCTCAAAATTGCGTTGTAAATGAATGTAAGGAGTTTTAGACTTTTAGGTGTTAATTCATTTATTACTTTACCTGTGATTAAATCATATCCAGGTGCTTTTTTAGATTTGGTAACGCTCTGAATAACCTGTTTGACCTCTTTTATTTTGAAATAGGGTAAAAGCCGGATAGTTGCCCCACTTTACGAAAAAGTTTAATTTTGAAAATATGAACTTCCTGAAAATTATTTAGTATATATCTTAAAACATAGGCCTTTTATCTTCTAAAATAACCTATTTTTATACTGATAATTAACAATGGTTATGAATAAATGTTGTTTTATTTCACCTCTCAAAAAAGGGATAGTTGCCTACTATGGCGGATAGTAGCCTAGCGAGGAAAATGCTTCGGAGGATACTTGCCTTGTACGGGGATAGTAACCTCGGTATGATTTTTATTTTTGATAGAAGAAATTTATATCAATTAAAACAATCTTTATTATTTATTTAACATTCTTTATAATTTACTGAGATCTTTTATTAAGTATACAATGCATGTAAAATATTAATTAACACTATTAAATAGTTTGCAATTTTAATGATTTTAATTATAAAATATTATTCAATCTTAAAGTTATCTAAGTTATTATAAAATATTAGCACTTTTCTTAAGAATACAACAATTTGGTAATTAACTTTGGTATTAACATTAATTTTTTCCAGCAGCTAAGGTTTCTAACTTTCCACATCTTTTACAATAGTTTTTGAATATTGTACATGTTTCATGCAACCACATCTGACACAGCTCACATTGAATCCAATCTGATTTTGATTTAGTCAAATTATAATTCTCATAACATTCTACGCAATAATTATCAACTGAAACTTTTTAGTCGTATTTTCTATTGAATTAGAATTTTAACTTTTAATATCTTAATGCTTTTCTTGTCCCCAACTTGTTTATTTTTTTTTTCTCTGTGGTAATTTTAGTTTTCGTAATTTTTTGTTTTGTTATTTTCTCCGCTTTATCCTTCTTCTTGATAATTTTATCGTTGGAGTTTATTTCAGGATTTCTTTCAAGAAAGCTTTTTAGCCATTGTGGTCCAGCCATTTCATTCTCATTGTTGAAACTGTGTTTTAATTTCAACTTTTCGGCAAAGTGATAAGCTAATTGGCGAATCACAATTCTGTCCGGAGGAAAACCGGCGTCTCCGAGCTTCAATATATGAGCTACCAGTCTTTTTTCATTTTGGAAGCCAAGAACTGGATATTTTCCTAGAAGTGACCAAAAATACAATTACGTTAGCTAAGAAGGTATGTAGATAGAATTTTGTATTTATACTACTAGGTATACATAAAAAAAATATACCTTGAGTTAGCAGTTGCTGGTTACTTGTTTCGTAGCGCCTTCTTAAAGTTCGAGAGGATATTCCATATGTTCGAGAAATTTCATTAATACTTTTTCTTTTCTCTCAATTCTTCCAAAGCAAAGGTTAAACTATCTTCTGTCCAGTTGATGTTACGTGGCACCACGCCTGGTTTTCGTTTATATTTGCGAGGCATTTTGATTATCTAGAATAAATATATAAAACAGTTAAGTAGATATTTATTTCAATTACAACAAATTAGTCATAGTGAATTCGAAAATCAACAAGAAAAACAAAATTCATCTTTGCTTGTTAAAAATATTAAGTCTCTAGGGGCAACTATCCGCAAAAGTAAGTAGGGCGACTATCCTTTTGATGCGGATACTTGCCCTTTACATTTACGAAATAAATAAAAGTTATTTTGCAATAAAACATAATAAACAATGTAATTTAAACTCTAATGCATGCAAAGAAACAAACAGTTGCCTGGAATCACGATCAGTAATAAAAATATTCAATAAAATTACTTACCAATATAAGTAAAACGCCTGTCACAGTTTCGCCGCGGAAGATATTTGCTCACACGGACAAAACACGTAGGCCTATTCCGATGGCTCACGCGGCACTAAAGTCTGCGGGGGGTCACTACTTATTGTAGTAAAGCGCTAACACAAATTATATTCCTAACATAGTGTATTAATAACCGGGGCAAGTATCCGTCCGAGGCAACTATCCGGCTTTACCCTACAGTAAAAGCTCCTTATTCGCGGGGTATACGTTCCAAAATTATGCCGCGAATAAGGAAACCGTAAATATGGAATGGTGATTTGTATGGGAATGCAAGGGTTGTGTTCCAAGGTAGGAAAATAAAATAAAATAGATAAAAATATAATCAGTTTAATCACATACCTATCAGTAATATTATTAATTATTATTGTTTGAATTATTTGGGTTAAAATATTTAGTAATTTTTTCTTGCTTTGCCGCCTTTAAAAGGCCTTTTAATTCCGCATGGTATTTAGCTGTGGAAACTTCAATTTTCCGTTTAAAACCACGGCTTCTTTCCAAAAACACATCAAAGGCTTATTGTTAGACGGGACAATATAGAATGCATATACGTAAATCAAAGACTTATTTAAGGTGTACAATCTATTTTTAAATTATATTCAAAATCGTAAATTATTAATCTGCGAATAATGAAATTTTCGACCGGGAATACAGAAAGTGGTTTCAATTTTTTCTTCCGCGAATACTGAAACCGCGAATAACGGAACCGCGAATAATGAGCTTTACTGTACTTAATAGGCAGGTCCATCTGGAACGGTGCATCCAGATAACTGTATATTTCATCATCTTCTGTAGGTAGTGTTGAAGGAGAAGGTGTAAACACACTCGCAAGATGTCTAGCAAACATATCGGCTTTATCTTTGTCACTTCTAGCCCATTTACCTTTGTCGTCTTTAATAGGTGGTATTGTAACTTGTGGGCGCTTAAGTTTTTCGTGGCTTTCAAAGGAGTAGTCATTAGCCTTAGAATTTGATAAGCTATGAAGATAATCCTGAAAAATTGATTTTAGAATTTAAAAGAAGCGTCTTAAGTTTTTTGGCTGCTTTATTAAACTTTGCTTTGTTTTCGGTCGTTCTTGAGATTTGCCATTGCTTGCGTAGTTTACGCTTTTCTGCAATTTTTTGTTTAATTATGATCGGGCACGGATCTTTAATGAGTGTTTTATTTATATCCGGTGTAGCTTGCCACGCTGCACTTTGAATGGATTTAGTCAAGTGTTCAACTGCATTTTCTAATTCTTCCCTTGACTTTAGTGAAATATTCAAATCAATTTCTTCATCCAATCTTGTTTTAAACAATTCCCAATTGGTCTTGTTATTGAATAATGTTGGTTGCTTTTGTTTGTGTACTATTTACGTTATTTATTTTTTATGTAGAATATGGAAAAAATATTTGTGTTAATCGCGGGAGGGTGTCTTCCAAAACTTGGATAATTTGACGTGGAATAACCTATATACAGAATATAAAATAGCTTCCAAATTTCATGCATGCGCAATAAAGTGATCAATATCTTAAAATCATTTTTCATATAATGTAGGTACCAACAGTAATAAAAATTATATGCTTTTATCACTAAATATAAAATTTTTTTACTATGACGCCCCATTACTTGGTTTATTCGCGTAAAACTAAAATTAAAAAAAACAATAACCTTTTGTCGAAAATCTACTCATCAAGCTGATAACCGACGATTTTGTAATGCTCCCGTTTTCTAAACAAAATTTTGACGTACTTTGTGGTTATTATGGTATTGTGTCTTAGATTTTAATGTTTTTAGACTAAACGTGTAATACGAAAAAATGTGCACTTCTAGAATATTTAACAAAAAGTACGGGTTTTGGTCAAAATTTTAAAGATCATTCCGAGTGCCTTAAGCGTTCTTATCCACTAACAGAATTTCAAAACAAAAGCGGATAGCTCTCATGGGATCCCAAAATGTATGTATTTTTTTATATGCTGTTTTTCATAAATTGACCCGTGAACACGTGCGACGCTCACAAAGTTATTTTTAAATATTTCCCTTTGCGATTTTCTCGAGAAAAAATATTTATTTGATTTTGAAGCAAATGAGATCTATTTATTTTTCTACTAATCTTGAACATTGTACAATGAAAGTTTTCTTTTTCGGTTTGCCCACAAAGTTAGCCCGACTGTTCAATTTTTAAAATATTGCCAAAATAAGGTTTTTATCCGATTCGATGTTCGGAATTAGTTAAAAGAAATTAAAAATTCTCTCATGATATCTTACCTAAGACAAAAAATCATCTTCAGAAATTATTTGCACTCTTGCGAAATAATTTTTGCCCTGTTCGGGCGTGGATCACAAAAATAAATTTTTTGGAATTTTTTAAAATTAAATTATTTTTTCGACACATACTGGCAAAACCAAAACGAAAAGGTACTATAACATTTTTTCGAAAGCCCATCCCATCATGCCCAAAACATTTGTTAGGAAAATTTTGAAGTCTGCAGTTATTGTTAGATTGTGCATTTATTTGGCGTTTTTCGACTAAATGTGTAATACAAATAAATTTCCGACTTTAGAAATGCTATCCGATAGTGATATCACATTTTAGAATATTTGTCGGAAAACACGCATTTCTGTTAAAATGATGTAAACCATTCAGAGTGCCTTAGCGTTCTTATAAAGCAACCAAAATTTTATTTCAAAACGGCTACGTATGCCTCCAACTGAATAGGATTTTTTATGTTTCTTAGGTTTCTTTTGTAAATCCATCGTGGAAAGCGTGAGAAGCGTACGAAATTTTTTTCGAAAGTTTTCAAGTCGACGATTTTCTCGTGAAAAATAAAATTTATTTAATTTTGAATCAAGTGGGATTTATTTATTTCCCTACTAATACTGAACATTTTGCAATAAAACTTCTTTTTGATTCGCCCACAATGTTAGCCCGACTGTGTTAAATTTTTAAAATACAGACAAAATAAGGTTTCTCTGTGATTCTGTCAACGAAAAAAGGGAGAAAAAATTAGAAAATTTATCATGACATCTTTCCCAAAACAGAAAATTATTTTTAGAAATTTATTGCACTATTTCCAAGTAAGTTTCGCGTCGTTGTGGCTAGGTTCAGCAAAATATTTTTTTTCAATTTTTGAAAATTAAACTTTCTCACCTTTTGAAAGGTTTTCACAATAAATTGTGAGTTTGTTGTTCCCAAACCTTTTTACCTCCGACTATCCTCCAACCTAAGTCGGCCTACGGCTCCTTCAACTATTCTTAAAGGGCGTCAAGAATTAATAAAAAAATCGCCAATATTAGCTATCGAAAGGATCTAAAATTCGAATATACAATGCCACACACATTAAAAAGAGGAATCCAGAATTCAAAGTACCGAGAAATATTCAAAAAACCAATTCGTAGTAAATTTATTTAACGAAATTTTTGCTTAATGAGTGCGACAGTGAGAGAAAATGATGCGCTCTCTTGCACCCGTACGCAATAAAAATTTTCTTAGCGGTTGCCCATTTTAGTTCGACAAATTAAACTTTGAAGTTTGACGTTTTGAAAAATGTATATCGCGATTGTGGAAAATCGGCGCGTCCAATCGAAAAAACTGTAAGGTAAAATACGTTAAGTCGAGCTCTCAGCGTAGGTTTAAATGGCGATCGATTCCAACCGGAAATGGCAGAGCCACGCGCGAAAGAAAGGTGCGCGTAAATAATCAAACTTGCGGCTCAAAAATGAGGCATTTCCCGAAGCGCAAGGTATCAATTTTTTTCCAGAATCGCAAATATAAAATCGAGTCTAACCGATCGAACCCAAACTTGTAAAAATCTGGCTTCAAATGAGCGCGCCAGGGTGGTTCAAACTAAAACCCAGCGATACGCCATAAAATCTAAACGGAGCAAAAATACAAAAATCTATTGTTAACAAAAACTCTCTTTTCCCGCCCCACAATCCCTCCTCAAATTTAATCAAAATGGTCGAAAACCTGTAGAAGGAGTAGCATAAATGCTAAAAAAAGCGGAAGCGTCGCGGAGGGCGCCCGAGAAAAAAATTTAAGAAAATAAAACCACTTTTCCCCCCCTCCACCCGTGCCGCAACCACCCCGCAAAATTTCAGCTTCCCACTCGCAATTCCTTGGGGATACCCCTCTTTAATGGAATTTTTTGAATTTTTGCCTTCAAACGGCCATAGCACCGTAACCATTGATTTTATGGTATTAATAAATTAGTAATTTTTTTATAGACAATTTACTTATCTACAAATTAGTTTATAACCTCCTATTGTCTAGGATGAACGGATTTTGGGTTATGAATTAAATTAAGAGAAGAAATGTGGAAAAAATTCCAAGTTTTATTTTTTTGTTGGAAACCCTGTATCTTTTAAACTAAACTACTTACAAAAAACTAACGGCCCAATTCGGGTAGGAAATTGAACAAGCTATAACTTTAGTCTACTAAAAATTTTTGGAAAACCAATCCATTTCACAGAAAATCTCAAAATAATGAATAAGGTCGGTACAAAAAATATAATAGTCATACAGGGTGTCTCTGCGTACATGGCAAACCTTTGAGGTCGTGATAGAAGACACTTTTCTAAGATATATTTTTAAATAAAATTTTTGTCCTAGTTCAAACCCTTGGGAGGTAGGTACCCCTCTTTAAAGCAATTTTTTGACCTTGTTCATTATTTTGGGATTTTGTAAAATGAGTTGATTTTCCAAAAAATGTTACTAGATTAAAATTAGAGCTCGTTAAATTTGCTATCCAAATTGGGTCAAATTAGTTTTTTGTAAATAGTTTCGTTTAAAAGATACAGGATTTGCAAGAAAAACGAAAAAATAAAACTTGCAATTTTTTAACATTTCATCTTCTAATTTAATTTATAACTCAAAGATTTACCGTAGGCACGGAAACAATTTAATGACTATTAAATTTTTTGTACGACCTTGTTGGTTATTTTGGGATTTTTTGTGAAATGGGTTAGTTTTCCAAAATTTTAGTAGACTGAAGTTCTATCCGAATTGGGCCGTTAGTTTTTTTGCAAAAGTAGTTTAGTTTGAAAGATACAGGGTTTGTAAGAAAAATGAAAAAAATAAAACTTGAAATTTTTTGACATTTCTTCTCTTAATTTAATTCATAACTGGAAATCTGTTCATCCTAGACAACAAGAGGTTATGATCTAATTTGTAGATAACAAGTGAGCTTTAAAAAAGTTTTAATTCATTAAGTCTAAAAAATCAATAATATCAGAGCTATGACTGTTTGAAAACAGAAATTCAAAAAATTGCTTTAAAGGGAGGTGTAACGTTTTATTTTTATTAATGAGATATATTTTTGGACAACACCTTGTAATTGCGCTGATTAATTATATTTCGGCGCATTGACATTAATTTTGAGTATAGCGCAGCAATAATTTGTTGCTAAAGCGATATGGTTTAGAGAGAGCGATTTTGATTCTTATATTAGTTCGAAACACAGCAAAATTTCAGAAACGTACTAAATTTTTATTTAATAGAAGCCGACCATCTGGTAATTATACTTTTTTGTTAAATTCGTCTCTCTAAATCCAAACAACATTTTAGGCTTCAATTTGATTTCACTTATGCTTCAATTTGGTTTCACTTTGGCTAAAATTGGAATTCAATTTGGCTTCAATCCGATTTTGATATTTTTGTTGGGTCAAATGAAAATTAGCGTTCCCTTGTATCCAGTTTCACGGAATCTGTTCCTTTTTGTTTAAAAACCATTTATGGAGAAATTTCTGTTTGGATTATGCTTGGACCATAATAATTGTTACCGAAACCTTCATGAAATTTTGGATGTATTTGGAAGTCATATCGAGTTGTAGAATATCACCAACACGTACGATAAGGTCAGACAATTATTTGCTTAATTTTTATGCGACGCCGAATTCTTGCGCCGATCACACACCGAAGCGTCGTACACTGATCAAAAATAAATTACCAATCACCTACAGATCCATCAGTCAGATTTGTTCAAGTTTAAGAAGAAACGAAACGTTGAGCCAATTTTTTTTTTGAGTTTATATACAATATTTTGTGAACAGGTATATAGCTAAATATATACGCGTGGGTAAATAATCAATATTGTAATTATTTACATGGTTAAACTTGTAACACCGTTAATCTTCGATTTTCATAACGAGACAAACAAATTTGACTGTAAAAATTTCTTTAGTAAACTTTTGTTGTTTTTACGTTTATTAAAAACTAGTCAATTTGATAATTTACGTTACTAAAAAAACTTCTGGCGCCCTACATTATTTCTTTTGTTGAGAGTAATCCACGACTCGCTCTGCGACACCATCTGAGCTGCCGTTCGCTGTTTAGTGAAAGTCTTGGAGGATTAAAAACCCTTCAGAACGGTGCAGAGGTACCCTCCAAGGGTTTGAACTTGGACAAAAATTTTATTTAAAAAGTTGTCTTAGAAAAGTGTCCTTTATCACCAACTCAAGGGTTCTCCACGGTCACGGGGACACCCTGTATATATAGAAAGACGACTTACTCAAAAATTAGTCATAAATAAAACTTTGGCTGAAGGTTAACTTTGTTCATTTAAAATGGTTCAGTTCCAGCGGTGACCAAAACAAAATTTTTTGAAGTAAACTGTACACAATTACGAGTTTTTAATTTTACTCGGGTATTTCAATTTCCACTCTCTTAAGGTGGTGGCAGCGCTCCATTGGCATTTTCTCAAATCCATGTCAAAAATATAAAAATTACAAAATATAAATTTAATGATTTATCATAATTGTAAAACAAATTTGAAAAAGATTGACTGTGTACCTTGCGAGCTAATCGGATTTGAAATTTGTGAATTTAACATGTAAAAGCATAGGGAACTCAGTAAATGTTTCGAATTTTCGTAAAATAAAATAGTTATGCCCATGTCAGATGCATCAAAATTAGTCTACATGTAGGATAATATTTTACAAAATGTTAAAAAAAAATTAAAAATTTTGACCATCTGGTTTGTCCGTAAAGAATTTTTAAATATGATGCAATTTGATTTCAGCAGACCCGTATAAGTTTGGCATCGTCGCATAAATTTAAAAAGTTTTATGTCTGTCAATTTTGAAATTTATTTTCTAAAATAAGCGTTGGCGAGACTTATAAAGTCGGAACAGGCAATAAAGCAAAAACCCTGAAAAGAAGAAGAAGAAGTGTTGATAAAAATTTCATTTAGTAGTGAATTGCCCTATACGTGAGCAAAAAATACTATTTAAATATATTCGACGCTTGATTATTTAATTTAAGAAAGGGTGCTAGATTAATAATTTATATTATAACTTATTGCAGCGCTGCCAAATTGAAACATCGTATATGATCCGTGAGTCAAATGAGATATTGTAAATTCTTGAATAAATCGATATGTTTAAATAAAACAATCGATTCTTAATCCTCACACATACGTTTTTAATATTATAATTAGCAATACCATTACCACAATTTTTTAAGCATTGATAATAATTTTTTATGTATTAGTTACTCAAAAACTAGACTGGATCGCTGCAACTACCTTAAAACAACTCCAATTTATAATTGAACATTTTTTCATTATTTTTCCTGTAATCGCAAGCTTTTTAAATCAGTTTAGCGGATGATATGCTGAAAAATGTTCCCCAATGTGGATTCGAACCCGAGCGTATTAGATGTGAATACGCGTGCTAACCAACTAAACTACAGAGGCAATTGGTTTATGTTGCACAGATCTGCTATATGAATTATACTTATAATTCTAGAACCGCCACACCAGTTTAATTATAAACCTGGAACACGAAACCAAATTAATACCTATAACAAGGATCAACCCCAATTGAAGACGATTTCGACTCGAGAAAGAATACTAACTAACATTCTAACAAATTAACCGAATCAAAGAAACCGATTAAAATATTGTCACTTATTGTAAAATTTGGAAAACCGAAAACGCAACCAACTTGTTGCCTTGGGTTGGTAAAAAGTTTCTTTTATTTTGTTTTAATTTAATAAATTTAAGTTCATTCGGAATATTTTTTTAAAGGTGATATCAAAAAGATATAATTCTGAAGGGGTAGGATTTGAATTTATCGCTTTCAAACATCATTGCGTAAAAAAGGCCGGGTTCATGCGGTCAGGGACGGTCGCGTTCCAACATCCCAGACCAACAAATTCATAAATTCAAAAAAAAAAAACTTTAAAGTTATTTATATATTGATAATGATGAATTGATAAATATTACATTTTTTTCCATTGTTTGTGATTAATTAGCGTAAAATTTTAACACGAAATACAAATATTTGATAAATAAATCTCAAGTAAAACTAATTCGACATCATCTGCTTGATAATCCTCGGTTTCAAATTTCTCGATCAGTAATCCATTTTTTGCATTCAAGCAAACGTTTTTCTTATCGTCATCTACGTTAATCGTGGTGTTCTCGGCATTGTACTCGGGAAACTTATTCCAAATCACGATTAACCGTTTTGTCTAAAAAATATCAAAACATTAAACAGCAGACAAAACTTCGCAAAAAGTAGCAATCGACTTAAATGGAAGTGTCGTCCCGGAGAAGTGAATCCGAAAAAATATGCAAGGACATTTCAAATTAATGAGGCGCAACAAATTTCTAAATCGACTTGAGTTGAATATCCGAAATGACAAAACTAAACAAATATGGCCCGACTTTAATAATTATGGAAAGCAAACTTACCCGTGCCATTCTATTTGGCCCAAATTTGACAGTTGGGATTTCATTTACGCCAATGTAACACATTAATTTATACCGTCGTCGATGGGATAAGACACCGAGCCAGAGTAATTTTTCTTCCACAATAGAAATAACTGTCGCAGAAAAATGATTTAAGTGTGTCCGTTCTTTGGGTTCATCATTCCTTTCTATGGGACAATAATCGTTTAACGTTTGAACCAAGTCGAGAGCCATTAACTGCTTTCTATTCATTGGATGATTAATTATATAGAATTTTTTTAAATATTCTCCATAACTTGATTCAAAATCATCATTTTTGGTAAATGCGCAACCCATTTTAATAAAATATATAGTAAATTGCTTTCAGAGTTACGTAAATTTAAATGCAGCGAAACTTATAAAAATATAAAATGCAACACACCACGCGAAACGTCTATTTTACAACTAACTAACCACTTGATTATGACGTTTCATCCCATGCCAATCTGTCTGCGCATGCTCATATTCACGTATGACTTAACTGTATAAATTTTTCCATTAACTATACCATGGTTTCAGTCGAGCGATTGTTTAAACGTTACGCGGCAAGTTTAAAAATAATCGAACTTTGAGAAAATTTTAAAAAATTCTATATAATTAATCATCCAATGAATAGAAAGCAATTATTGGCTCTCGACTTGGTTCAAACGTTATAGGCTCGAGTACACAGGGCGACTTTAGAAGCTAGAAGCCGGCTTTTTCAGACGCAGCTTCCAAAGTCGCCCGGTACCATAGAAGCACTGCTCTGTTAGCGCTTCAAAACGCTCTGAAAGAAGTTGAACTGCCGGCGACTTTAAACGCTAAGCGTTTAGCTTTAAAGTCGCCTGTACTTGAGTTTATCATTTTTCGCGACATGTTATTTTATCGTGGAGAAAATATTTGGCTCGTGTTTAATCCATCGTAACGACGGTAAAATGAATTTGTTACATTGAATGCAAACTGTAAACTTCGCAAATGAATGATTAATGCTGCTCCAATGCCATATTTGTTTTTCATTTCGGATATCACAAGCGGCCGTTCGCAATTGCTTTAGCTTTGATTGCAGATCAGCATGCCTGCTTACCTGCAATTGTTGATTAATACTAATAATAGGAAATTGACTACGTTAGTCACTGAATTGATTCATTGTGCGCGTAGTATGATTCAATCTGTGTAAATCTAGGGCGTTTGCAATTCAAAATGAATTTTGAAATTGATCTGTTTAATTTATATACTTTTAGTTATACCAATAAGGATTTGTGGAATGTGTAAAAGCATCAGTCTACCATATGCTAATAGTATTGAGATCGCGTCCAGCTCCTGTCATTTTTTTTTTATCTTTTTTTCAAGTCTACGCAATTGCTTTAACAATGTACCGAAATTCTGATAATGTTTATGCAATTAATCGTTTATATATAATTATATAATTAATTTTGAATATGGTATAATAACACTGGGAATTGTGGGATTGGGAATTCTTTTTTGTAAATGCTTGGAGGAGAAGATTGCGAGAAGTTCAAACACTAGAATTTTTGTAAAATTGATTTTGTTTATTTCATATAAGTCATGTCATACGTCGCAGCTAATTTTTTAGTACTGTGCTAATCCAGCGATGGAGTACTACACGAACGAGGATGATACTGATCGTAAAAGCAGGGAAAAAATTCTCGATCACATTTTGTATTGGATTTATACCTGAATAAAACTTAATTTTGGTAATTCTGCTTAATTTGGTATGTAACTGATTAACTGCATAAAAATTATCATAATTTTGGTACGTTGTTAATGCAATTGCGTAGAATTAAAAAACAAATAAAAAAAAATAGGCAGGAGCTGGATGCGATCTCATTATTATTCGCATATCGAGACGATTCTCTTACACCTTTGCCACAAACTCCTTGCTATTTGTATAACTTAAAAGGTATATAAATTAAACTCGCAATTTTCAAATTCAATTTTCTCGAAATTGGCAAAGAGGCGGGCCCTTATATCTTCACCTGTTGAAGTCAAATTCTAGCCCTACGCGCACAATGAAAATGAATCAATTCAGTGACTACACGCTGTCGGTTTCCCCTTGTTAGTACTGTATATCACAAGCAGGTAAGCGGGCACGTGGGCTGATCTGGCTGGCAGATACAAAGCTAATGTGCATGGCGCATTCGGCCCGCTTACCCGCTTGTGATATCCGAAATGACAAAACTAAACAAATATGGCCCGACTTTAATTATGGAAAGCAAACTTACCCGTATCATTCTATTTGGTCGAAATTTGACAGTTGGGATTGCATTTACGCCAATGTAACAACACATTCATTTATACCGTCGTCGATGGGATAAAACACCGAGCCAGAGTAATTTTTCTTCCACGATAGAAATAACAGTAGCAGAAAAATGATGTAAAGGCTCAAGTACACAGGGCGACTTTAGAAGCTAAAAAGCCGGTTTTTGAGTTTCACGGTTGTTATTATCATGGTCACCCTGAGTGTCATAAGTATACCTAACAGAGATAAACCACTGTCTGATAATTCGATGGAAACTCTAAATTTACCACATGAGTCAACGGTTGCCAAAACCGAAAGACTCAGATCGTTAGGATATGAGGTAATCGAAATGTGGAGTAGTATGCTTTATCCAAAAAGCTTCAGGCAAACCCGACGACACTAGTAACCATTGCTGAAAGCTTACGAATTTAACCCTTTTAATTTTAAAAATTTTATTCTAATAAATAATTTTAATATTTTTGTCATCACGGGCCACTTAAAATCCCGAGACCTTGTTCTATTTTTCGTACACCAACTACAAAAACAAATAAATTTATTTTATTCTAAGTTCGTCCACGTTTAATTTGTGTATGTGAAAATTACGTGAGGTGTGTTCTTTTTAATTTGGAGCGTCCCTACAACATTTCAGTTGCACTATCAGGAATTGAATTCGAGTAATTTTTTACAGTGTATGCCCAGAATTGATTTTGTAATACAAAATATTATCTGTTACAATAATGTTTGTATGTAATATTCCTAAATTAAAAAGTTGACGTGAGATTTTATTGACACTTCCTCCACTGCGCTTTAAATGAGATTTTGCGTTTCTACAAATATTTGCCAAATATGCAAATAATGACAATTTTCCCAATTTCCCTAAACTACACTGCTAATTCATATCGCACCCCACTGTAATAGTATCACAATTCAAAAAATGAAGATTTTGTGCGATAACTTGTCCGAGGTCGTTTTTTGAACTTTCTTGTTTTATTGGCGACGATCAGGTGATAAGTGCGGTCACCGCTGTTATCTTTTTAAATTACTTCGCAAAAAATCGAATTACTACATTAAAATGATTGCTGTTTTTATTAGGTATCCGAGAACTATTTCGATAACTGTGAATACATCAATACCTAAAAATGCATTCGATTAATAATTTAATACGGCAAAAGTTTTAAGCGTTTGAATATTTTGAATGCTAGGGTATGAGTAATTTTGGGCAAGGGTCGACTAACCCCGACTCGAAAGTACACTTTTTCTATAGAAATGGCTTTACCAAACGAAAGAACAGAAAAATACAAGCTCTTTAAGGAGAGGATCAATGTTGTCGGACTTGTAATAAGGTCACAATTTAATTTTGAAAATTATAATTTTCTCATAAGAAGTACATGTAAATGTATTATTTCGCAATATTGCGTAAGTGGGTTTTGATAAACTCAACTACACGTCAAAACTGAGATTCACCTTAAAAGTGAATTTTTTTCGAAATTTGTTGACCAACCACAAATTTTATTTTTTTAATTGTTAATTACACTCTCATCTTTCATAATTCTTTGTAAAAACCGAGATTATGGTATCTTTATTGTCGCCACAACCTATTTTAACCCTGGATACACAAGGTGGCGTCGCCGGTGACACAAGCATTTATATTTTTAAGCCTGCACTTCCCCCGACGAGTTTTTCAAACTTTTCCGATCTTATACTACAGGGTGGTCAACTAAGGAATTCCGATTTAAAAGAGAAATAAAACAAAAACTTTCAAGTCAATTTTAATTTTTTTTTACAAATAATGTTCAGCTCTTTGGAAATTCATTTCTTAAAAATTACGCTCTCCAAATGTCCACCGTTTTTCTGCTGGCACTCTTCGAGTCGAACCCCGAAATTTAGAAAAACACGTCGCAAAGTTTCTGGACCGATGGCTTGAATTTCCTGGCGGATATTTTCCTTCAACGCAATTAGAGTGCGGGGATTGTTGCGGTAGACTACACTTTGAGGTATCCCCATAAGTAAAAGTCGCAAGGTGTCAAGTCCGGCTTCTGGGGCCATGGAAGGTCTCCACGCCGAGAAATCAATTTTTCAGGAAAAGCGCCTGAATAACAGGTAAAGACCGATTTGAAGTGTGACAAGTGGCCCCGTCTTGCTGAAACCAAGTGTCCTGATTGTATCCATCAAAGTCTTGAAGGGCTGGTTCAAAAATTGTTCAACATGTCCACATAACGATCAGAATCCACTGTTACTGCTCGGCCGCGTCCGTCTTCGAAAAAGTACGGGCCAATAATGCCTTGTGCGTGTATTGCACACCAAACTGTGACCTTCAGACTATGCAATTGAGTTTCATGTTTCTGTTTGGGGTTTTCTGAAGACCAATACCGGCAATTCTGTTTGTTTACATAGCCGTTCAGATGAAAATGGGCTTCATCAGAGAAAAATGTTGTCGTACGCTTGAAATCGGTTCACCATTTCATTGGCGTAATCAAGGCGTTGTTGATGGTCCCCTGGCTTTAATTCCTGCACTAATTGGATCTTGTAGGGTGCATGTGTAAATCTTTATGAAGAATGTTTATCAATGACGATCTCTTCACATTCTTCTCGCTCTACGTTTGCATCGTTTCTCACAGACCGTCGACGGTTTATCACTCGCTGGGGCAATGTCGAACCAGTTTCTTCGAATGTTCTGACCCATTTCCGAATGAGTTGAGCACTCGGACATTTTGTGCAAAGCATAATGTGCACGAAAACGACGACGCACAATAATGCAAGAATTTTGATTTTGGTAATAAGCGCGCACACAGAACGAACGCTCCTCACCCGTCCAGCGAACCATGGCGACTGAATTTCCATGAGCCCCTCCTTCGTTTAAGACCAACTCCACTTCTCTATTCCTATTCAAAACAATTTTAGAGCGCTTGTAAATCGAAATTCCTTAGTTGACCACCCAGTACCTTTAGTACGTGTGTATACTTTGTAATATGTCGATTAAAATTTTTTTGAATTTCTTATTTGCGTTTGATATTGAAGCTTGTGTCATATGAAGGCTACAGGAATAAAACAGAGAATGTCACAAAAGTAGAATACAGAGAAATCTTAATTTTTAATGTTAATTCTTTTATAGTAAACAAAGGTTATACATTTTATTAAATTTATTTTAAAAGAACGTTTCAGAAAACACTTTTTAACAAAAATACGTGATGATAAACTAAAAAATACTTGTATATTTTATTAAAATAATTGAAACGATAGTTAAGTTATAGTATATTACAGGAATAAAGCAAGGTATTTCTTGTGGATACGCACTTTGCTAATAACATCGACGATATTTTAGATGCAGTACCCGAATTCTTCTAGAACTATGATTTTCTGTATAGATGTGACCTTAAGGAATATTTTATCAAATGGGACTATTGACACCGCCCGCCGGCGCCGGCGGCGGCGTCGGCGCTGTGTTCTTTTTGAATAATCGAATCACATTAAAATTATTGCAATTTACGAAATGTAGTAGGTATGTACAGTGAGTAAAGAAATGTTTCGGACAGTCTTGTATGATATACTATCAATGTAAATTGTATTACCTTTTGAAGACTTTTTGCTCATATAAAAATTGCTTTTACAGCAATACATTTATTGTTAAAAATGTCGTTCTCATCGTTTTTGTTTATATTTGTATTTTGACGCACCGTTTTCGAGTAACAGTGAATTGAAAAAGATTATAAAAATTTTAATCAAGTTCCCATAAGAGCGATGTTAATTTTGTTCTCGAAATTTTAATAATTTTATATTTTTTAGTTTTAAAGTACACGGTACAATGTAAAGGATGAAACAGTTTATTAGATAAAGGACATCTTTCAAAATCCAGGTAGTACCTACTGTAGTTCGAAACATTTAATTTTTTTTCCTTTTCAATTATTGGAACTTCTTAAAATATTATTTCGTGCCCGAGTTTTTATGCGAGTAAGTGTATTATATCCTTCCTATCATGGAAGTTAAATTTATTTAGTTTCTAGATTTTATATACCATGTAGTATGTAAATCAGAGTTTGGTACTGCTTATTCGTGTTTTATAACGTGTTTTATAAACTAAACAAGCAATCTGCTTGTTACAGGACTTTCAATTTGACAAAATTCGTTTAATGATCGCTCCTAAAAGAATATTAAAATAAAAGTTACAAAATAAATTTGTTATGTTTGATAAGGAATCTTCTACACGACATTGCGATAGAAAGGTCGAGTAAAAATTTTGTTTGAAAAATTTTCGAAAAATTGTGGATTTTTTTTATACTACGAATTTCATATTGGAATAGATTGGTATCGCTATTTTTTTATCCTTTTATTGGTTGGAAGAGATTGATTCTGTGTTTTACCAACTACATGGTGGATTAAGGGAGATATACACCTAGCATGGTGAAAAATCAATTTTGTTTTTACATTTTCTTGAAGCTTGAGGTCTCAAGAATATCTGGTAAAACGCCAAGTCAACATTTCGATAAATAAGCCTGGAATCCGGCGGCAAAACAAACTGACGGCAAAGTTTATAGATAAACTGAGCGTTTACTATAGTTTAGCTATTCGCAGAAACTGTAATTCCAAGGATGACATGAAAACTATATGGGGAACATTCTACCATTACGGCTCAACAGACAGCAACTCTTAAAATCATTTCTGTCTCGAAGACCAACTTATTTGGAAGATAGCTCCAAAACGATGAACAAGGAGGCGAAAATTGTTAACATTGCAGTATTTCTTGCAACATGCACATTCATCAATGGTGTCACCTCATTGTTGGAAGTCATAAACGTGTTAGGAATATCGGTCGGATCGGGAGCGCATTTGTACGCTGCCCAAGAAGACGAAACTCGCTTAGCAAAAGCCAAGCTGCAAGCGCAAGAACAGACGAAAGAAGGTCGAATAGGTCATCGACAACAAAATTTAGAAGTTATGAACATTCCGTCGACCGTAGAAGATTTACACTATGGGCCTGGTATCAATGATTCCATGTAAATTAACAAATTTCATGATTTATTCATTCTCAAATTTTCAAACGCGTTTTACTCAAAACTACGTTTTCAAATCGGTACCCAAAATTGCAAGAAAACCAATGAACCGATTGCATTGAATTTTTTGTGGTTATTCTACACACCATTATCTAGTACTTGTCATAGGATTTTTCTTTTCGTTACTTAGTTTTTGCTTTATAGGCAAAATAATTACTAATTCTTGGTCTAAAATGACTTTTATGTTCAAACGTCTCCTATTTTGTCATAAATCAATATTTTCAAAATCGGCTATGACAAGTACTAGATTATAGTATCTAATTTAATAATTTTTTGTTTTGTTTTTCTCAGATGATTTTTGAAGAAACGCCAGTGGTTACCGTTAACGCAAATTTTTTACGATGCTCCAAGGATCGTACAATATCCTTGTTTATTTTTGATATTTTTTAAAAAAAAAATTATAAATATTCCTGAATGTGTATACTTATAGATAGTTAAACTCACAATCCAAAATTTCAAATAGTTTTCCTAGAAAAATTCACAAAATGACCTTTTTCCGGCTCCTAGGTGTATATCTCCCTTAATAAATGAAATTCTTCGTTGTTAATGGATTGACAATTCCCGACCGTTTGAAAATTAATTTTTTGACGTCATATGGTGCTAGACGAGTGTTTTTTTTGAGAGATATCGCACAGGTGACGGAAAATCCCATCTGTGAAGTTTGGAGTACTCTACGGATGTTTATGGAAATCATATCTATCCCGTCAATCTCGGTTGAAGAACCTCATACCTAGGGCCCTGGAATCCAGGGGCATATCTTTTCCGGGTGCATGTCCCGTGCCTGAGTGTTGGTGGAAATAGACATTATATTACCATTTTTTTGTTATCCTGGTTGCCACAACAAAAATTTTAGTCGGTTTGTTAACTACTGTCATGTTATAACAGCGATAGGTTCACATTTTTACCAATTAATAAATCATGTTATCAGCTGATGCGAACAAAGGTCATCAACCTTTAGGTTCCTTTACCTAATATTAAAACAAACTAGCATTAAAATTGTGTAAAGAATAATAGAAAATAATAAATCAAACATTAAATTGCTACGGTTAGTAGTAAATTTGCATTAAACTTTGAATGTAATTTGACAAGGCAAACATTTTGAGAATCGAGGTCATACGTGTAAAAAAAAAAGAGAAAATGTAAAACCAAATGTAATTTTAAATTAAGTATTTTGTGGAGAAACTTTAATAATTTAGAATAAGTAAATGATAAAAAGGTATAAGTGAACTTTAAAACAAAGTGAATATGTACAACGCCGCATCCTGTATATGCCTCGTGCGTAAATTTATCCAATGAGATGGTGGACAAATTATTTGAAAAACATCCAATGGAAACTGCGATAAATTGGTTGTAGGGAAAACAAAAATAAGTAGGCGAAAGTTGTTGTTTATTTAAATTTTAAATTTTAATGTTACAAATTTTAGATTTAAGTTACCATTGTTCAATTAATTTTTTGTCAAAAATTTATGTCACTCATGATTTTACTTTGCCATGCTTAAATTATAGATAAAACTTTCAGTTAAACTATTCTTTATAAAATTTTACTATTAGAGCTAGTCGGGAAAAACAGGTCACAGTTTAAAAAGGTTATAAGAACCTGAGACGTATAACGTGGCAATACACAATTAAAAATATAAAATTCTCTAAATAAACTTAAAATTTACATATTGAACAACATTTTAAGATCATTGAGTGATAATTTATTATTATGTTGAATTTTAGCACCGGTTAATAGTTGATTTGCAATATAGCTTGTTGTCTTGCAAGTTCTTGATTCTTTGTTCAATCGTGTTTAAAGTCAATAGCCTAAAAATAAATTATTAAAATAAGTACCACCAACAATTACCTTGTAATTACTTGTAAACCATTACGGGCTTGATTTGCCCCATTCGAAATATACGATCTTGAGCTTGCATTTCCAGCTGTGGATTCCAGTGCAAATCTGCCAAGACTAAATGATTAGCACCTACTAAATTTAATCCAACTCCTCCAGCCGTAAGAGAAAGTAACAGAATTTGAACTTTATGAGAAGTGTTATTTATACCATCGACAATTTCCATGCGCTTGGACACTGGAACAGTACCATCTAATGCAAAAAATTGCACATTATTTTCTTTCAAATGTGAAGCTACTAAATGTAAGAACGAAGTCCATTGTGACACAATAATAACTTTATCTCCAGTTGGCAGGATTTCTGACACTAATTTCATGATGTTGTTAATCTAAAATAGAGAAAATGGAAGCAACGGCATGTTAGATTGGAGTAATTTACATTTACCTTACTACTGCAATAATTTTAGAAAAACAGGATTTGAAGGGTTTAAAATACCCTTGGAGGCTTCAGCCAGACCTACTTCAGCACCACCTATGCTCATCCTATTATGATCAACTTGTTCATCTTCAAGGTTTAATCTATTTAATTGATCCAATAAGTTCATATCCTCAAAATCATCGGCACCGTCTATGTCTTGAATATCATCTTCATTTGCCAACATCTAAAACAGTTACACTTAGCTAATAGTACGTATATGTGATAAAAAAACTTACACCTGTAATAAGTGATGGATGACAACAAATCTGCCTAAGTCTTAGCAGCAATACCAAAAAAGTCTTTTGTGCATTTTATAGTACTCATCATTCGGATTAGCTAAAATTAAAATCATCAAGGCTGTACATCAAAAAATTTATTAAAAATTCTCACATGAAAGCTGTGGCATATTATCTGTATCTCGCTCAGCACGTTGATGTAAAAACTGCGCAAACAAGGTGCGTGAAAAAATTAAAACTTTTTGATAGACATTCAATTCTTGTTTACTGAGACTAATTTCTATCAGCTTCCAAGTTTTTTCCGGCAAACTGGGTAGCAAATTTTTCTCACTCAACTGTTGTTTTGTGCGCCTCAAAATCAGCGAAGACATAACCATGTTTAATCTATCTTGCCCACCGGTGGTCTTATCGCTAACCCATCGTTTCCACACCTAAAAATTGACACAATAAATATTAACTTTTAGCTCTGAGGTGTATTTAACTTACAGCTAAATCATCAAAAGGTGAGCATCTTAAAAACTTTAATAGTGCATAAATATCAAGTTCCTTGTTGTGAATCGGAGTTCCAGTAAGTGCCCATCGTGACTTTCCTGCAAGGTTACAAACAGCAACAGAAGTCTGCGATTTATGATTTCTAATTTGATGAGCTTCGTCTAAAATTATGTGCTGCCATTTAATGTTAAATAGCGGCCCATTCTTGTCGTAATCGTTTCTTGCCAATGTGTATGTTGTAATGACGAAATCATGCTTTGCGAGACTGTAAAAGCAAAAATTATTTGGTTGCGATAATAAAAGTGGTAACCATGTTAGAAATATTCATCACAACCATTACATATTACTACAGACATTGTAATGTGATTGGCATTCGGAATGGAGATGGTAAAATAAGTTTTAAGAATTAATTTTAATTGTAAATGATTATTAACTTGTGAAATTATATGTTGAATAAAACATTTTAAAAACGATAGTTAAGTAATATAATTTCTTATCTTTCCAGAAAAGTAGAAACTTTTGTTCCATTTTCACTACTAATTGGATGTCCCAAGGATTAAGTGCATCCCAAATATTACTGCATTGGCCAGCGTGATAAAGTATGGTTAAAACATCTCTAACAAGAACAGAAAGTTTTATGTTCAGCACGGGTAAAAGACCGCTAGATAAGTATTTTGGGAATATGAATAAAATTCACTTACCGTTTAGATTTGTCTTCTCTATTGGCTCCATGGTAATTTTCAACAGAGAGTAAACCCGTTTTATGTGCTTTGTAATTTCTGCTGACCATTGATAAATTAAACTTGCAGGACAGACTACTAAAATTCCACCAGGATACTTGTAATTTTTCGATTTTGTTGGTTTCATCATCCGAATCTTCAGAATCGCCAGAATTATCTATTTGGAGATTATGTAATGTGAATGCTATCATGGTGAGAGTTTTTCCTAATCCCATATCATCAGCTACAAAGTACAAATAAAATTAGATATGCAGTTTTCAAAAGTTAAATCTCAAAAGCTAACCCAAAATTCCTCCAGAAGGTTTTGCCCTTTTCTCCACATTAACCATGAAATTGCATATTTTGATGAGGCATAAGTTCAACTTTAAGGCCTTTGGGAGTTTCAATAACGTCGTCTTTTGGGGCAATTATTTAAAGCACTATGGATTTGTTCCAGTCGATCATTACATTGTATACATAATTATTTGCAGGTTGGTTACTTAAATAGTAACATGTTAGATATCATCACAATCATTTAATAATTGATACAAAAATTGTAGTGTTGATGACTTGAAGTGAGTATGTTAAATTAAGGTTTTAAAATATTCAACTTTTAATTGACAAGATTTTAATTGAAACATTATATATGTTGACTAAATTCTATTCTTTCGTAATACGATTTGGTTCAGTTAATTCATTAATTTGCCTTGCAACGTCTTTCAAAGTACAAGTGCAGAATTAGTTTCCAATTAGTGTACTAAATTATGTCAGATTTAAAATTAGATACACACAAATATTATGCTAATGATTTTGCGCTAAATATGTTAATAATTAATAATTGTAAACATGATTTTCGTGATTTCTAAGCAAAGACAGAATCTTTATGGTGACATAATTATAAATTAACATTTGATATATTTATGTCATTGCTCATGAAATTTGATTTCAAATAAGAAGTTCAGTTATTATCGTTGTTTTAAATTTTATGTTACTTAATGTAAATTATAATCTTAGAAAGAAACATTTTAAAACACTCAGGTACTGAACTCTTCTGATTTCTTTTACATTCCAATAGTAACAATTAGTCCATGTCAATTCTCATTTGCGCCAAGTATTAAGTACAAATTACTGAATAGTATCGTGAAGTATTTAAAACTCTCTAATATAGCTACAAAAGTATATTAGTTAGAGTTAAAATTACTAATAAGTTAACCTTTACTCGAATTTCTTCCTTTATCTTCTCAATTAAACACAATGTAAATTCAAATTTTATTGGGCATAAGTTCACACTTTAGGCTGAATTTTCTAATAACAACGATTAAACTTTGCAATGCATATATTACTACTGATGAATATTGTAATATCTTGCTCAACTTTTTGTATGTTTAATGTCTTAGGATGCTGCAATCAGAAAATTAATAATTTAGGTGATATTTGATCATAATTAATCGGTATTAAAATTCATATTATGAACATTTTCAGAACAAATATGTACACATAAATTCCTTCGAAAATGAGTTTGCACTTTTCATTATGTTCAACTCAAGTAATGATTTTGTTATTAGGTAAGTAATGTGTTATAATCAATTGCCAGTTTGGTCATTTTTCCTGAATAATTTGTCAGCATTTTCGTGATTTGTTAAAGCAGCAATCCTTAGGTCAGAATTGTAAATTAAGATTGTAGTTGTTGAAATTGCTGATAAACAGAATTTTGGTTATTGCTTATAATCGTTGTAAATTTTAGATCTTTAATTCAATTATGACATGTTTTTAATATACAAATAGTCCATAGCGTCATATCATCACAACAGATTGACCATTCATAATATTCTTATAACATTTGCTGTTCCAAAACTCGAATTTGCGCAAGATTTCAATCAAGTTTGAAAGTTTCACAATTTGCATTAAGTATCATTTATAGTGTTTATAATTTCACTCAGTGGCTTTTTACAATGTTCCTAATCTTTTTAATAATAAATTGTAAATCATTTTCATTTCTTTCAGTGAATTTTCTAAAAACTTCTACTTTTATCAAGATTTTAATACGCGCTGACAACAATATTGATTTGCCAGACACAATTTATACCGGTAGTATACTTGAGTAAAAAGCAATGTTTTAAATTTCAATATTGAATTAATAGCATGATGACTTCGCATGAAATTTTTATAAAATTTTGATTATTTCAAACACATTATCAAGATTATTGAACAAATGATTAGTTGTATTTAAAACTTAATTTTAGTTTTACAGTTAATTTTGACATTTACATTTTAACATTTAAGAATTGATCATCTTCAATTGATTAAAACAACTATGTTGCAAAATTATCAAATTTATTTAGTCAAGAAGTGCATTTTAAAAAAATCATTTTGAAGTTTCCTAGAAAAAATTGAATTATTGATCCAATTGAAAAATTGCTAACTTAATTACTTAAAAGCACTGTTACAACGGTATTTTGGTCAATAATCGTTTTTAAATTATTTGATGTTTAAAAAATAATTTGAAAATGTTACTAATATAGTTTTATTCATATTAAAATTTTGATTTTTCCAAATATAACCATTTTTCAATTGACGGTTCCTTCTTTAGATTGATTCTTTATCGCAGAAGGCAACTGGAGAATTGATTTTCATCACCACTCATGTATAAATTTTTCATCAAATATTATTTTGCATAAGAAATTAAATCAAAAATTGACTTTATCAAATTTGTCTCTGATTATTCACAGATATTAACATTAAATTTTGTTCCATTGAATAACATAGACAAAATAAACGGTATGTTATATTTGTTTGAAAAAATATTCACATGTGTTATGTAAAGAGTTTGTAAGGATGATTTACACTATTATTTATGATTATTATTAAATTTAAAAAATTAATTATTTGCATATCCAAGTAGATGGATCATTTAATTTTTTAAGATCACATATTCTAATTTTTTAAATAAAAGACAATGCAAAGTATAGTACTATTTATTTTCATAAATAGTTAAGTAAAAGCTTTTATTATACATGAGCAAAATTTCATTGATCTTATTTTGAATTATGCAATCTATTGATATGGAATTTAAATTAATTCATGAAATTTTAATTTATTTATATTGTAAATCACAAAATTAATTTACATTAATATTATTAAACTACATTCAAATCGTCAGTATTGTTAAATTTATCTTGACCAATTGTTCAATACTAGTGCTTTTTCGTATCTCATTTTTATAATTTTGATATTATAGTTTTTTTACGGGTTTTTTATGCTTGTTTTTATAAACTTCAAATCGGAAATTAAACAAATATGCACAATTTCAATTTTACATTTATAATTTTATTAATCTCCTCCTCGAGTTGATTTTGATTCTAGATCCGGTTAGTAATTTTACTAGAAAAATGAAAAAAACATCGGCAGACCAAAAATGATGGATTGACCAGAGGAAACATAACGGGTAAAATTAAACCTAAAACGTGCAGGAGAAGAAGAAAGAAAAGAAATACAAAATCTGCTTTTTCAAAATTGGTTTTAAATTTGCAGGTGTAATATAAATTTTGAAATAAAATAGTTAGTTAACAAAATTTGTCAACTAAGCCCTTTTCAAAAGTATTTATAATAATATTTTGCTATTTTCAATAATTATTCGATCATTTATAAAATAAAGAAATAATTAATAGAAATACAGTAGAACCCGATTATCCGTGCGCGGATTATCCGTGAAGCGGTTTATCCGTGGCCCCATTATACATCGATTACCGTCAGATTATTATGCGTGCGGCGGCTTATCCGTGCGGCGCCAGCGGTTTATCCGTGGACATTTGCAACTTTAGTAGTATACTATGTGAAATCAAATGTATAGAATTTAGCTTCACTTTCAGAGGTGCTACATTATTAAAACAAATATTTTTGGGTGTAATAATTTAACAAAAACGTCAATTATTATTCCTGTTTTCAATTATCAACGTCGCCCGGAAAATCGGTTTCTGTATTGAATTTTACCATAACAAGAGCTTTAATTGTATTCCAACTTTAAATCAACTTTAAAAATAAATGCTTTAAGTGAATAACAGGAAATATCAAAATCTAATATCGAATTTTAACAGTTGTAAGAAATACTATTTTGATAAGTGTTGTGACAAAATGTCCCATCGGTTTGGTTTGAGCCCATGAAAATAACACAAACCAATAAAGTAAAACATTAAAATAAGTTTTTCCTTTCATTTAAAAAGTTACATTTTATAACTAGAAATAATATAACAAATCAACTTAACCTTTCCAAAATGTTTAGCAAAACTATTATTGTTAAAATATATCGTATTAACAATTAATTTTCAAATCAATAATTTTTAATTAACATATTTTTCAATATTTAATTTTTTTATTTAACTTATGGTATTTTAACAATTAAAACTATTTTTGGTCTAATAAATTACCAAATTTGTTATTTCCAATTTTGAACAAACCTTTGATATAAACGGGCCATATTTGAAAAAATCCTCGTCCAAATTTAAATTACCCGGATTGTAAAGCTATACCAGCGACGTCTGGACTGCACTGTGTTTAATTTATTATTTAACAGAACCGGTGGGCTCTTCTCCCATATGGAGATCCGCTGGCTATCTTAATCGTTTGTGCATGATTGTGCATCTTTTATTTTCGTTTGTACCTTTTTCGTTTTTGCATAGTTTAAAAAAGTTTATGATGGTACTTGGACGGGCAGATGTTCGTCCCATTGTAAAACAAAACTGCTTGGACTTGTTCTATGATGAGCTTAGAGAAGCAACCAATGATCCACAAAACCTGTAATAGACAGCGATACAAAAAGTTAATTGAAAAGAGAAGATTACTTAACAGATAACACAAAAAAGGCTCAATCAAATATGGAGAACTTAACAAATTGATAAGAAGAAGAATGAGAGAATTTAGAAACAGGGAAAATAAAAGTGTGATAAACAAAGTTATAGAAAATAATAAAAACATTAAATGTTTGCAACCACAAGTAGGCCAAAAATATATACATTCCCTAATGGACGAACACGGGGAAATAATAACAAATTAAAAAAAAGTTGAAATTAACAGAAAAATAATACTCGGATTTATATAAATTTAAAGTTGCGGAAGAATTGGTACATGAAGGGAAAACGCAAGTAGGATGGTCATACAGAATTTTGGATTGGATGGAATACCGAAAATCAATAGAGCAGCAATAAAAAAAGGCTCTAAAGGATATGAATGAAGCAAAACAAAGCAGCTGGAGCAGACGAAGTGACCACGGATATGATTTTACTCATCATCATCAGTGGAATCAAAGTTACGACCCTACATATTCCTGTAGGACTTTTGCAGTTATATGGTCGAATCCAGGAGCCTTGTCTAAATTTAGGTGCTTCTTAATGTAGGTTGAAATTTCAGTAAAAATTTTTTTTTACTGGTAGTTCCATTTGGAATGAAGCTTCGAGAAATTCGTGAAGTCCGAAATCTTCTTGTGGAAGTACTGCTAGAAACGGTTTAAAAACTTCGGCTAGATGATCTGCAAATGCATTTGCCTTTTCTTTGTTGCTTCTTGCTCATTCTTGAATTGATGTCTTTATGGGCGAAATTGTTGTTTGTGGTTTGTGTTTAAAGAGGTTAAATTTTAATGTTACAAATTTTAGATTTAAGTTACCATTGTTCAATTAATTTTTTGTCAAAAATTTATGTCACTCATGATTTTACTTTGCCATGCTTAAATTATAGATAACACTTTCAGTTAAACTATTCTTTATAAAATTTTACTATTAGAGCTAGTCGGGAAAAACAGGTCACAGTTTAAAAGGTTATAAGAACCTGAGACGTATAACGTGACACTACACAATATTATAGCAAGGCATACTTTGTATGTATGATTTTACACAGTTGTTTTTTCCAGTAATTAGCTTCAAGTATTTGTTTTTGGTTACCAATTTTGAGGGAAAACAGATCTTCTGGAAAACGCATCCAAAAACCTCCAATCAAACCTGAACAAAATACAGACATGGCTGCGACGATGGCGCACCAAGGGTAATGAAACCAAATCTGTTCACGTTACCTTCACCTTGAACAAGTCAACTTGCCCACCAGTTACGCTGAACGGCAAACAACTCGCACAGGCTGAGGACGTCAAATATCTTGGCATCCACCTGGATAGACGCCTAACATGGAAGAAACACATTCTCACAAAGAAAAGCTCGGTTTGAAGCTCAACCAAATGTATTGGCTGATTGGCAGAAAGTCCCAACTCGCTCTTGAAATTATAATATGCCTCTACAAGGCAATCATCAAGACAATATATGAACCTATGGATTACAACTGTGTAGCTCATCAGGTAATTCCAACATAGAAATTATACAGAAATTCCAGAACAAGGTCTATAAGAAGTGATGGTTCGATGCACCATCAGCACAAACTAGTATTGAGGAAAGGAAATTAATTCTTAAATTGGTTTGTCGGTGAAAATCTATGCGAGAAACAGGAAAATCGTTTACAGAAACCATGGTACAGTTTAATAAATAAATATAATAAATAAAATAAACACACTAAATAAATTTAAAATTGAAGGAAACCTCGAAAATAAATCCGGACGAGTGAGGAAGTGTAAACTGACATGCCACGTAATAAAACAATAATTTAAAGTTACTAAGCTTTAAAAAAGATGGATGGATTGCCCACTTGGCTAGCTCGTAAAGGCGCAATATATAAAACTAGCGACAGTTCCTTTGAAAAGGGTATAATGGTAGAATTGTCTCAAGCCTTTGAAAACAGGAAATATCAAAAAAGTGTAAAACTAATTTTGAACAGATGTAGATAACGTACTTTTTGAATATCAAAGTATGGCGTCTGCGTACACATAATTTTTATTTTACCCATTGATATAGTAATTTAGGGATACACTACTATCCTCAATTTATTTTAAAATATACGAAACAATTTTTAATAAAATTACATAATATAATGTAAAAATCGAAAGGTCCTGAATTACAAACTTATTTCAAATTTAATTAAATTTAAAAAAATTTAATTTGCCTCGTTTTTAAGCTTCTTCTCCCATATGGAGATCCGCTGGCTATCTTAATCGTTTGTGCATGATTGTGCATCTTTTATTTTCGTTTGTACCTTTTTCGTTTTTGCATAATTTAAAAAAGTTTATGATGGTACTTGGACGGGCAGATGTTCGTCCCATTGTAAAACAAAACTGCTTGGACTTGTTCTATGATGAGCTTAGAGAAGCAACCAATGATCCACAAAACCTGTAATAGACAGCGATACAAAAAGTTAATTGAAAAGAGAAGATTACTTAACAGATAACACAAAAAAGGCTCAATCAAATATGGAGAACTTAACAAATTGATAAGAAGAAGAATGAGAGAATTTAGAAACAGGGAAAATAAAAGTGTGATAAACAAAGTTATAGAAAATAATAAAAACATTAAATGTTTGCAACCACAAGTAGGCCAAAAATATATACATTCCCTAATGGACGAACACGGGAAATAATAACAAATTAAAAAAAAGTTGAAATTAACAGAAAAATAATACTCGGATTTATATAAATTTAAAGTTGCGGAAGAATTGGTACATGAAGGGAAAACGCAAGTAGGATGGTCATACAGAATTTTGGATTGGATGGAATACCGAAAATCAATAGAGCAGCAATAAAAAAGGATCTGAAGGATATGAATAAAGCGAAACAAAGCAGCTAAAGCAGACGAAGTGACCACGGATATGATTTTGCTCATCATCATCAGTGGAATCATAAAGTTACGACCCTACATATTCCTGTAGGACTTTTGCAGTTATATGGTCGAATCCAGGAGCCTTGTCTAAATTTAGGTGCTTCTTAATGTAGGTTGAAATTTCAGTAAAAATTTTTTACTGGTAGTTCCATTTGGAATGAAGCTTCGAGAAATTCGTAAGTCCGAAATCTTCTTGTGGAAGTACTGCTAGAAACGGTTTAAAAACTTCGGCTAGATGATCTGCAAATGCATTTGCCTTTTCTTTGTTGCTTCTTGCTCATTCTTGAATTGATGTCTTTATGGGCGAAATTGTTGTTTGTGGTTTGTGTTTAAAGAGGTTAAATTTTAATGTTACAAATTTTAGATTTAAGTTACCATTGTTCAATTAATTTTTTGTCAAAAATTTATGTCACTCATGATTTTACTTTGCCATGCTTAAATTATAGATAACACTTTCAGTTAAACTATTCTTTATAAAATTTTACTATTAGAGCTAGTCGGGAAAAAACAGGTCACAGTTTAAAAAGATTATAAGAACCTGAGACGTATAACGTGACACTACACAATATTATAGCAAGGCATACTTTGTATGTATGATTTTACACAGTTGTTTTTTCCAGTAATTAGCTTCAAGTATTTGTTTTTGGTTACCAATTTTGAGGGAAAACAGATCTTCTGGAAAACGCATCCAAAAACCTCCAATCAAACCTGAACAAAATACAGACATGGCTGCGACGATGGCGCACCAAGGGTAATGAAACCAAATCTGTTCACGTTACCTTCACCTTGAACAAGTCAACTTGTCCCACCAGTTACGCTGAACGGCAAACAACTCGCACAGGCTGAGGACGTCAAATATCTTGGCATCCACCTGGATAGACGCCTAACATGGAAGAAACACATTCTCACCAAAAGAAAACAGCTCGGTTTGAAGTTCAACCAAATGTATTGGCTGATTGGCAGAAAGTCCCAACTCGCTCTGGAAATTATAATATGCCTCTACAAGGCAATCATCAAGACAATATTATGAACCTACGGATTACAACTGTGTAGCTCATCAGGTAATTCCAACATAGAAATTATACAGAAATTCCAGAACAAGGTCATAAGAGTGATGGTCGATGCACCATCAGCACAAACTAGTATTGAAGAAAGGAAATTAATTCTTAAATTGGTTTGTCGGTGAAAATCTATGCGAGAAACAGCGAAAATCGTTTACAAAAACCATGGTACAGTTTAATAAATAAATATAATAAATAAAATAAAACATACTAAATAAATTTAAAAATGAAGGAAATCTCGAAAATAAAGCCGGACGAGTGAGGAAGTGTAAACTGACGTACCACGTAATAAAACAATAATTTAAAATTATGCTTAGGCGGTAAAGATGGATGGATTGCCCTCTTGGCTAGCTCGTAAAGGCGCAATATATACAAAAAAAAGAAGGGGGTAAAGTCCTTCGGAAAGAAGGGTATAATGGTAGAATTGCTCTCAAGAAACCATTTGTATCGAAAGTCAACAGAATTAAAAGACTTGTATTTGCGAAAAAATATGTAGTAAATGAAAGTGCCGAGTTCTGAAAAGCAGTTATTTTTAGTGATGAAAGTAAATTTAACATATTCGGTTCTGATGGTAAACAGAATAGTGTGGAGAAAATGGAATAGGGTAAGGTAAGGTAATTTGGTGATAATTTTGAAAACTGCATTTTATAAACTTCTAAGGTTTTTAAATAATTTTAAGTTATCAGATATCTTTGATAGACATCTCAGACACCCCTTTGGAATTTATTTTGAATGTAATTTATCGGGCTTGCCACAACTGGAACTTGAAAAATGTCTTACCTATATAGGTTATTTGGTGACAGGTTAGGTTATTTGGTGATAGTGGTTAGGTTATTTGGTGATATTAAAAAAAACATTGTTTTCAGTACAAAAATAACAAAATGTTTATTTAAGATGTACTTTAGTAAAGTATTTACATTTTCAAAAATCTTCACAACATAAATCTGAAAACATAAAGCTGCAGTTTATTAAAATGTTTTTATTTTGTTTCAACGCATCTTACTCGAAAATCCTAATGTGGGATAAAAAATTTTCCTACAAAAGTTGTTTATTTTTTATGCAAAATATGAATCTGCTAAAAAATTAAGGTGCCATTTAAAAACCAAAGTTGACCTTCAAATGACCTTGAAAAGGTCAATAAATTAAGAAAACAATTATGTCATATTCTGTCCCCTTCGCTATCATACAACTTTTGTTCGAAATATTTTTCATCTGACTTTTGGTTTTGAGATATTAATTGCTGGAAGTTTTAAAATTAACACCGGTATAATAAAATCCTCAGCAAACGTGAACTTTAAGTTCCCACTTGGCTAAGGTTATTACAACTACAAATCTAAATTATTTTTCAAAAACAAAGGTGAATTATAATGCCAAATCTATGGCGAATACACTCATATCAAATTATACGTAATTTTATTTGCACGAACTTGACAACAAAATTCGGAATTCAGATACTGCGATTAACCCAAAAAATGTCATTTAATAATGAAGGTTAGGGGATTTCGTTTTGTTTTGAGTAAACAAGCGCATCATCTGGCTGCCTCACATTTAACTATGAATGTAGACCATTTACTCTATCTGCTAGAAAAAATTGGACTATTTTGGCAATAGGATATTATGTGGTTAATTTTATAAAACTATCACCAAATAACCTATATCACCAATTTACCTTACCTTACCCTACACAGTCGAACAAATAAAATTTATGCTCAACTGTAAAGCATGGTGGTGGAAACGTGATGGTTTGGGGGTGCAACATTTTAAATGAAAATTTAAAACCTAGTGTCGATAAATTGGGCTTACAAAACGTCTATTGGTTCCACCATGACAATGACCCGAAGCATTCCGCTTATGTTGTAAGGGAATGGTTGCTCTATCGTGGGAGAAGACAACTTAAAACCCCTTCCTCATTTACTTCATTTTGTTTTGTTTATTACATTAATATTGAATTAAGTTTATTTTCATTATTTCTTTGTTTATATTTATTGCAAGATATGCTTTAATGTGTTAAAAATTAAATAAATATAATTCGGTATTATTTTTAGAATGATATTAATAAAAATTATTGTCAATTTACCAAATAATAAATGTATAAGTACTAAAATTGCATTGTATTTTTCACGTTTGCGTTTTTAAATATAATAAAATAATTATAAAAATGTATCTAATTTGTCTAATTCTTTCACGTAAATGATCTAATTTTTTTTAGGAAATTTATCCACCAAATTTACTAAACCATCTATTTTAAGTAGGTAGATAAAACAGCTGATTAATTTATCGAAATCACACATTTGTAGTATGTAAAGAAACCACCAAAAGTAGTTATTTTATCTAAATTTCTTTATAAAACGTCTACATCTTCTTATATTATTTATCTAAATTATTAGACAAATTACCTATTTAAAGTGCATAAAACATCTACACGTATTGTCAGATTTACTAAATTATTAGACAACTTATCTAAACATAAGTTTGTCTAATTCAGTTATTAGCGAATAGACGTTACAGTCAATACAGTCAAATATCTTTCGGTATTTACCAAAGCATTTCCAAATATATGGAGCTCGGTACAAGCCTCTAATGATGTGCCATCCCAGACCATAATTGATCCTCTAAAGAAATTAGTGCCGAGAGCCAAGATTCTTTGAGAATATCATTTTCGATCCTGTTTCTACACTCTTTGGCAACCATCTAAACCCTGTTATGTGAAATGAAACTCGTAGGTAAATAAAACGGAGCCCTAATCCTCTTCAGTTCAATGTTCATGCTCTCTTGCAATATTCGACCTCGCTTTTCGATGTCTCTGCGTTAATACAGCTCCAGTTGCTGGACGGCATGAATTAAGTCCAAAGTAAGTATTATTATAGGGCCATTAGGTAATATAACAATGCAAATATTCTATAATTTTTGATAAAGGGTACGCACTATATATATCTACTACCCCTGACATCTTAATCTGTAGTAAACCTGATGTCATTTGAAATATTACAAAACATCTTACTTTAAGTGTAGTGCGTAAAAGACTTTTGTCCAGGAGTGTACATTATTATAACAGAAACACTGTAAAAAATTACTGGTATACGGTGAGGTAAACATTGTAAAGTAAATCTCACGCGAGGAGGATGAGGGTCTTACCTCATCTTACCAAATCTCACCAAGGGGCCAAATTTAAAGAAAAACACCTCGCGTAATTAATGGACGTCCCTTAACGCCTTCCTCCGGCCTGCACACCAACAGAATCGTCTACAGATTTCAATGGATCTGAATTTTTCTTGAAGAATGAGAGCTCAAAAGAGTTTTCGGTAACTAAATTATTGCCAGTCCGGGCCTGATCAAGTTTTTAATTAGTTAATTTAAACCTGATAGTTTTTAAACCCCGCTTATTTAGTTTATTTTATCAAATGTTTTTATAATTATTTTAGTTTGAATTTTTCAAATTTTTTAATGCTTTGTTTTGTGACAGCGGTTCACTAACTTCCAGTTTAAGTAGTTTATTTTTATTTGAAGTAAATTAGTAAATCGAAAATGAAAATTCATTGATTGCAGTAGAATCGATGAATTTCTTTATTAATTTGGAAAACTTGACTCGTCAGTTTTTTGGCAACCGCCAAGAAGTGGTAATCGAAAACCTACGACCTTTCGAATTTTCATGAAATGAGCTTAATTTCAGAGATAGCATGTACATAGCTCAAACTACACCTTTTCCAACAGTAATTGAGAAAAGCTCAACTGCTATTGAGAAAACCTCAATTGTAATTAAGATTTTCAATTGATATTGAGAAGTCCTCAATTGTAATTAAGATTTTCCAATTGATATTGAGAAGTTGTCAGATGAAAATGAGAAAAAGTCAAATGAAGATGAGAAAGCATCAATTCTGCAACGACATACAGCAAAACTGTAAGTAAATTAAAAAAAAACTATTTATAATATAATTTTCCCACTACCGTTGATGTAACTATGCCTTACGCCCATAGTTACAATAGAACCTACTCTCCCATGCTGAATCCCATTGAATATATATGGTCGAAAATCAAGGCAGAAGCAAAACTAATATTTGACTTCCCAATGTCTAAGGCCCTAATCTTACCGAACAAAGACTGGCCTATTTAGAGGAAATAATAGATCGGGCAAAGGACACCGTAACTGGAGGAGATTGTGCTCGTGCTGCACAACACTGCACAACGCACCACGCAAAAGCCTTAGCAATGGAAAATATGGAAGTCGGTCGCTAAAATGTGATTTAAGATATGGCTATGAACAATAACAATTTATGCTGTATTTGTTATATAATATCAATAAATAAATAAAATTAAAATGTTGCTTTAAAAAAAAGTATATTAAAAATTAATAATATGCTTTCCGTATTACAATTGAGGTTTTCTAATCTTTATTTGACGCTTTCTCATTTTCATTTGACGACTTCTCAATATCAATTGGAAAATATTAATTACAATTGAGGACTTCTCAATATCAATTGAAAAATCTTAATTACAATTGAGGACTTCTCAATATCAATTGGAAAATCTTAATTACAATTGAGGACTTCTCAATATCAATTGGAAAAGGTGTAGTACTGCAGACCGGGGGTTTGGGTATGGAATACCATCCAGTAAGATATAATCGATGTATTGCAATTGGATGCTAACCATCCAAAATAGTTGCACCAGTAGTTAGTGCCGCAACCAAAACTAACTCAATCTGTACTACACACTTGTACAAATTCCTAACAATTAGACGTCGACTTTAAACTCTGCACCAATTGTATCTAGCTGAAGATTAGGCCTACAGGGTAATGTACCGCCTTGTGCAAAAGTCTTAGGCATTCTCGCTGCACCCAATAGCCGTCCCCCATCTCACCCAATAACGCTATTATGAAAACTGTCGAAGATTTTTGAAAACGATCATAGTCCAACCTTCCTGGAAGGAAACTGATTCGTTTTACTACTTTGGTAAATCAAAAATACTAAATACTAATAATTACAAACAAATAAGTATTGAAATTGTTCAGAAATGTACCGTTTTCGAAATATAAACAAATCAAAAATACAAATTTTTCAAAAAAAATGATAAGTGCTAAAATCGTCAACAGTTGAGTTTACTACTGCGTGTTGTGAAAATTTTGTTTATTTTAAAAACACTACAACTTGAACTTCTAAAATGTTCAGTTAGCAGTTTTTTTTCAACAAACCAAGAAATTTAAATTTTGTTATAAATTCACAAACGGTACGTTTCTGACCGATTTTTTCAAAACTTTTTAAAACAAGATATTTTAAAGGGCGCTTAAGACTTTTGCACAAGGTTGTATATTTTATGTACAAAAAACCAGGCTATGGTACTAAAATGTAGTTTATTTTGGTTTGTTTAAACTTTCAAATAGGCGTTCGAAAACAATAATTTAATCATCCACAGAAGGAACAATCGCTCAAAAGCAGTATTGCTCCACTAAAATAAGCTAATAATATAAGTATTACGTAAAAAATAAAAGAAGTTTTAAACTGAGCTTACTGGATTGGTAAGGCAACCGAACTACCTCTCCTGCCTACCTTAACAAGCCGCCACTGATACAATGTGTTTTTGTTGCCGTTTGTATTGCACGTGAACGTCTTCCATCTGAAGATACAAATAATTTAGCGATGTATCCCCTTCAGCTTTGATTCAAAATTCGATATAGGGTGTGCATATCATTATTACCTCGGGTTTCTCGAACTAACCAATTTTTAAATAGTCCTAATGGTTTCGATTATTTTGGATTAAACATGGAGATTTCGTTATAATATTCATTATAATATTAAGAATATATGCAGTCTTATATATACTAAAATACAAAAATATTAAAGTGAAAAAAGAAATTTTTTGTGTTTTACAAAATTTAAAAAAATGAAACGAGTAGGAATGGAGAAGATTCCTACGGTTTAACAAAAAATTAAGAACAATGAACATTTTTATTCCCTTAGTTTACCTACAAAAAAAGGAATGAAATATAAATATACAAAATTTTTATGAACTATAACGACGGTGATAGTCCCTGAGTGCGTTGGCACAATGCAAAGCTTGGGCCCTATTGGCGCTGGTGGTATCCTTCATAAAAACTTGGATAGTAACAGGATCCCTGTCGCCAACCAAATACTGACCGTAAACTTGGGAAGCCTGAAATAATAAAAATTTATTAAATATTTCTTTGAAGTTTAGCACAAAGAACTTGGTTAAAAAAACACATGTTTCCACTAAGGGCCGAATGAAATTACACATTTAATATCATGAAAATGATAACGAATTTTAAAATGTTTTATTTGGCAATAAATAGGTAATGGGCGAAGATATGGGTAGTTTTCACACCACTTTACTTCTTCACACAGAAGTTAGATGGTTATCGCGTGGTAAAATTCTTATGCGAATATTTAAATTGCGAAAGGAACTGTTGGCGTATTTTACTGGTCATAAATTTGAATTATCAGACAGATTAAATAAAATGACTTAGCTATCTACACTTGCGTACCATGCCGATATATTTGGAAAATTGAAAAAATTATGTTTGGCTCTGCAAGGAAAACAAGTCAACACATTGCAAACAAATGATAAATTGGTTGCCTTTTCGAGAAAAATACAATATTGGATTTCAGCTGTAGAGCAAAATAACTTCGAGTGTTTCCAGACGCTAGGATTTTCTCGAAGAATCTGAAGTGGATTTAGATATGGAAATTCGTGATGGTATAAAACACATCTGTCCAGTTTACATCAATCGCCCAGTGATTACTTTCCAAACCTAGAGAATCAAGATTATTACTGCGTATACAAAATTCTTTCAAAATAAAAGAAAAACCAAAAGGATTTCGGTGCATGGATTATGAAAATTTGATTGAATTGAGTTCGGATACACAATTAGAAGCCAAATTTAGAACAATTTCGTTTACAATATTCTGGTCAGATGTATTCGATGAATATCCAAATTTATCAAAACAGGCTATTCGAATTTTATTGCCGTTTGCAACCTCTTATTTGTTTGAAGCTGGATTTTCAAAATTTGTTGCGACAAAAACCAAATATCGTAACAAACTTGATGCTGCACCAGATATGTATGCGAGTTCAGTTATCAAACATAACGACCAATTTTAAGAGAATCCTGAAATCAAACAAGCAGGTGCATTCTTCGCATTCAAGTTTTTTCATTTATTTTAGTTTAAGTTTTGTACTTTTATTAATTATTTCTATGATGAATTGTTTTTTTTTTCAAGTTTTGTTTAATTCAATAAAATTTGAAATATCAAAATTATACTAGTTTCATTTAATATCTCATTAAATTTTGAAAAGTCTTCGTTTAAAAAATATATCCAGGGTTTCGCGATCATTGGCAAAAAATTTGGGGGGTTCCACGACCAAAACAATTTGGGAACCACGTCATTATCCCTCAAGTTGATTTTTAGCGTCCTCCTTATTAGAGATATTTGGAATAGCCAAAAATAAAACAATCCACTGTTTTGATAAATTATATCAAATTTAGAGAGTACGTAATGCGTAGGGATGTAAATGTCGTCTATGGCATTTCATGTCGGCTAAAAAAACATCTTTCAAACTTTTTGATTTATCTAATCGATATCGAAGTCGATAAAATGTTAAATTTGTTTACAAATTTTAACATAAAATTTTTACTCTATATCAAATTTATCAGTAAACTATTTGTTTAATTTCAATTTTTCATAACAGAGCATTGCTTCATTTTGACTATTCGTAATATCTCCTATGCGGCATATTTTAGATTCTCCTAATCTTTGTTTATAAAATGCAATCCGTATAGTTTTAGAAAGTCTTATTATTATTATTCGGAATACTATCTAAAAGGTAGTTAATTTTAAAATTAAAAATTAGAACTAAAATGATGGAAGTAATGAAAAACGAAAAAATTAAAAAAATAAGCGTTATCATTCTTGGAGCAATAGTTTTTATAACATCTTTGACTTCACTTTATAATATTTTAATTTTACAAAATGCTTTAAAAGCTAAGTTGACTAGTTCATAAGATTGCAATTTCAGAGTTTTAAAGTTTCGTATAAAGAACTTAAGTCGACATACTAAGTTGTTTGGACTATGAAAAAGAAACAAAATGCAACCAAGTTGTTAGTATTTCCTACTTTGTTGCACTATTTAATAGGATTGACTTACAGGGTTCAGAACGAAAATTTTCTCAAAAAAAGTAACCTGCGCACTAGAAAAAGTAACCAAAAAGTAACTGAAAATTTGATTTCTTTTTGTGCGACTACGTAAAAAGTTTATTTTATAATTTAAAAAAATTATATAATAACATTTAAGTTAATCAAGATTTTTTATAAGCAGGTATCGCACATCTTTTTTAAATTATAAATAAGTTAAAAATTTCTGTTCCCTCGGCTGCCTCCTTTCTATTTGCAAAATTTCAGCTCAAGTTGAATTTTTCCCAATTGACCTGTCAAGATTAACAAGATTGTTTTCTATTATTTTAAATTTTATTATTTATTATTAGCCTTTATTTAATATTTTAAAACTAAAAGGATTTTAAAACTAAAGTTGAAATTTGTTATGTTTATGGCAGGAATTAGAGCTGATTAAAGTTTGGATAAAATTGGTCCATGGAAGCAATTTTTTTAAAATCTGTTTATTTATTATTAGTTTTTATTAAATATTTCAAAAACTAATGAAAATTTCAAAACTAAAGTTGGTATTTTGTATCTTTATATTTAGACTTAGAGCTGATTAAATTTTGAGTCACATTGGTTAATGGAAAATATTTTTTTCTTTTTATTATTAAAAATTATTTTTAATATTTAATAAAAGTATGATAAAGTCATGGGCATGGCCACATCCGATTTTTTTAAAATATAATTGCATATGTTTTAGAATCAATAACGGCTTGTAAACGTTTTCCCATGCTTGGAAGCTATTTTTCCGCTACAACTTCATCAATTTTATGTCATTTTCGAAATAACGTGTGCTGTGAGATTTTCTTGCTTATTATTCGGATTTTTAAATTTTAAATAAGTGTGTTTCGCGCGACAAATTTTATTTCATTAAAAAGCAGCGATGGAGCAAAAGCAATGACAGGAAAAGTGAGTAGTGCTGCAGCTCGGATTAAAAATGTTGCAAAAACTGTAACAGTACTAATTGCATTCTTCACAGATATGCATTAGTAACAAAATTAAACCATTGCAAGCACGTATTTTCGAAGCCATGGGCGAAGATATGGGTAGTTTTCACAACACTTTACTTCTTCACACAGAAGTTAGATGGTTATCGCGTGGTAAAATTCTTATGCGAATATTTAAATTGCGAAAGGAACTGTTGGCGTATTTTACTGGTCATAAATTTGAATTATCAGACAGATTAAATAAAATGACTTAGTTATCTACACTTGCGTACCATATGCCGATATATTTGGAAAATTGAAAGAATTATGTTTGGCTCTGTCAACACATTGCAAACAAATGATAAATTGGTTGCCTTTTCGAGAAAAATACAATATTGGATTTCAGCTGTGAAGCAAAATAACTTCGAGTGTTTCCAGACGCTAGTGATTTTCTCCAAGAATCTGAAGTGGATTTAGATATGGAAATTCGTGATGGTATAAAACACCTCTGTCCAGTTTACATCAATCGCCCAGTAATTACTTTCCAAACCTAGAGAATCAAGATTATTACTGCGTATACAAAATCCTTTCAAAATAAAAGAAAAACCAAAAGATTTCGGTCCATGGATTATGAAAATTTGATTGAATTGAGTTCGGATACACAATTAGAAGCCAAATTTAGAACAATTTCGTTTACAATATTCTGGTCAGATGTATTCGATGAATATCTAAATTTATCAAAACAGGCTATTCGAATTCTATTGCCGTTTGCAACCACTTATTTGTGTGAAGCTGGATTTTCAAAATTTGTTGCGACAAAAACCAAATATCGTAACAAACTTGATGCTGCTACCAGATATGCGAGTTCAGTTGTCAAACATAACGACCAATTTTAAGAGAATCGTGAAATCAAAGAAGTAGGTTTAAAGTTTTTTCATTTATTTTAGTTTAAGTTTTGTACTTTTATTAATTATTTCTATGATGAATTGTTTTTTTTTTCAAATTTTGTTTAATTCAATAAAATTTGAAATATCAAAATTATACTAGAAAAGTCCTCGTTTAAAAAATATATCCAGAATTTCGCGATCATTGGCAAAAAAATTGGGGGGTTCTACGACCAAAACAATTTGGGAACCACGTCATTACCCCTCAAGTTGATTTTTAGCGTCCTCCTTATTTGGAGTAGCCTATATTAGAATAGCCAAAATAAAACAATGCCCTGTTTTGATAAATTATATCAAATTTAGATAGTACGTAATGCGTAGGGATGTAAATGTCGTCTATGACATTTCATGTCGGCTAAAAAACCATCTTTCAAACTTTTTGATTTATCTAATCGCTATCGAAGTCGATAAAATGTTAAATTTGTTTACAAATTTTAACATAAAAATTATCAGTAAACTATTTGTTTAATTTCAATTTTTCATAACAGAGCATTGCTTCATTTTGATTATTCGTAATATCTCCTATGCGGCATATTTTAGATTCTCCTAATCTTTGTTTATAAAATGCAATCCGTATAGTTTTAGAAAGTCTTATTATTATTATTCGGAATATTATCTAAAATGTAGTTCATTCTGAAATTAAAAATTAGAACTAAAATGATGGGAGTAATGAAAAACGAAGAAATTTAAAAAATAAGCGTTATCAATCTTGGAGCAATAGTTTTTATGACATCTTTGACTTCACTTTATAGTATTTTAATTTTACAAAATGCTTTAAAAGCCTAAGTTGACTTTAGTTCATAAGATTGAAATTTCAGAGTTTTAAAAGTTTCGTATAAAGGACTTAAGTCGACATACTAAGTTGTTTGAACTATGAAAAAGAAACAAAATGCAACCAAGTTGTTAGTATTTCCTACTTTGTTGCACTAGTTTAATAGGATTGACTTACAGGGTTCAGAACGAAAATTTTCTCAAAAAAAGTAACCTGCGCACTAGAAAAAAGTAACCAAAAAGTAACTCCGAAAATTTAATTTCTTTTTGTGCGACTACGTAAAAAAAGTTTATTTTATAATTTAAAAAAATTATGTAATAACATTTAAGACAATAAAGATTTTTTATAAGTAGGTATCGCACATCTTTTTTAAATTATAAATAAGTTAAAAATTTCTGTTACCTCGGCTGCCTCCTTCTCTATTTGTAAAATTTCAGTTCTAAGTTGAATTTTTCCCAATTGACCTGTCATGATTAACAAGACGGGGATTTTTCTCAAAGTGGAAAAATATCGTCGACAGGTTGGGCGACAATAGAAAACCAATAAAATTCGAACAAAAAAGTTTTGCAGATGAAAATCTTTTTGTTAATTTACCTGGATAGAATTCATATAAATTCATGGAAACCTTGTACTAGAGATAAGAGGACGACCATTAATTATGTGAGCTAAAAAAGGAGGAAAGGGAGTCCGACAAAATCTTACCAAATCTCACCAAGGGGGAAGGAGGATCCAAATTTAAAGAAAAACACCTCACCTAATTAATAGACGATCCCTAAGCAATAATTTATTTACAAAAT